>CM036886.1:30743281-31343281 GCA_020796165.1 Pantala flavescens
GACTCCAGAAAGAAGAACGGAAGCACACTCATTCCATCTTCTCTCCTCAATTCATATGACAAGACTTAGTATCAACGAACAAATCTTTTCCTTAAATTTACTCTAATACTTTCTCCGTATTAAGCGTCTATTTTATATCGACGTATTTTTTGCTTTGAAGCGATGAAAAAAACCCTCATTAAAACACAAAGGGATACTTTAGGTATGTTGAAAGTGAACGAATAAAAACGTGAATAAATCTAGAGCAATAAATCGTGATTTCTGGCCAAGTGAATATTCGTTAAGAAATAAAAACACGATAATTAAACAAAGTCTAGATAGAAAATTAGATCTTATAGGAAAAATCGATTTCAAGAGCATATTTTCATCCAAAAATTTCCAAGAAAGATCGATGCCTCATACTTCCTCCAGAGAAATGGCGGGCGAGACCGGAAATGACGCATTCCGAAGGGACAGGAAGAAACGTTGCTTCGAAATCGGGGTGATGGGAGCGGTGACAGAGAAAAGAAAATTGGACGAAGGTGGAATGGAAAAGATGCGAAAGAAATAAACTGACGAAAAATATAGAAATGAGGTAAAATATAAATATTACTAAAAAAGAGAACTGCGAAAAGTTTTAAAGACGTATTATCCAAAAAGCAAAGTAAGCGAAAGGAAATAATTTGCTTTGTATTAAAAATACATAAAAGCGACGATAATTTACGTTTATATACGAAAAGGAAAAAAAACCTTAAGAAGTATACACTTCGTTCTTATGCTTGGAAAGTCGTTGGTGGCAAAAAAAAGTTTGAAGAGTATAACATAGGGAAGGATGGTCAAAGAAAGAGCGAAGGAATACATGGAATTCTGAGGATGTTAGAAAGGGAGTTTCAGGTAGGCGCTTCCATAACAGGAAATTTCTCGGTCCTCTTTTTCCTAATTGAATGGCCTCTTTCCGCAAAGAAAGGTTCGACTCAAAGGGAAGCGATTTGTTTAAAACTTTTCTAAAACCATTCGGACAGGTGCACTTCAATCGATAAGCATGTGCAATGTATGATTTCTTGCAACCAACTTCTTCTATATTCTTCATTTATTTGGACCTCTTAGATAGACATAGACCGCAAGGAGGATCACAGACATCCATTTCCAGGAAAATCCTTGATTTCCGGTACTCGAACCCGGAACTTTGGAGCTGCGGCGTTACCATGCCAACCAATCCTCCACCGTTTGAAAGAAGCCGATGCTAATTATAGAATGAGGCGGAACCATCGTAAAGAAGCCGCACTGGGCAATTGTCATTGCCAACGGCTGTTTTACGTACGCGTGCAACCACTCCTACACACGAGTGTCAGCAACTAATGCGCTTTAAAGATTATGACATCGGGAGTGCAAAGTAAGTGTGTAATAAAGAGTCGATAGGGCTGCTTTTACACGGGTTTCATAGGTACTATATCTTCCCGCTTTAATCTGATATTATCTTAGGTTATGAATAACAACTTGCTCACGAATAAAATGAAACATACATAACGGTGACCAATGCTTATTACTGCATACGTAAGTACATACATGGGTCTTTATTAGGCGAAATTGGGACTAAGTATATCATATACTAAGGAGATTAAACACTAGAGATATGATGAAGTAATTAAACTTATTGATTTTTTCTCTCGAACGACATGATTTTTTACACTTTATATTTTGACAATTGACAAACGATTTCATGGAAATAAAATCGTGTGGTCTTAAAACGTAAATATAACCCTTCTAGAAAAAACTATTAAGGTAATTAATAGAGTGATTGCGTGATATGAAGACTCCCATGCCAAAAGCGAAGGTTTTCTTTGCAGGGAATCCTAAACTAATTACGCGATGTCTCTTTATTCGCACCGGAGGAGATATTGCATAAACCTCAGTGCATCCGCTATAGCTTCCCGTATTATGCAGTCGTGAAAGTGAGCGAAACTGTGAAAAGAAGCTCGTATGTAGCAAATATCGAAACCATGGAAACAGTCCGCGAACGGGCATTGTATCCTCGCGATATAATTAAGTGACGTAATAAATTCAGCATCTTCGCATACAAACTAATTGTTGGATGGGAGCGGCAGACACGTGCTTCCATTGTCAACCGCACACAGGTGTCGCCATGGAAACTAAGTGGCGGAGGGAGTGCTGCTCGTATGAAATTCAGCGCATGAGCCTTTCGTATGTGAGGTAGATAATGCAGATTTACAAGTTCGAAAGATAGAAGTTGTTTAAGGATTCACCACAACGACACACGAAATTGTCGGATGAAGCGAAATACGTAGAACATATACAAGAAATGGTACAGGATGTTCGTACCAAATAACTCCGGAAGAGCTTCAGCCTGATAACGGTTCTTTTTTGGTTTCACCCGATCACCTGTGTCGACGGATTTTCAGCTTTTTCAACTAAGGAAAGTCGGTCGGAAGACATTTTTACCATGTTCGAACAGAGAGCAATTGCACTACGTTTACTTTCGAAATAGAAAAATCTTGTTCTAAATGTAACTAAAAGAACTCATGTAGGAGATTTATCTCAGATTCTGTTAATATTTATTTTCAGACGTTTATAAAGAGTAAAGGTTTCCGATCTCTTCTGCTAAAGCCAAGTCATGAATATAATTATTAATAAGTTCGGTTCCCGAAAATGATACATTTTTTCCACCAAACAACAGGGTGACATTCCGTTGCAACCTGTTGCATTGGATAGGAAATAGATTAAGGGCAGTGCAAAGGATATAACCTTTTCTGAAACACATAAAACGAGATTCTTTGATTTCGCCAAGAGCGAACTCCATCCTCTTATCTCTCGAGAGAGCTTTCGCAACGTTCCGATATACTTCCCGAAAAGAAACCGCTTTTTCTCCATTCACTTGTTTCTCGAACAGAAAACTTCCTATTCTAGCGAATCTGCCCTTTCCAAAGACGATGCGACTTAAACCTTAATTCTTTTCCTGAACTGATTTCTATCAATAACCAATTCAAAATTGGATATTTTTCCATTTTCATGGAGAAATAACTTTATAAACGTTTGATACAAAATACCAGCAACCAGCATGTTTTGTTAAAATATAACGTATCATTTTTACGCCAAATATTTTCCAGTGCTTTTAGCCGCTCTGTTAAAGTATTGTTTTGGAGGCGTTATTTAGAATATAACAAGAGTTAAAACCGCAGCGTACACAGCGTAGAAAGATACTGCTTTCTATACACCATCATAAATAAAATAATGAAGATGATAGACGCAATAAAAGATAAAGAAATTTTTATTATTGATTTTTATGTTCACATGTATACCTATCCGGAACAATACTATCTTCTGCCCATCTGTAAGACGAAACAATTCATTTATCTCTTGGCACAAAACTAATTCTTTGATTTAAAACAAATCTAAGAAAAATGAGTCGATGCTGTGAACTGATGAGAATAATTCACGTAATCTTATAATCAAAGACGTTTCTATGGAACAGCATAACGACGAACGAGTCCACGAACAAGAGGTTTGTATTGTACGGAATCGATAGAGAAACCTCTCATTACCGAATAAATCCCAATGAAAAAGGAACAATTGCATAACTCCGCCTTTCTCTTCCAATACGGAAAGCCTCGAGGATCGGAAGCCCTACTTTGCACCATTCTCTTTCCGCCCGCGAAACCAGTTCGGCATTTTTATACGAGCCTCTTAGACTACCAATTGAACTCTTAATTTATCCGCCTACATAGCGTTACTTTGGGCGCCATTGCACGAGTGATCGTCTAAAGAGATAACGGCGATTTTCCTGCAATAACAATCTTAATTAGGCTTATGAAGCAGCACGAATATTAAAACAGACAACGCCTTTTTCATAGACTTTATTATACGAAATAATTCTGATATCAATGCCAAAGACTGAAAGTAATCCAGCGCCTCTGGTAATTAAAAGACGAGAAAAACCTTTTGGATGGAAGGACCATGGAATAGAAATGATATATTTAGCCATAAAAGTTAGGATTTGCGACAGCGTCCCTCCTCTACGTCTTCAACCGGAATTCTTAAGATGAGTTAAAAGTTCTCTTATCATGGATAATGTCGTCTGTTACAACAGTTCATAAGAAAGATACCTAGCCCAATAAATGATCGCGAGTTTATAATTGCTTTTTCTGAGAATCAACGAATCCTTCTTTTCATGAAGACGCCTAAGTTGAAGGTAATGATGCGAATAGACGCAGTATTTATATACTTCAGAAAATCGACAACATTCCTCACGAGCAGTAAAAAACAGAAGACAATCGTTATAAAATTGACGGATGTTGAATACTTTCTCAAAACGCGCGTAACATGGATTGGTGTAAACTACAGTAAATGAGTATTTTCTTAAATTATTGATCTAGGGATCTAATTTAATTCCAAATCAGCATAAAATACAGAGTAGATAATGTAAGGGTTGGTGTTACATTATCTGCCTATGGTTTTCTCTCATGCAGAGTGAACGATGAAAACGAGTGAAGATATGCAGCCTTATTTAAATTAAGAAAATGCGTAGCAATTATCTTACGCGATTCACAAAAGAAGACCTACACAAGGTGACATTAGAATCTCTCACATTTGAGAGGCAAATTAAATTTCTAATCCGTATATTATCATTAATCGAAAGATTCGTATTTCTCAAATATCCATTTATGAAAACCAACAAATACAGCATCTAAGAAGTCAATTCAAGGTACGATATTGAATTTATCGGCACATTAACAAGTGATTTATCAAAGTAATCGACTGAAAAATGTGAATCGGAAGTCTTAAGTGGACTTACAGCCATTTTTCGAAGGAATCCTGTGAAAGTCGTAATAAGATTTGGAAGCCTTTTATTTTCCGAGAATCCTAAATACGATCGCACTGATGTAAAAATACCGGAAGTGCTAAACCATCTGTGATTGGCTTTTAGTAATTGACTAACTTTAGGAAATGCTTCATCATTTAGGAGAGTATTTTAAGGTGCGGAAACAGTCGGAGTTCAGAAAGAAGGAGGATATATTTGGATGGACATGTTTTTTAAAATAAGGAATGGAGATTCGATATTTTAATACGATTATTTAAGTTATAGATTTATAATAGGAAGAATTTTTCAAAATAAGGAAATTGAATGAAAATGAACACATAAATATAACTCTGATTGTAAGGCGAAATTGAATAAGAGATCTTGTATCACACACAATTGAAAAAATATAGAAAAGGATTTGGAAATCTACTATAATACATCTAGAAACATATAAATAAAATGAACTACGGGAGAGGTAATTTCATCTCATGTTTATCCACATTTCTATATATTCTAGAAATCGTAAACTCACGTAATAGTTATTACGATTGATTGGGACAGGAATCATGATGAAGCAACATTTTTAATCTTTAAAAAAACAAGATAACTCAATCTTCGCATTTTTATGCCGAGAGATATTTGCACAACCAAGACAAGGAGGGAAGCAAAGAGTACTTCCGGGCGAACTCCCGGAGTTTTCGAACCGGAAACGGAAGAGAAAGCGTAGTTCAGTTGAGCGAAGGGATTGAGCGTTCGAATGGTTATGCCCAAAAAATAACATCGATGAAGCGTATCTTCCGAACAAATGAAAGGGGATGCAATGGAGTCATTTTATCCAGGAGAGAGATTATGCGTAGAATGGTATTTATTTTCGGAAAATACCAGAAGCCACCCTCTATCCTGAAATCATCCTACGTGCGATATCCTTCACATTCGTTCCGACTACTGAAGATAATTCAAGCAAAACAAAGCGTATTCTACTGAAATGCAATCTTTAATATCAGAAACAGTAAATTTCCTTTGTTACACTTTTCATAGCTAATAATTCCGAGTTGATGCCCATTTTATTATGTCCGTACTCTATTCGATTACCTTAATCCCATTGTTGCGCGACAATATGAATACATGTTGAACACTTCGGTTCTTTAGTCTAATTGTTGTAGGCAGCAGAGAAAGTTTCTTCTTATTTCACAACCGCGAATCCAGTGACATGATTCCTCGGGATATATAACTTATGACCGCAGTTATTTCATTTATCGAGAGTTCGCGCCATTCAATCTCAAACCCATTCGGTAAACGAAAATGTACCCTGGAATGGCTACAATTAACCTCATTATAAGAAATATTAACGAGTCGCGTTCGAAAACGGAGTATCTGAAAAAAGCGGATCTATTCGGAGGAGGAACTTGCGCAACTGTGCAGAGAAAAGAAAGAGTTTGGAAATGATGGCGCTCTCCCGGAAGTGTCGTGCTCGGTACGGACGAGAAACAAAAACGTAACGAATAATTAAAAATGAGTTCGGAAGTGAGATGGAAATGAAGTATATGCATAATGGAGGATTCCTTCAACTTCCGTTCAAAGAGCAAAAGAGAAGAAGTTTCATTTACATTCCTATCGATCAGAATTCTGCAGAGAATAATCGCAACAATAACTCGCAAATTTTCATTTGTTCGTACACAGTACGATACAATACAATTATGAATATTACGTTTTACCTTTAAACAGTCTAAATGAACCTCAAAAAATGAATTTTAAGAAACGCAGGCTAAAATTGACGATGATATTACGGGATCCGGAATGAATTCGTTGACATTATTTTCTTTGTAAAATGATTGATGTCTCGAGAATATTTTCATTATCCATAGAACAGTTTATTTGCACTTTAATACCTTACAGGGATTGAAGTTAGGGAATGTAAAAATCCAGGACACCAATTGCTCTAAGAATTCACTTGAAGAATAAATAAAATACGAACCACGCCCAATTGAAGCAAAAAAGTAAAATTGATTAGACAGAATAAGCCTTTGAAGAAACATATAAATTAGAAGGGATCAATAGGCAATTCAGAGCAAAGAAAGGTAAAGAGTGTTTAGAGAAAAATCACCGAGTGGTTGTCTTGAATATTCGAAGTGAATTCTAATAAAAGAATTTTATTTTTTGAGAGAATATTTAGAAATTGTCGGTTTTCAATTCATTTTAAGACATTTCAATCCGCGTGATTGGAATTCAACTGGAAGATCCGGGTTCGATTCTCGGAATTGTAAGAATTTTTTTATAACTCTTATTCCTTATGTTAAAGTATAAGAAGGTTAATTTCCCCATAAATCTATCGTTTAAATAGCCATCAAAGTATTAGTACAAGATTATAATATGCAGTATATTTGATATTCTTTGATTAGACAATTGAATTATTATTATATAGCATCAATAGCAATTATAAGTTGGTGAATAATTTACTAAAATCCATATACATATATACTATGAATTTGAGGAAACGGGTTGGGACATTATTAAAAGAAGGAGAGGTATAAATAAACCAGAACGATATATTATTGGTAAATCGGAATCAACAATGAGTGGCAAGGAAATGCATTCCAACAATGGGTGATTTAGAAGGCCAAAGGAAGAGAAGTCTTGGGAGGAAATGAAAGAAGGAAGTGAAGCAATAGATACTCGTTAAAGAATTTAGAATATAGTGAATAAAAAATCGGCATTTCATGGCGTGACGTCACATCTCTCAGATGGCAAGAAATAAAAATGGACGATCAATTAGAAAAGTCTAATTTAATTCATCGACTTTTATGGGAGCAGAGGGCATAAATAATCTCATTTGTGAATTTAAAATGCAAATCTGTATTCGATTCACGTAATGTATATTCCATTGGTCATCTTAATCTATTTATAACTATATAGTATAATCACGCAATATAATCATGTTCTCTGGAATAATAAATAAAAGTATTCGCTGAAAAGGCCTAAAACTTGTCAATCTAAGTATTCTTCTCCTTAGAGAAGCTGTGTATCCCTAAGAATAGTCCAATGAATATAAAGCACAGGAGAGGAAAGCTTATACAATCAAGTAAAATAATAGACGAGAGTTACGGGTGAAAATAAACAATAGGTTCGTAGCTAAGATACAACTATCCGTAAAGAAAACACGAAGGGAATACATCTCCTTTAGGGAAAAGATTGATTCAAAGTGAAAGGGTTATGCGTCACGCTGTTCATCCTCAGAGGAAAGGAAAAATGTTCAACCGAAATAACCCGTGGTGCAAGGTTTATTAAAGCGCCTGTTGATGGCATAAATATCCAGATGTGGCATTAGCTCTTCCTCATTTCCAAATCGAGGCACGATGAAGATCCAGGAAAAGTTTCACAGATTCTCAAATATGAGCACATCCAAGTGCTTTCCGAGAGGTCACAGGTTCAAATGAGCCGATTTGTGGGTCAAATAAAAACCCTCTTAAACTCATCGCAGATTTCATTATGCAAGTCTCAGATTTGCTAAAGTCGCCGATTAAATAATATATTAGGCGTGAACGATCTTAGGAATGGCGTCCACATGAGTTGAAAAATCAAAACTCCGACCTTTGCTGTTAATAGTATTAAATACGTTCCAATAGAATTGGCAGCTAATTATAAATTGGAATTATCAATTTTCAATTCATTAATTCCCTGACTCAAACAAAGGTAGCACACATAATTCCACCGTGTTTATGTACTACCTTGAAAAATATCGACATATCAAACACAACTGCGGATATTCATTCGTTCATTTAATTACGGAAATAAAGACTTGAACCGCTAAAAGAACAGTTTGTTTGAAAAAGCGAAATTTGAAGAATACAAACAGAAAGCGTGAAGCGCTAAGGAATTTCCTTCGTTTGAAAAGAGGTTCTTTGGGAAATAACGTTTTTCGAATAATTAAGCAAGATATCGGTCGATGCATCCTGCGTAATTAAAATATGATAATCAACAAGTAAAATTACACTTTCGTTTGAATTCGAATCATTAATATGTTATGAATTTCGGTAAATAAATTCGTATAAAACTCCTAAATAATAAACGACGCCTCTTTAACGAAACTGAAAGTTATCGAGTGACCTAATATGAACAACACTGGAGAGGCGAACATATGGCCTTTCTTAAATGCCATCCTCAATATAACAGGTTTAGCTTTACTTCAAAGGCTGCTTTCGGAGAGAAAATACGTTCATCAAGCAGAAGACGATTCGTAACAGAAAATAATGTATTGGTATTTCATCGAAAAAAAGGTCGATAGTAAAATTGAATTTCTCAAATAATTGATTAATGATGATAATGATTAATGAAGAGAAAACCTTATGGAAAAACCGAAAAAAATATTACATAAAGGGAATCAAATAATGTTGCGCATATTAAAAAGAAAGGAATTGAAATTTATTCCAGAACTCTTAAGTATACTTAAAACTGACGATCGGTAACCGAAATAAATTTGGAATAAGCAAGTTGTTTCGGATATTAACGATGATCGTAACGAAGGAGAATGACTGACTCCATACCTCAGGTGTTACTTAACGTGGACACCTCTGCAGGACGAGAAGTGAAACCACTTCCTTTGGTCATACGGCGTCAATTCGATACCACACTCTGTGAAACCAAATCGAATGAATCTATTACATACGATAAACTAAAATGCGTTAAATATAATTTAAACTTTAGCACGATTAGATATTGACGGTCAGAGCAAATGATACTTCTTAAGTACCACTAAAACTGGAGAATTATTATTGCGTAAAAATATCACCATGGAATACTAAAAATCAAATTACGTAAATAAATATTCATAATCAAGTGATCAAAGGTCAAAATAAAAAATTAATAATTACTAAATAATTGGATGTCATAAGTTGTGTATTTTGTTTTCCTTTAAGCGTAAAGATACTAGGATACGAGGGAATATTATAAAATAATTAATTATAATAATAATATTATAATATAATATTATACATTTCTTCACTACGCTTGCGTGAATGTACTAATCGGTCGGGGGGCAAATACAAGAGAAAATAGCACGCATCTGTTACATACAGCTAATGTTTGAACACAGCTGTACAAGGAATTAGTCCGGGATCTCGTCAACAGATCACCGCAGGATCTTTCCGAGGAATCTCCACAGCTCCTGGAGACAGATCTCGCAATTTCCACGTGAGATTTCACCTTCAGTACTGTTTTGCGTGATCAGCGTACGGAAGAAGGAAAATTCACTCGACGAAAATTCCTTCGAAAGCCACTGCGGGCGAGAAATGCTCGGTAACGTATTCCGAAAACAGTGACGATAATGTCTCTTTATACGGATATACGATGAAAATAATTTTCAGTTAGGGAATATTTCAATTTTGGACATTCGATCAAAATTATTGACCAAATATATAATGAATTCTCATTTTACAAAAATCACTATTCACTAATTGAGACAATCTGAATCACGAATCAGTCTAACAGACGATTGAGGTCCAACTCAATTTTGTCCAATAATCCCCATTCGTAGTATCTCGAATGAATGATCTGGATAAAATAACTAGCAAAAAAAGATTCCATTTATAGGAGATAAAAGACAGCTTCGATCACCAAGACGACATATTGGCAATTGCGAGCTGATAAAGCCGATCAAGGATCAAAAATTCACTGATATCGGAACGGGACACGACTGGAGCACGTATGATTAAATTCATGGATACAAGTTTAATTCCCAAGTTAATTATTAACTTATAATCGATTAATACCCTAAGAAGTTACTTTTACTCTTAATCTCAATTGCCTATTATTTTGTCCATATTTATATCACCCCTTTCTGAAAGTATCTTTGATTTGATGCCTCAATCTCTTCGCTTGGACACGAAACAAAGAATTTTCCATGGCAGCGCAAGTGATGAGGAGACGCTCGATTACAAGGTAAAGAAGAGGAAGTAAAAATTCTCGGAACAGACTTTGCGTTAGCAACTTCCTCCAATTGCTTTCTGCTGGTACACGCCGCCTCTGAATCGAGGTCATACGTAAGGAGAAGCCGTTGTCATGTGCCTTAGAGAATTCGCGAAAACGTATTCTACACAATTACAGTCTTAAACGTAGATTTTATTCGGAAAGCTTTCTTATGAATTCAACTAGAGTAATGACGATGAAATACTTTGTTCGACGAACCTTATAGGTGTTGGTTGTAATAAGATAATTAATAAGCGTGAAGTTTTCAAACTCGAGCCTAATTTGAGACCTGTTGAGATGAAACGGATTTACCTATTAGATATCATTCGCTGTTCCGTGCATTTTTAACTTCGCACTCTTCAGGAGGAAGGCACATTCGGTGGCTATTTGGTAATTGTTGAACTGATATCAAAGTGCTTGAGAAAATGGAAGTGGAAATTCTAGAGGGAAGAAGGGGTGAGGTTAAAAAAGTCAACTTTCACTTTCTTCCCCTCCGTTGCGACACCAAGAGGCAGTTACATCACGTTGGGCCAAACCTACCGGAAATAGTTGCTTTTGAAGGAAATCGGAAAATGATGATTGCGTACAGATCTAGAAAGTAATTGCATTTCTCGACATTATGCAGCTCAGAAAGAAAAGAACACCCTTTAGGTCGGAAATACGCTAGATCTAAAAAATGGCATAACTTGCGAAGAATAAGAGGAAGATTGTATATTAAGAAATCCCACAACTATATTATTTAATCACAGGAAATGTGTTCTTATTCTTTTCTCTGATTTAGTTTCCATTTAATGTTTTTCAGTCATCGAATTAGAACATAGGTAAATAACCTTTTACATAAGTTAGGTGACATTTCCCATTGTAAAATTTTTAGATTGTGTAATATTTATACGTCTTTCTCCAGCAAATTATCATAATAAGAATATCAAACAGAATGACATGTTTACTAATTCGTTCGAATGCTTCACTTACAGGCAGAATAACTGGTAAAACATAATAAGGAATAATTACGTATATTTAAGAAGTTCTGGTAACAGGATGATGAGCTTACAATAAAAATATTCATGTTCATTATTTTATAAAACTCTACAGCATACTTTTTTTAATTAGCAAGAGACAGCATTTTAGTACTCCATTTAATGTGAAGGATCTATTCTGACACTGGATTTTGCCTTTTCCTTAACAAAATACGTCATTAAATATTATATAGAGAGTTCCATGAAGTTTCGTAAATGGGCGGGGAATCGAACCGTGGGCTCCAGCGACAGCGGCTGAAGGAAGGAAGATAAGATTGAAGTGCGCAATAGTATTTTTCATTGGCGCCTCACAGATAAGGATATCTCAGCATCAAGTCAACACGAGGTGAGGAAACGGAAGTTAACGGAAAAACGCTTTTTATATTAAACATAATGGTTAACACCATCGATAGGGTTGACGACCAGCGAAAAGAATTTAGCAGGAAAAGAGAGACTCAAAGATGCATAAATCATTAAACACTTCCACAGATGCTCATCTACTTTTCTGATAGAGTTACACAAACTTTTTCCTTACTTCGTTTCATTCTTTCAACAATTTCTTCTGTGTTTTTCTCATTAGAAGATTTTAATTCACATTAACCACAAGGATGCGTTAACTGAATACATCACATTTAAACAATTGTGTTCCATAAAAGTTTTTACTTACATAAATTTTCAGCGAACTAAGCTCTAATGCTCAACAATAAAAATAGAATGCTGGATGGAAATGTTCAATGTTGGCGAATGATTAAGATTCTAAAAGAGAAATTTGCGTTTAAATACTTTTAATACGAGAAATAAACGTTTTCAAGACTTATAGGAGATTATGGCAGTTCAAGAATATTGAACATTGGATATTTCGATCAATTAATATAATTATAAATTCTCAACCCAAAAGAGATTTCATCTGCAAACGATTTTTGAAACGATAGCATTAATGCATCTTTCATGAAATCTTCATTTATTAGTATTCGTATATTCAGAATCATTTAAGAATGAATAATAAGAATAAACTATTTAATAACTTTGAAATTGGAACTTCGGTAATTCAATTTTAATCACAATTTAGACTCGGGAAGTCAACACTCACGAAGATATCGTATCCATAAGAAATGGATTCAGGTGAAATTAATAGCGAATGTTCGTTACGAAAGATGTTTTCGACCACACTTTCTAGAAGAGATTAGGATTCGAAGATCGTATCAAAACTTATCTTGTTCCCGGAATTACTTAATACGGAAAGATCGTGAATTCTGAAGAGCAAAGCAAGGTCTTCGATGTGGCACTTGCTGGGAAATATACTACTATACTAAATACTACGTAGGTTCTAAGGATTTTAAATTTTTTAAAATATTTCACTCCGAAAGAATATTTATAATATCTTAAAATTTAAGGGGAACAATTCCAGATATGAGCAAAATTTTCATTTTCGTTTTAGAATTGATTTAATGATAAAAAATGCTAGTAGAAAATATTCTTTTAAATAATCCCGAAGGGAATACACATTCATAAATTTAGAACTATTAGTAAATTGCTGCCGTTTTTTTGAGAAACAAATTATGATGAAAAGAAGAAAAAGTACTTTTTCCACAATAACTCTTATATAAATGTTCTATAGAAGTACTTACGATGGAAAGTTACCATTAATCTACCATAAAAGCAGTAATAAAATCAGTACATTAATATGGCATTTTATTTTTACTAACATACATTGGACGCGAAATTAAAACCTTGGAATATTATCGAAAAGGTTTATTTTTTATTTCAAATTTCACATCATGCTAGGTTAATAATTTATATGGTTAATTTTACGAATAAGATCAAAAATCTTCGTTTATCTTCCTGGCATTCTAAGATTAACTTCATTTATTTTTTGCGAAATAAAGTATACGCATTTCCTCGGATGCAGTAAAACTACCAATTCCAGTTCCATTGTTATGGTTTTTTAAAAAACAATAGTGGTCTTCATTTGAGGGAGACACCTATGATCAGCGATGAGGGCCTCCCTTCACAAATAAGAAAGGGCCTTCCCTTTGTTCGTCGGCCACAAAAGCGGGTTTCAGGAGGATGTCTTGAATTACGTGAGGACCTTTCCTCAGCCCACGCATTCCATTTCTAGAGCGACCACTGGACACCGATAAAAGAGTGGTTCCCCCACACAAGAAAGGCGAGGGTTCCAAAGGATCCCTATGAAGGACCAGTTGAATACCAGTTGCTTTCTCGAGATGCAATGGACTCGTAGATGCAAAAAACACTCCAACCGATTTTCGAGGGAACCTTCCTCGTTT
Organism: Pantala flavescens; assembly: GCA_020796165.1. Classification (NCBI taxonomy): domain Eukaryota; kingdom Metazoa; phylum Arthropoda; class Insecta; order Odonata; family Libellulidae; genus Pantala; species Pantala flavescens. The sequence continues at coordinate 30,757,342 of CM036886.1, forward strand.
GGGAAGAAGTCTGAACGCTGAGGTTTTCACGTTTCATCTTTGACGTCGACGAGCTTCGTTGGGAGAGATTTTTATATTCACGGGGTTAAAAAATCGCCCCTTTTCAAAAAGGAAGTTCAGATCGTTGAAAGATCCAAGAAATCCATTTTAACTTACGAATAATTTTGGGTGCGAATTTTTTGCAGTTGAGATTTGTATACTCGATAACATATCTAACATTTTAATTTCAACGATAACTTATCGGAAACGATAACTCCGATTATTTCGAGATCTACATCAAGAAGGAAATGTTGCTCAATTGAGATAAGTTGATGTTTCATTTGTAAGCATCAGAAAAATGATCATCGTAATATGGCCCTTCAAATAAATGAGCAAAGAAATACTAGAACTTTAGAGATATCCCATGATGATTCAATCTACGAATAGATATGGATTTGGTTAAATAGATCTTTCGAACCACTCGGGGTATATTAATTGTAGTTGAGATGGAGATGAAATAGGTATGCGTTTCCAGGCGAAAAAAATACTAGTTCAGAAGACAAACCTAAATTCTATGAAGAGCGGTTCCGTTGGAAAGAGCAGTAAATTACGCATTCTTCGCATCGAATTAAGAGAAATCTTCATTGTTCATTGAATATCACAGTCACGTTAAATAGAGCATGAAGATTGGTTTTGCTTTGACGAAAATCACTGGACACATTTTAAAAAGAGCAGTGAATCGTATAAGAGGTCTCTTTAACTAACAAATTATAACACATTTAACTGCTTTCAATTATTGCTTGATGCCTCTTCACTATCATTACAAAAGCGAATAAAAATTGTCTTTAAATGCTACTGAAATAAAGCTATCAAACATCTTGTTTTGAAATGAAGACCTTTAAGGAGGATGAGATGGACTTGAAAGAAATAATCGAAGAAACTAATACTGAAGTTAAAGATGTCTCGAGGAGAACCTTCTCTATCAAAATACTCAAAGAAGAGAATTCATTGCATACAACTCATGAATCACTAATCGATTTGAGTGCAAAAGGTTTCAATAAAAATTAAAAACAGACTGCTGCAACTGAATCGAGCACTTCGGTGTCATTGCAAACGTCAATCTTTCTGAATATGATCATGGTGATAAAAGAATATACCAATTTTATAAATGTTTTAACGAGAAGTAACTTCAATTTCATGAACCTTTCAGCGATTGACATTATAAAATTTAATGTATATATTATATTATATTATATTATATTATATTATATTATATTATATTATATTATATTATATTATATTATATTATATTATATTATATTATATTATATTATATTATATTATATTATATTATATTATATTATATTATATTATATTATATTATATTATATTATATTATATTATATTATATTATATTATATTATATTATATTATATTATATTATATTATATTATATTATATTATATTATATTATATTATATTATATTATATTATATATACATTATATATAATATATTTATACTTAATTTTATAAGAAGATAAGTCTCTGAAGAAGCCTACATATATACACTACATTTCTTCAGGTAGTAAGTGTTCAAGATGTACACCAATTGCCCTTGAAACAATTAATAAACATGAATACATCGATTCTGGATGTAACGAATGAATCATAGACAACAAGTGATCAAAAGCGTATAATTATTCGAATTAAAGGAAACGTTTTCTGAGAGGGAAGTTAAATTAACTCACGTTCAATTTTTACCGTCACCTGTCACTTGCATCATCGCTTTGGAACCTCTCCATCGAAAGAGTCCCTCACAGTAGCATTATTGGCCCACTTTCCTTTAAAATCCAAAGGCTCTTCCAGAGATTGGACACACGCAAACAATCTGTTTGCAATCGATGGAGTTCGATTTGGATGTTGTGAAATCGAAAGCTACTCGAGCTAAGGTTTAAAGGGAGAACTATGTTAAGAGATATTGAAGGATACTAACATGATAGTTCATTGGCATTTTTCATTTAGGTTAATAAAAGCGTGCAATGTATATTCTTATGACAATGCCATCCTTTTAAACAAAAATCATCAGAATATCTGAAATGTAACATCAAAATTTTCTTCATTGGTATGAGATATTTAAATTCTGAAAAATAACTAAGAATATTTTTCGGAGAACTTTAAACATTCTTACTTAGTTTTTTTTTTAAATTTTTCGTGGATTGGGATAGTAATACAGTAAGAGGAGCATAAAGAAATCACTAGAACGCCTAAGATCATCATAACGTTATGAAATAGATAAAGAATTCAATAATTAGCTGAAAATGCCAAAAACTGAAAGCCAATCATACGATTCTAATACTGATAACGAATTTGTTGATACGAGTGCCGTTATTGTGTATATTAATTAGATGTTGGAATATCCTATACATAAAGCTTTATTTTGTTTTATGGTCAACCACGCGCTTCTTGTTGATGATCATAGCTGAGTCAAATGGTTCATCCGTTTTAAACAAAACGATCTGAGCAATTTTATGCTCAAGTAGTCTTTTAAATAAGATTGTTCAAAACTAGAGTAACCGAAAAATTATTCAATAAGGGAGGGAATCACTTTTATTTGTTTGGTGTTTCCATGACATTATTTAAAGAAAATCAGTGAAGAAGAGCTGTTCCAAGAGAATGAATAATAAAAAATAAACAATATTTAATTGAAAGTGCCGTCAAAAAGTCAAAGTTCGATAGCAAACATAATGAGTATTCCATCAGATGATAATGGACATTATAAGACGGGAATATTTTGAATCCGCCCTTTCAAATCACCATGGTGATGGAGGCAGTTATTTGAGAAGGAAGTAAGAAAGGGGTGCAGTATAAGCCTTTTAAAATCCAATTTGGGAAGGACTATGGCTTTCTCCCGAATGAATTACATGTTCCCGAAGGACCTTCTGGAAGAGGTTTAAGAGGAAGGAAGGAATTGGATTCGAGAGGAAAACAGGAAGAGCACCAATCTTCTTTAAACAATTCGATTGTTAAGGGAATTCGCATTATTCTTGCAGAAGCAGGTAAAGTTTTGGGAAAAGATTGAACAAGAAATGGCAAAGATTGAACTCGATTCCATCGTCTAATTAGCTCCACGCGCATATCCCATATTTCTCCTTCTGTTACGTCATCAAGATATCTCCTTTCACACTCTCTTCCGCGTCTACTTTCCTCATATAGATCTATTTCTATATTTATTAAGAGGCTATCGGGGTCCATAGCAACAGGCGGATGCACCGTTACCTGGGCATTTATATCCTTTTCCTAGCATCAGATACTTCAAATGCATCAAAAACTGTCATAATTTTATACTCTGCATAACGCTTCGTTTATATAGCTTATCTATTAAAGATTTCGCGTAACTAACATGAATAATAATACGTAAACATTTCGTAGATAAATCTATCGAAAAGATTGAACCAAAAACTGTGAGAAAAGAAACGCTATCGATGCTAGACAACTTTGGAACCAAGTTCCACCTAAAAAATCGAGTAGACTAGGTTTTAATTTAATAGAACCACCCTCTTATATTTGGTTCCATCCTTTCCGAATCGTATGAGGGCTAGAATTAGGGGGGCGTGGTGAACTTTATATAGCTCTCGCTTATGACAGCACTGTATGCATGTACTGGACACCCAATCCTCGCGTGACAAATTAAAGGACCTAACAGAAGCCCTCCCACAGTCCGCATTCGGTACGACTTTCGACCAAAGGTTTCACTGTTAACGACAAGTACGTGTGTGGAATGATAGCGCTCTCGGATGGACGAATGGGTAGTTAATTGATACGGGTAAGGAAGAGGGAATCATGAGGAAGACGCTGCAGACGGAGTAAAGAGGGATTCTGAACTCGATTACATCTCGGACCATTATGTATAAACGAGGGGATAAACAGTCTTCGCAACAGGAAGAAGTCTCCCGATACAGCGACTGAATAAATAATTGAAAAAATAGCTCGAGGCGACATCTACTGAAGATTTAATTTTGTCTTCCCTTGGCTTCCTTCCAGGGAGTCTACTTCCTTGTTTCTGCGCCGACCAATCACAGAATGACTCGCACCCACAATTATTCCCAGATCAATCCGAAAGTAAAAGAATTGTTAATGCGTCTGAATTGTGTTTACTACTTCCGAACGCGATTCGATAAGACGATAGCAGATTACTCGTAATCTATGAGACGATTTTCGAAACATCTCATGATGGTGTGATCCATCGTCAGCAATCGGTTAATTGCTGCTCTTTGATTGCTCACTAAAGGAAAAATACTGATACCTGTGACGAAACATTCCGTCCTTACTTCCGATTCGGACGATCAGCAACGAAATACGGACGATTGGTGGATGGGCTCTTTAGCTGTTTTCACGCTCCGAAGATAAAATGGTAAGGAAATGAAGGAAATAACCTTCTCGCGCGTCCTTCCAGGGGCCGGTTCGAATTTCAACAAATCAACTGCCTCAATCGATGGAGCGTACGTTCTATCTCAAGTATATATCCGTGATTATATATATAATTAAGAGAATCCATTGTGGTATTTGAGGGTTTGATCATGATGACGTTGTCATGACACTGTTTAGTTAGTAGTTTAGTTTATAATCATAAGAAAACAACAGATGTCAATGAACAACAATGGAGGATGAAGACTGTTTAGCTCTACGATTATCATGAAAAAAATATCAGTTTTAGCCATCAAAGCAATAGATCACAATTACGACTGATTCACACAATATAATTCTCATATAATACTTAACAGAGATTTAATCGTTTCTACCACTTAATAGAATCTGATTCATTTAGATTAAACCGATTCACTTCATTCGGAGTAATGTAACCGAACGGTTACGAAGTCTTCTCCTTTTAAATGCCGAATAGACATAACTGTTGCCATGGAAACAACTAACTGTGCCATCAAAACACGATAACCGACAATGGGTCTGATTCGAACAGTGATAATACTATTCATAGCCAATTAGAAATCCGCTTCCGAACAATCCGCAGGAAGGATTCCTCGAAGTAGCGCCTACGTAGGTGAAGATAGCAGCTTCGGTAGGAGGAAAACTGAAAAGCATCGGAAAGATAAAACATGGGGGAGGATGACGCAAGAAGCCCCGTCGACATTTCCTGGTTCTCCCGCCGAAGGTCTGGGAATGCTCGAAGGACTAGAACGGCCGTCGAAGGAGCGGACCCAAAGACTGGGATAACTAAAAGGGGCTCATTCACGCTACCGAACTGAAGGAAATGTAGAACGATCTTTTTGCCGGCGATATATCACTATGGTCACCATTCCTTAAACAGAATTCGCTGGGGTAACTGAATACCGCCATAGCTAACAACAAAAAGAACGAGCGTCTAACGGAAGTTAATTCGTATTACTTCGTATTCGAGGATCAGTGTATATATTTATAAAATCAGAACAAGTTTTTACCTATCATCTACGGATTGTCTATCTTCGGATCCTTTCTTACTATAGAAAGTGCACCGAATAAAACTTGATACTGTGATCCGTACTTTTCTGATAGCGATACGTCGATATAACACCATCAAACTATACGGTTTGCATCCCGAAAGTCACTTCCTCACACATAAAAGATATTTCGATCCCAAATCTCAGGTGGTATTCGAGGCAGAAACACGGAGGACTATACTGTAACTACAAACTCAGGGACAAACTACTTGGACAGGAATACCATTAGTTATCGCCGTCGGCAGGTCGAACTTGACGCCCGAAACCATACAAGTTTTCCTGTTGTCCCACCTTAGTATGAGGGTTTGATTTAAACCTGAACCTCTCTCGACTGATGGACTTCATATCCAGGTGAGCGGAGGGCAAAGAAGGCGTAGAATTTAAGCGAGTTTAAAGTGGAGTAACGTATACTTAACACGAAATATTATAGCAAATATAGATGTTTGATATCTTTGGAAAATAAATATAGATTCATCATAAGGAGAGATAGCTGCATCTTTTTCCGATTTGTACGGCTGTAGATAAAAATTGCAGGAAAACTTACGTAAAATAGGGGCTACAAAACCAGTTCTTCAACGTTTAAACTAAGTTTAGATATGATATAAATTGTCCAAATATAAATCGGAAGTAGTAATAATAATTCTCGATACGCAAACAATCAAGAATAATATCGGGAAATAATGTTTATAGTCACGTGATCATTGTTAAAGAATGCTGGTTCGAGTTCCAAAATCAACCGAAGGAGGCGTTCTGATCGCGCAGATAATCTCGTAAACTTCGATTAAATCCTCAATACTCCGCATTTCCTTAATGTTTTACGCAGTTCTAAGAATGCTTCTCTGGAGGCCATTTTGTTTAAAAAGAAGACCGTCTTTTCCTAATCCTGTTATCGTGCATTATTTAGAAAGGCGACTCATTTGGTAGCTTCGTGAGTCCGCTACAGAAAACACATCATAAAACTCGTCCCGAAGCTCACTTCTTTGGCTTCGTTCCTAATCCACCACTTCCTCTTCAACTTCCTTCCTCCCCTCTCAAGGAATCCAACGCTGGACCCATGATTGCTCTCCTCCTTGGGCGAGTCGAATCCTGTTATTATGTCTGTGGGAAATGCTCTCCAACGCCACAACCTTCATTTTCACACAAGGCTGTTTAAAACTCTAGCTTTACACGGTTCGATGTGAAACCGTTCGATAACACGCAAATTGTTTACAATTTCCGATGAAACATTTCCATTTTATGACGATTTTTCCGATCGCCAAATTCGGAAAAGTGTTTGAACGAGACTAACAAACTTCTTGTATTTTCGCTCAAAATGAGTTGTCTAAATCAATATCGATAAAAACAATAACTTAAAAAAGAAATCTTAAAATGGCGACTAAATATACATGGATAAAAAACCGGGTGTAGGAGTTTTAAAATTTCAGGAATTGATCATGCTAACAGATGTTATGACATTAATACTTTGACTGTAAAAATAAGCGTTCGATCGGTAAGGCACTCGTATCCATAAGCAGGCATTAAATAGCTGGAAACAAGTTGTATTATGGTCATAAGTACCCGACTACCATAAAAAACATGTTTCGAGCGGCCTAGATATGAAGACGAGTTATAAAAGATTTTTATAAAGTTTCGCAAACTTTCGTTCCCTCTCAAATTCCATACGTCTCTTCCCAAACAGACGAAGTACAGGTTGATAAATCTTAAGTCTTCCAGTCGAGTGAGTTCGCACACAGCCTCTTTTCGACAAAGAAACCTCCAATGCATTCCTATGAGCAACTCCAGGTGTCGGAAGCCTCTAACACTTCCTTTCTGAAAGGTTTCTAATTGTTTGGAGGAGATGGCACCACGGTCGCACTCGATGATGCGAGAAGAGATTTTTTTCTCTACCTGAGTAGCGAAGTTAGTCGGACGCGTTAATCGGTACACCGCTTCCTCTACGGGAAATTACATGTAATGGTGCGCATAGAACATCCGGTAATTTCTGTAATGGAAGTCGTATTTCTCCGAATACGTTGGTCACATTTAACTACCGCGGGGCATTTCCTTGCAAAAGTAAGATTCGCGCTCCGAGTAGATGATGTAGAATGTTTCACGAGAATGTATATCCGTTGGAGAAAGATTGATGCTCTCGATATCTATAACAGATTTTAAACGAACTACTCAACAATCGAGCAGTCCGTCGATATTTAAATGTAACAATGAAGACGAATATAACGGAAAAAAGGAATACCACGGTATTTCTAGCTAAATTAACAATTAAAATTAACTATTTACAAGCAATAAAAATTTTGATCGACGATTGGAAATACTTTACAGACCTAACTAAATAAATTTCGATGCAGCATCTTGAGAATAATTATTAAACTACTCACTTAAACCGTGCCTTTTTAAAATAAAACCAGTATAGATCGCTTGATGGTGTAACAAACGTAGAGCTTTAAAATGACAAAAATATATGTCTAAAGGCAGAAACCTCGCTTCCTCCACATGAGATTTAGGTCGCAGTGGGAAATCACTTTCTCATCGAAAAAGGAATCCAAGAGATCGTAACCAAAGCAAAAAAGTAACTTCCATACGTAACTTTTCGAGCCATTGCACAACCGAATTATATTTTCCTACGCAATATCCCTTTTTCGATCGAATTGTGACCTAATATGCTCCACTTCTAAAAGCGATCATCACGTATCCTCGGATAAAATGATTGCCCGGGAATCTGATGAATAATCTTTGAAAGAAAACAACGAGATTGAAATATATCGAATAGAATCGATCATCGCGAGAAATGATACATAAGAGAGAATACGTTTCAGTTCAGATACTTTAGAGTCAATAAATGAATTCAACGAACTTCAATATGGTTTTTTATTGTTGAAACAGATGCGTTTGAGAGGCGCGCTAAACGGAAAATCAGAATGAAGAGAAAATAAAAAAATCCGTTAGAAATAGTTCATATAAATAAAATAATCTGTAAGAAAGATTTCTGAAAGTACATGCATTTACTCGCAACGTGAACGTCGTGGGCACATTTAACTAAAAGTGATATATTTATTTTAAACTATAAAAGCATACTATTTATTAGTCAATTATGCAACGCTGCGAACGATTTAAATAAATGAAATGAGAATGTTAAATAACTCGTATAATTTTGATACAAATAATGTATGATTTTTTTCTAAAATTTTAGATATAAATATTTTAGGTACAGAACAAAATAAAGGTGAAAAAAATGTCGAAAGAGGTTTTTACATGTTTCGTAAACAACTCAATTAGTAAAATCAAATCAATCAATTGGTGGGTGTCGAGTTTCAACAGGCAAAGAGAGAGTGCGAACAAAAATCAATGCCGTAGATAAAAAAGGCATCGTTAAGAGGCGCAACGCCATAAGCTTCCGGTAGTGGACATCACTTCCGTTCGGACACTTTCAAAAAGCGAACGTTTACTCGCGTGGGTCGGCACACATTGTTATCTTTTCTGGCCGTTTTGGCGCCAACCATTTTGTCGCTTCGATCGCCATAAAGAATGAGTTCGAATAGAGCACGTCATGAGCGTGAAATAGTACGTCGAACGAAAAATCTGCGCATGGGAGTCGTCAGTTGCGAATCCGGAGGAAGTGTTTTTTCGCTGCCGCGAATGGCAGCACTTGGGAGAATCACGCTCGCGAGCTTCCGGAACTCAAGGAGCTATCCGTTTTAAGAGGAGGAAATCCGAGAGGACGGCCATGTTTGAAGAGTAAATGCATACGGATGGAAATCTACTTAAAACAACTAACAACTATTATATTCATGATAAACGATTAGAGATGGAAAAGAGCGGTAGTTTTAGGCTGAGGAGCCAATGATCCACCCAAATATTTATTTCTATTAACTGCAGTTCAAAGCAAATAATCCGCTTCCGCCGAATAATTAATTATCTCTTCTATTTGACCGAATGCAATGCGACAGATTAAAAGGCAGCGTCGAGGCTTTGAAAAATCATTGTACGACTATTCACACAGAAATTCGTGTATATTCTGGATTGTACTATAAGGAATGTAAATCTTAATTAATTAAAATGAAGGGAATTCAGCTGAATCTGGGGTTAACTAACAATTTCCATGGATCAAACATAGAAAACTTGCAGATATTAAATTTTAGTTTCTGGTGTAATTTACTAAAGTAAATCAAGCTAAGAAAAGATGTTTAATTTTCATATTTAAATACCCAAAATAACCCGAATAATTTTAAAACGGTGAAATAGGATGAACAGCTACACAATAGAAAGGAATGAAATATGCATCTTCTGTGCATATGAAAGTGCAAGGATGAGGTTAGAATGAATTAGAATAAATTATCTTAAGTTGAAAGTAAAATGCACGCCATATTTCGGTAGACGAACGTGGTATATTCTCATGAATGTGCTTCTCTGATCTTTAAAAATTATATTTCGAAAAGAAAATCACCCACACCTCGCATAAGACAGTCGATGGGTGGGAAAATCATATCACGAGCTATCAAATAAACAATCGATAGCTAAGGTGACCAAAGAGCAATGAAAAGGTGAAATTTTTCTTTTTCTTTCCTCAGCATCCGGTAGGCCACTTGGAAACGGCAAACACCTTCATTGCCAACAGAAACGGACGACCTCCATGGATGCTTCCGTTTAAAAATGCGCCTAAAACGGGTTCCGAGAGTCAAGGCTCCAGAATAAGCGATCGAAGGACTTCAAATAAAAAAACACACCTGTTGATCCTCTGTACTGATTTGATTGAATCCATTGATTCACTGCGATTTCACGAAAGAATTCGCAAAAAGGAGAAATAACAGATGGGTCATTTCTGTAGAGGAGTTAAAAGTTAAAACGCACTATAAGTTTTAAAGGGATCGAAACTTCGAAAAAGGTTAAAGAATGAATAATTCGAGGAAATAAATTGCATATTATATTGGCTTCACTTTCTTAATTGGTCGACTATTGCAGTTTAATATTCTAATTACGACTGAATTATGAATAAATAAACCAGTAGACATTGGTAGGAGATAAATATCGACTTTCTAAGATTCTTTAGGATCATAACCTCAGCAATCAAGTATTAACATTTTTTATTTTAAATTAATATTAAATAATTAGTGTAACTCATTGCATAAGTTTGCCTAATTTAGACGATTAATGCTTCCAATAACTATCTTCTCCATTCAAAACGGATATACGCGAGAATTCTCTAAGAGAAAACCTGTAAGATTTGTTTATATTCTCAATAATTCCAGTATTTTCATCAGCAAAAAATACGATACATTTAGTAATTTCAACCGTAATTAAAAGATAAGAGGCACATTAATACCGCAAAAAACTGAATTGCAAATGTGAAAAGACAAAAAACGTGAGAAAAGAAGCTCGCTATCGTAAAAGGAAAACGAAAGACAATTTTATGAAATAAAACTGCATTTCCTAATTAGGCAAAGTGTGTTAAGATTTTTTCTCTCATTCAGCACAAATTATTACGATTGCTTCTTATAAGAATAAGCGAATATTCTAAACCACGTGAGTTGAACAAACCAAGTCTGTTCCTAAAAGAAAATTCAAGAACCCAAAAAAATAATTGTATAACTATATGAGGTGACCGAGATGAAGAATGACCAAGGTATCATCACTTCATCTGTTTACGGAGTCATCATGCGTATATAGATCTATTTCAAAGTTCAATTAATTGCATGTGATGGAAATCCTGAATGCAGAAATAATTCGGATTTCGAATGTGAAATAAATGAAGTTCCCGATCAAGAAAATAAAAATATTATAAGAATAAGTCCTTTAAGGTCTCTCTAAAAACATCCTTCGAGGAAAGGGTCACAAATTTCGCGGAATGCGGGAAGTTACATTTACGGAAGAACGATACAAGAAAAAGCTGGAAAAACAAATTCTTTCCCAAAGTCAGTGGTCCTTTTCCAAGTCAAGTGCTTTTAAAACGGTTAAAAGCAAGTCCAAGTGCTTTTGGAACGCAACACATCTTGTCTGATCAGAGAAGCCAATGCACTGTCCAACGTCGAGCGGTGTTTATGCCAGTGACGTCATCGAACGCTGCCATGACTACCACGTCACGAGAGCTCTTTGTTTACGTACAACGTATGATCAGCGGGCGAGCATGCATACAGTTATGGTAGAGATTAATATACGAGATATACATTCGATAGCAATCAATACAGGAGTTACACAAGTTGATAATCCCTTCCGAAGTATAATGTACACATAGAAAATAATTACTATGTAATTTAAAGTTAAAATATCGTTATCTTAACATTATATACTTTCTGGAAAAACAATTGTTTCATTCAAATATAGACCGAACACATCTAGAGCCTTGGGATTTACACTAAATTTTAATTCAGAATAAATATCATAAATATGAAATATTAATCGCGTTTAGATTTATTCAAAACTGAAGAACTTGATGGAATAGGAAAATTAAATATAATACAGCATTGAAGCTTATGAGTATACGCCTTTTTCTTCAAAAATTTAATTTTCTTTTATGCTGTATAAAACGCGACTTTCAGATAATAAGTCGGACTAAGAGCTATCATCCGCTATCTCACAGAACGAGCAATGTCCAAAGAAAAAAAAAGAGAACTGGAGGAGAAAACGCTGAGTCTTAACGCATGAGATTTACAGGCTATTGGACGGATAATGCTCACGAAAGTCTTCCAAAACAACAAAAAAGGTTAGCCACCCCTCATCCCTCCTCTGTAAGGGCCACTGTTTCGACAAATTCACCTGATCTCACAACGAACAGAGTCCGTCTCTAATATTTAGTATTCCTTGGGAACCGATAATAGTTGAAGACTTAAAAAAGCTCTCAAAAAGATCAAACCACTTAAAACCGTTGGGAAGACCATCGCTGGACCAATTACCACTCGAACAAAGAAACGTTCCGTTAAGTTGTTTCTATTATGAGAGTGAATTTCGCAATCGTTAAACACGTTTTTACGCTTAAAAAATCCGATACACTTTGAGTAAACTGTAACATACGGGTTTTCCCTATATTTAGATCCGACGGATGGCGCTTACTTTCCCGGATATGGGCATCGGCATGTTTTCCAACTCATAAGGTCATGAATTATAAACTCCCTTCATCTGAGAGGGCGAATTACTTCGGTAATTTCCCGATGCCCCAAACGATTAGCCTATCCGAGTTTCCTGGTATCCGCCGTCACAAAAAAGCCTTCTTACCAGGAAAATTATCTCCTGCAGACATTTTTTTGCGGACAACGGCAAAGTTTAACTCCTTCCGAATGTTCTGCTCTCGTTCGAGGACACAGTGAAAATAAAAGTCCCACAACTAGAGCACACTTTTCCAACCTAAACTCACATCACTAACTTCCAGAACAAGATAATGCGACGGAAAGTCCTTCGATCTTCACACACAAAGGCGTAAACACTCCCTAAAAGATGACGTCGTCGAAAAAGAAGTCGAGAGTAACCAAGGCGAGTAGTAAATAATGACGTTCCGTCACGACTTCGGGCGGAACTAAGTGATAAGCACTTATTTTTCGGATCGAAAACTCAAACCGCCGCAAATCCAGGGCTGCGTGGGCGCTGAGCTCATCGACATAAGCCTTTTATCGAAAGAGTATGGAATTCACTATATTTACCTTGACGAAGCTCCCGAAGAAGCGGGCGGCAGATGAGGTCCTACGGTGAATAACTTCGGCGATCGATTCCTCGGAAGTTCGCTTGAAGCTGAGTCCAAAAGGATCCTCAAACAACCACAACAAACTACAAGAAGGGACCGTGTCCGTTGCCCCCTCGTACGCCACCTGTCTGGCCCTCCGCGCTTCCACAGCGAGGGCAAACAGTGAGCAGTTGGACGCAGACTAGTCTCGGCGACGCAACCTCTCCCTCTGTCCGGGTTGCTCTCCCCTCCCCCGCGCCAACCAAGTTCCCTTTTCGGTCGCTGAAACCGCCGCGGCGCTGCGCTTGAGGGGAGGGAGACTTCCTCTGCGAAATACGAAGGATATCCGCTTCGCAGCGTTCTCCGAATAATTCCTCCCACACAACAAATGATAAGGAGAAAGAAAGTGAAAAACGGGGAAAGTAAGATTACGGATCGGACGCAGATAACGTTGATGTCTACACACTCGTGCTCTAGAATTCCACGCGGAATGGCACAGTAAATAACGAAATTGTTTAAAGAGTTTACAAGACTGAAACCAATGCCTGACAGGGCTATCTGTTTATTAATGATTATTTAAGGAAGACATGAAAAGAAACAATACTTCGATAATCTTTATCATGATTAATATCGACTTTTGATTTAACTGATCTTACAACCGAAAGAATTATATTCTCACTTTGTGCTGTGATGTATATGATACAATACCTAGTATCATTACGAATTGTATGGTAATGATACGAATAATAATGTACAACTTTTCGTACGAATTTATCCTAAGTAAATAGCTAAAATTGATCTTTCTATTACATTTAAATTGATTGCTTGAATATAGGACTGGATTGAGCGTAACAACCTGTGTTTGGGTTAAAATTAATGACCTGTGGCATTATTTGGCGGAGCATAACCATATTATTAAAGTTGCCGTAAAAGAAGAATTCTGGAACTTTTAAAAATAAGCCATTGTTTGGGTTATGATCTCCTTGTTCTTGCACCGAGCCAATGCTTCCGAGTTTTGAAAATAAAGAGATGAAATCCGCAGAATGTTTAATCTCCATCGTTTGACCTTTTCCCAAGCAATCGCTAAGATAATTCATTCCGGAAGACGGCACCGAATTCACGCTCATCTAATAAAACGCTAACCACAATTCTATTCCGAAACAGTACTTTGAGGTGATTCCGGCGAAGAAGTGACAAAAATAGGCACAGAGTCAACCTCAGGATGGCTTTTATTCTTGAGATGAGTTGATGAAACACCTGCAATAATTCCAGTTCAGTTTAATCTACTCCGATGTTAAGCCTTCCAAATATGTTTTTATCATCCTCTAATCTTCATTTACTCCAAATAAAATTCTTGTTCATAATAAAGTAGGCAGAGAAAATAAACGCTTTCCTCCCAAAACTGTTCCCCGAAGTGGTAGATGGGCGTTAACGGAAGTTGGAGGAAAAGGTTCAACCAAGCTGAGAAGGCTTCAACAATACCTGAAGTGATCACTTCACCGTGAAAATAGCTTCGGAGACAGTGGTCAAAACATCGGTGGGCGCAGTTAAAAACCAGGAAGAAATTCCTACAGCAGATGGAAAACACTTGATCATTTCGTATGATTTGTAAATCTCGTACTAGAAGTGTGTGAATGGAAAAGTATATCACATTAATCAAAGATTAGGAGAAATAAGGAAAGGAATCATACATAATTGCGTTTGTTATTAGTTCTTGCGGTTAAAAGGTTATTAAAATATCATTGTTTTGAGGAATTGAAGAAACGTGATTGGTCCACGAATAAACCTATGGATACTTGATTTACTTATAATAAATCTTTAGATATATAATGCTTCTAAGCGTAGTGGATTTCCTGAATATAAAGGCTTGATATAGATTTCCAAACCCATAAATATCAACCGTTTACGTAAGAAGATACTGATTGATAAGGTTGAAAACTACGTGTTCGAGTCAACTGCTGGATAAGTACTCTTCTCGAATACTTCTGCAATGGTTAGTGTACTTCATGATAAATATTCAGAATTAAAATTTACACTGACCGAGGTTAGACATCTGAGAAATGCAGATAAATAAATAATGGATTTTCTTTTTGCAATACGAAAAAATTATTTTAATTTGAATTAAGAGGTATAGGAAATGGAGATGCAGAGAATGAAAACGAAATATTTGATTGCGGACTTCGAAAGAGTAGCTTAGTAAAAAAACAGCAGGAGCGCACTCACTAAAAATGGAGGTGTGATAAATCACATTAGAGAGAGTAAAATTTATTCTAGTTTAGCGATGTTTTTGGCGAATAATCTTCAATTGTAAATTGTTAAAATATAAAAAGATTTGTCAAAACAAATATTATTTTAGAGATATTAGAAAATAAAAAATTAAAACTGATGTATGCTGGAAAACAATGGGAAAATTTTTATTATTTACAGCAAAACAATCTTTAGCAATTCATCCACTCATTCCGTAAACAGTTAAACATTTACAAATTGTTTACGACAAAGAATTCGAAACTATTAAAATTTAGAGCAATCAAAGGATAAAAGAAGAGATTCATCGTGTTGTTGATGATCGAAATAGGCTTAAAATGAATGCCTTAATTTCAAAATAAAATGGCGAAAGAGAGTAGTTTTAGAAATGAAATCCTTACAGAAATCGGATTCCGAAGGGTCGTGGGATTATTTTTCATGAAGGATGTGTTTCATATAATAATCTCATTTCTCTTATTATCTCATGATTTTCAGCGATGATCAGGTTCGATGCAATCGTAATAATAAAATCATTTCTGTCACATGTTCAATAGAGAAATATTACTTTACTATTACTGATTTCGGTGATGACTGAGTCTTACGTATTCTATGCGCTCCATTTCAAATAATAGATAATAATCTTCATCATAATTTTGTAAGAAAAAATCGGATGAAATGAAGAATAGCAATCTTTTACAATGATGGAGATGTTCAATGATAAAGCCATCATCCTCATTTCTTAAATTATTATACATAATTAAATATACTGGTTAAAATATATTCACGTCTCATTTAATTTGACTTTCCTTCCTTAAATATAACCAAGGTAATTATTTCAAACCCACAACATCCCTTCTTATATCATATATCCAGACTTATTTGGAAGACTTTCTCACTTTCATAAATTTGAATTCTTTTTATTATTTATTATATTATTTTTTCATTATATATTTATTCCCTTATTCCATTATTTCTCTATTTCATTTTTTTATTTATATTTTTAAAGTATCTTTATCAAAAGTTAATATACATAATAGTATATTTTCTTTACTTTTATATGTTTATTGGTATCAAGAATATGTTGCTGGAAAGATGAGAATAAATATTATTGTGAACAATTTTTCATCAACAGATTACAAGTAAACCGAAGGAAGGTGAATATTTAAATTTGAGCAAAAGGGAATTAAAGTAATATAATGTAATGTCTTTGTTTTAGGACAATATTAAGTAATAAGCAAGTCTTCTCTAATGTATTCTAACTCTATTTCATTTAGATATTTGAAGTAATTAATTTATAGGACTAAAAAAAGAAAGAATTAATTGGGGGTACTACATTTATAGAGAAGCCTATTGAGCAGTATTTTGGAATAAAAGAGTGCACTATTACTGACCCCAGTGCGATTTAATTGTCATTCGTCGAAGCATGGAAAGAGAACAATAATGTTTATATATTTACTATTTACCTCGATATCTACGTTCAAATCGTTCATTCATATTTTTCAGCTCCATTTTGCAACCGACATTACTAAAATAGAAAACAACTTTATATTTGTGGAGTCGCTTTTGTCGAACGGGTAAATGAACTGTGACTTAACTACCGTGACATCGGTAAATATTACGCACTGATAGCAATGTACTAAGTTAATAACTGCAATTATTCAACATGACTATTTTTTTAAAGATATTAAGAATGAATAAGTATTTTAGATTAATATAATTGCAAGAGCAACAACTTTACTATTTTTATTAATTTATAATATAATATATATATATATATATATAATATAATACTAATGTTGAATATTATTTGAGTATATATTTAAATTTATCTTAAACATTAATAAATTTAAGCTGAGAAATGAATTTATTTGATTCCCGTCCCTATAAGTGTTGAGCATTTTTAATCCTATCTCTCAAATATTGTAATAGCGATTCAATTGAGAATAAAGGTTCTTTCCAATTTTTTGAAAATTCAAATCCACGCATTTCCATATCCATCCATAATTTTTTACATAATTTCCGAATAAGAATAATAAGGAGCAATAGTCTTTATTAACGCATAATATAAGATCAACTTGGAATAGGATATGATATTATTTCTTAAAAAATTCAAATCGATCCTCTATGTAAATGTAAAAAATAAACTATGTATATGTAAACTATAAAAGTATGTAAAGTTTCTTCTATAAGATTCTATTGCGTCAAGAGTGTAATGCACTGAAGCGTTGAATAGTCTTTTATGTCGCTTCCTCATCTCGATTAAGTGTAACCGATTAATATCAATATTCGAGAACTATTAAAAATTCAAGGAAAGTCGATACCTTTTGCAATATTTGTTTCAATAAAACTATTTGAACACCAAAGTCACTCGTAATGCGTGTGCAAGGATGCTGCTGCAGAGAGCATCAAGGGAAGATAAGGAGAATCAACCAAAGGGTTGAGTTGCATAACGTATTCAGAGAAAGTGCGTGGTCGATATCATGCGCCCTATAATATAGGTCGTTTGTATGCTGCGAGAAAGATCAACCATGTAAATGCTAGAGTATATCGCTTCGTGAAAACCTTTTTTCAGCAAACGATTCGAAGTAATAGATTTGGTGCGAGTTTGTGCGTAATCCATTCGAATGTTGAAAGACGGACCGAATAGATCTGGATAGATGGTACAAATATTGAAATGTAGAGCTATATCCAATTCTGTTTCGATATTAAAGAACGTTAACAAGCATTCCCTAACATCTCAAAACTTTCGTATCAATATAATTCTAAAAATACATTCAAAGATAATAATGAAGTCGTAAATTTAACTAATATAAAAGAGCATAGAGTTTATTGATTACGTATACTGTAAGGAATATAAGAATATTCTTCTACATTTTTCAATTTTGAACGTAAGGTATTGAGTCTTTGCGTAAATACGTACCTCAGTTATTTTACTTTCTAAAGTCAAACTGATCGTCGTGGGGATTTGGGATAAGGCCCACTTCCTGTATTTATTTTGCCCGAAATCACGAGAAGAGCGCATCCAGAAAGAAGAACAAATCGATTACGTTTGCCTTTCATAAGAAAGAAAATCTGCCTCAACTTTCTCTCCGAGCATTTGTTGCGTTGCTCCATCCGCCAACCGAGTTACGTTAGAGAGATGCGGAACTGTGGAGCTTTACACCGATTTAGTAACAAATGTTTCCACATCTTTTCTGCGTTAAAACTGCGAATGACTCGATTCGGACAATACGCACACATTATATAGTGATATGTATTCGCAGTGACAAATATTAAAAGGAAGTCTATCGAAAAGTATATGAATGATCCTTAGCCCATAAACTCTGGAATTAATATATTATTTTACGTCATCTCAGCTGCAATGCTTGAGATATTATGCCCTTTATTATCCATTTCTATAAATCTTAATAATTTCTGCTCATAGAATTACGAATTACTTTTATGTGTCATGATTTACGATTACTTTTATGTGTTGAGTGAAAATAAAATGATGAATCAAGAATTTCATGAACGATTTTGGACTGATTATAAATAAATATATATATATATATATATATATATATATATATATATATTCTTTACCGTAATTCATGTTTAATAAATTACATAAAATGTTACTTTGCATTAGGGTTACGTGTTTTAGAATCCATCTAACAATAAGACATTAAGTCGTTGTATAGACAGTTATTATGAATTTAAAAAGTCAAAGGGCTTTAAAAGACGCTAGCGTCAGTACTTTGCTGTCTTATATGAAAAAAACGAAATATTTATTTTTCATGGAAAATGGGACAATCGAATGCAATTCATAAATAAGTCTGCACTTTCGTTTATCTTTTATTTTCGGACAATATTTTTCGGAACATTTGAAAAATATATCAGGAATTCATATTCCTCAGCAAAGTTAATACGCTCTCATTGAAATCTTAAATATATTTTAAATACTTTTGAGCTATAACGCCATAAAGTAGCCATTTCGGAACAAAAATTTGCTCTAACTTATGTCGATTGATACGAATGGAAAGAGGAAGTATCTTATCTAGAATTAATGATGTAATGAATTCTTGGCCCTTCGTCAACCGCATTTTCGAATTCACGAGGGATTGTTCTTTCGGATATCTCAACAGACTCTTTGTTCTCACCAAAGATGAAACCAGAAGGACTTCCGCGTTCTCATAATGGACATATTTTCAGAGAAAAAGGATTCAAAAAGGATATTAGGGAATGAATGGTTGTACTTATCCTTCTCTAATGGTTAAGTCCAACAACGTGCCAATGACCTTTGAATAGGGAAATTAAAATATCGAAAATGTTTTGGAGAAAATGCACTCAAATGAAAAAGATCTTCTATTTTCGAGACCCGATTCACTGTTTAAATTGTAACGCTTTTTGAATGAATATTTCGCGAAGTATTCACAGGCATGTTTAACAAACTTCGGGAAGATTCTAAAAACAGGGATCATTATAAAAGATTTATCTTATAATTTGTACACAGTATATTTCATTTGAGAAAACAATGGTTTAGTATTGTTTGTATATTTTTCTCCGATTTATTGCATCTCTGGTTGCGGAATATCTATTTAATGGTTTGCTTGCTATCTTTCTGGAGCCAAGGTCTCGGGTTCAAGTACTGGCTAAAAAGAATTGTTTCTTTTCGATTTTGATGCTATTGTTCATCTATTGTTGGCTGCTTCAACGTATTTACGTGAAAATTTGGATGATTTTATTACAGAAATTAGAGGAGAACATTGGTATTATGTTATTATTAATATCGCCCTGAATAAAACTACACCTAAATGTTTTACAAATTCTTAATTCATAACATTATCAGCAAAGAGAAAACCAATGGATACATTTTGCTATATTACATTATTACATTAGAAGTAGAGGGATGGGAATAATAGATTCACTATTCTTTTTCCTTTATTTTATCTTCTTAGTTTCCTTCATGGAGAATAAACCTAACCGATACAGTATACTTGAATATTTCACATAATTGTACCGAAGAAGTATTATTATTTCAAGAATGTTAAATTTTCAACTTTTCAAATGAAGAATTTGATTCATACGATTTCTTTCTTATAATCCCATCGATAAAGTGGAATTGAAGGAGGCATGTCACACAGAGAGAAACAATAAATCTCGTTTGATAAATTCATTGGCGGTATGCTAAACAAAATAATTAAATCTTAATCGATCAAACTAAAATATTTTAGGTATCCCATGCTTCAAAAGAATTCGAATGAATAAGTTAATAAGATTAAATATATGTTACCTTTATTCGTATCTCATTCTAGTTTATTTTCCCTAATATTAAATTCTAAAGAGTACTTTCTTTTATATTATATAGGTTTATTCGAACTAATCTAAGTACTCATATGAATAATATTTCTAATTTCGCAAAGTAAATATTATTGAATCATCGGAATTTTCATAGAGCTACTTAAAGAAAAGTTCGAGAATTATTTGATCATATGATCGTAATAATATGGACAATTTTATGGGATTCATATCATTCAATGAATTCATCATTGTCCACTTCAAGAAGCAATAAAATTTCTCCTTGGGTTCCACATATTCCAAATTCTTAAGAGTCCGTATAAGATTATAGCATTGGATATGAAATATCATCAAATATGTAATTTACAGCGCAGCTTAAAATGTACGATTATGGTCAATAATTAAGTTTTTTATAAAATTAAAAGCTCTTTGAGGAATTCATTTTCTATGCTTCATATTTAAGAACATTTTTGTTTAGTCCTTAACTATAGAGCACTATTTTTATGAGAATTATTTTTCATCATTTTCGCAAAGTATATAAGTTTATAGTGAAATTCCTCGGGTGCCTCCATCGGGTCGAAGCCCAGCATAATAGAAACATCGGAAGTGCTATTTGTGCAGATGACGCACGCACGAGGAAGGAGGGGTTGCGCATAAGGGGGAAGTTCCACGAAGAATTGGGTGTGGGAGTCTGGAAAATAACGATTGTGCGTTTAAGAATTTTTCCCCTACTACTATGTTTTCATGGAGCTTATATATCGTTACACCAAGATAACAATTTCTTAACCATTTAAATATATGGCGAATATTCATACAATTTATCTGTACTCTTAATTTTATATTGTGTAAAACTTTGTATGAATTTTACAAACATTTTCCTTAATTATGAAAGTGCTTTATATTTACTAGTATCCTAACCAATAAACATTTATACTTGATTTATTATGTTCCGTGTTATTCACAACCTTTAAGTAGCATCATTTCGTTTTAACTAAATAGTATTTGCAATATCTTTTAACAATTGCCATGATTTGCCTTTAGAAGTTTATGCATGTACTAAGCTCAATCTCATAAATGGCATTTAACGCAAAGGCGTTACACTAATGAATATCCATAGCGGAAGTGAATCAAATACTTGAGTAGTTTCAATTCAAAGGCACTTTGTTAGCGGAATATTCCGTTTGTCGGACATTCCTCAATCGAACGTCACACGGATTTCCGATCCAACAGAAGTGAGTTCATCGAAACGTTTTGGGTGTGATGTTCGACAGATGAAACCTTTGAGAAGACTTTCGTCCGAAACAAGTTGCTAAGGAAACGTTTATAAATAACGCCTTTAGATTGGGAATCGAGTTGTTTCCAATACCTCGAGCGATGAACTCTTTGGCACTTTTCAATCCAATCGAAGATTAACATTTTTAATGCCTCCCTTTCGACTTCTGTAAGAGGTAACTTATAATATATTTTACTTACTTTTATTTATTTATAAATTTTGCGAGCTGATTATAATTTACTATATTCAATGAGACGAAGTTTTAAAAATATATTTTTACGCGTAACTTGGAGTAAAAACCACTTGGAGGAGTACCAATCACCTTTTTCATTCTATCAAAAAAGATGTACCTTATACCTAAATTAAGAAGAAAATATACATTTTAAAGCTATTATAGATGTTGTCTAGAATGTAGTGAAAATTTTTGAAACTTATAACAATTTAAAAGAAAAAATCGAGGAAAATGTTTTGCTGCGTGCTGCAACTCATATATTCATCTAAATTTACTTTGCTGCCGATTGAGTTTAATTTATTAGAATTACTTCTAAACTTACCTCATCATTTAATAGCATAATTTGTGAATAAGAATAGCGATTTAACGTTTTACGAGAAACAAAATGCTGCGCTGTATTAATTGGTGCCAAATACTCTATATATCTTACAATTTATTATTCTACGTTCATTGCAACTGAAATCAAAGACGTAAAGAAGTAATTTTTAAATTTTGGGCTATTAATAGCAGCTCAATATATATTATTTATAATAAGTTATTAAGTTGCACATGCCGTAATGTACATTCACGTAAGTTCAACTTAGAAATTAGAAAAGTATTACAAAGTCATATTCATGAAGGTAAACTCCTTTCGTATTGTGATTCATGTGTTGTAATGTGGATTATATGATCATTTTATCGCTTAAAAATAATAACGTATCATTCTTAAAATATTTCACTGTTGAGAGTGAAAATTAGAGTACAATGAAAACAGTAGCAATATATAGGCATTAAATTAAGTAGTTATACTTATTAGTTAGTTAGTACTTATACTTAGTTAAATTAAATTTAGAGATATACTTGTACAGTATCAATTTCAGCAAAACATATCTAAGCATTTTATCAAATTAAAGTCTTTGAAAATGAAATTTTGTTATGATGCAGCATTACGGATTTAAATTAACGTTTATCATTTAAGTAAACTTATACTTATTCGAACTTTTAACCTTTCCTTCCTTGAGGGTGGGTGTAGCTACGTAGTGCCCCGCTACAAAATTCTTGATAATTTGCCAACATTAAGGTTGGCGTAATTCAGAATTCGATGGTATACAAAATCATTTACTCGAACCCAAACCAACAAATTCAAAAGTTCAATGAATTTCATTTAGGTATTTTTTATGCTCATTTTCTTTCTTCAATATATCTTCGTAATTATCGTTGAAACTGTCACGTATGAGGAGAGATGCGATTCTAAGTTATCTCTTTTCTGTGGATATGTGAATTATGAATTTGTGTAAACAAAGTAACAGCGAAATTGGATTTCCAGTGTTCAAAAGAATGCGTCGCTGTTCTTCGAAATGGCGTCCGAGAGACGAAATTACGACACGAGAGAAAGTGGAGAATGAGAAGAAGAGGAAAAACGATTTCGAAGAGACGGATACATTCAGTAGCTTGGCAGAGTTGAATTTGGGGCTTTGAATTGTCATTAAAATTCACGCGAGGTTATTCAAATCATCACTTTTGTACAAAACATCTATAAAAATCAATTGAATTTTTTTTGCACATGTAAGAAACACTAATTGATTATCTCATCGGGTTATTTTATCATTGGGTAAGAGGAAATATAGGACAAATTTGGAAAAGAGTGTTTTTTGATTTGTAAGGAATCATATTATTAAAGAATCTAATTCACATTAAACGCATTAAAATATTAAAAAAGAATTTGTTTTTTTACGATTGCTTTCATCTTAGAGTTTCCCGTACGTATAAAAATCTCTAATATTATTATCGAATACCAGATAAATTGCCTTATTTCATAGTTGATGCTACTTCTAAACTATATAATAAAAATAAAAATTCGACATATTTTCTTTTGTTGAATAATATGCTGAAATATGGAAACCTGTGAATAGCGATTCAAGAGCACAAGAAGACGTCTCTTGAAGAGAGGAAATAGTCGGAGTCGAGAAGGGAAATAGACGTTAGAGGTTCAGATATAGCTTGACAGAAACAAATGGAAAAACACTGTCAAACGAAGACGCGGCTAAACTGAGGTCTAGACGAGACATTTTAAAGATAGATAAAGGGGTATAAAAGTGAGAACTGGGGTGAGTGCTATCCAAGATGAAAATAGCAATAGAGGAATACAGAATAGGCTATTTCCCATTATCCTTGGTGATTATAAATCTAATAACTATAAAGATGATCTAGTAACTATAATTCAACATTTTATATGTGCATCATTTTGATTCCTGCATTAATGAAATGAGAGCTCATCACAATTTTTATGAACATGAATTTAAATTGGAGCAATTAACGCAGAACACATTTGGAAATGGGTATTTTTGTATCGTATTTTGTATGTGTCACAAAAACAATAAGTGATGAATTCGGAAAATAAGATTTAAAAAAAGAAAAGTTTTATATAAAGAACTTAGGGATTTCTCGTAGAGATTTTATTGGTCCTTTAATTCTTTAACTGAAGAATAGAAAAAGAAGATAATACTCTGTGCTAGGCGATTCAATTTCTCAAAGTGTTATCGTCTTTACAAAAATATTTTAATCAAGAAAATCGTCAAAAGATAGCAGCTGTTATTAGAGTCATAGTTTTTGGTAAAAAGGAGGGGAAAATGGTTTTCTTAAATCACAAAATAATCGGCACTTGAGTGTTTTTGATTTAAAATAAAAATTTTACTCGTATCAAGAGGAAAAAATCAGTAATTTAATGATATCAGTAAATAATTTTCTAAAATGGATTTAAGCGTAGATTGTGAAGATTTATAATGATAAATCTTAAAGTTGATCCCTGATACTTCCCATCATTCTATTCGTAGAATAATAGAGATCCTGAAAATGTAAAATAAAGAATGTTTCCACTCATCTTAGAAGGTTATACACCTAAGTCATCTTCGTATGCATTTGCCTTTCAAGTCAAAAGTTATTTTGAAAATTTATTGAAAGACATTAATATTGTATGAAGAAGGTGTTAAAAAAGTATTCATTCGATCGAAATGCTTCTAATACTATGGCTAATATATCGTAAAATTGATCCTTTAAAACGTTACAGCAACTAGTAAAAGAAAACAAGCAAGATTGTGAAACTCAAATGCAAACATTCCATCTCTCATTACGACTTATCATTCTCGAATTGTTATTGAATACCAATAAGATACTTTATAATGAAATAATGAAACATGATTATGACAAGTCCTTTTGTAGGAAATGAGAAAAATGGTTTCAGCCATGGAGCTGTTGGTAAAGCTGGTAGCGTCGATCTAATTTTATAATAAAAAAACTTTTTTTGAATGCATTATCTTTACCATAATTGATTTTAATTTCCATTAGTCCGAAAATGGTAACTTAACGTATCAATTAACCCTCTCTGCAGATTCTATGCACATGTTCAAAGGTTTTTCGCTGAGTAATCTGTAGATACTTCTTTTATTCACTTCACAATAACCAAAAGTACGATGATTTACATGGATTCATGCGATTGGAAGAACTCGAGGAAACAAACCCTTTACATAGATATCCGATTACATGAAGAAGAATGGCGCTACCTTTCCTATAGACCCTTAGAAAAAACTAAATAATAAAATAGCTTCAATATTATCGTAGAAAGGGAACAGGGGATGGCTTCCAGTTGCACCACGGAATACCGTTGGATGTGCCATTCGACACTCAGGGTATTCTACCCACCCGGCAGACTGGTTCATTTTTTTGGTATCCTTTGAATTGAAGTTCCAATTTGAGAAAAAATTTTGGGGTGAGAAGAAAGTGAACGCCTTTTTTGGTGTTGAAGTGACCTTGTTGATAAATACTTTGAAAGGAAATTTAGGGTGAAAGACTCTAACAAACCAAAGAAAATATTGGACATTAAAATTGTGGCATGATCGAGTCTCTAACCTCGAACCAGAACAATTAGGTATGTCGTTCAGAGATACTTTATGTGATAATAATAATTACTACCAATACTCTTTTTTGAACAGTTATAGAGGCGATATTCATTCATGCATTTACTTTTATTTACAACTAATAAGACTAATTCAGAGTTTAATAAAAAAAAATAATCGCACATCTTTATTATACTCTAATAGGAACATTTCTACAATACTAGACTAGAACCCAGGACCTGGTATTGCACGTTAACCACTCCACGAAAACGCCATTTTCAGGAAGGCTCAGTGTAATTCTGAGGCCCTTCTTGTTAGTCCATCCACCGCGCCTACCGATCCCTGTAACTCGATTGCCAAAAAGGGTTGCAGAAATGGCGTTTTTCCTATCCAAGGTAAATTACCAGTTAGTGTGCCTGTCAAAACTTTCTCTGTTGCTAAGCAGCATCCGGTCGTAAAAAATGGTAGCGCCGAAACGTAGAAGGGAAGCCCCAAACAGAGTACAAAATCCCTCCGAAGTTTCGTCTGAGGTCCCCAAACCTGTACTGACCTGATAGCCAAGATGAGTTTTATGGTTTCCATGCCACTGTCCCAATGCCGATTAATAGAAGAACGAAACTGACCCTTTGAAGGACTTGAGAATCGATATTCTTGAGAAAATAATGAAATGGAATGGCGAAGGAATTTATATTGATGACACTGTGAGGAACTAAGTGGATACTAGGGATTAATAATCGGTGCAGATTTCTTTATCGTCAATTTTAAGCCGAAATTGGATTCATATGGATTAAGTTGGTCTCATATTTAATAATCTTTGTTTTTAATTCCATATTAAATAATTCATTTTTCTGAACACCTTTCGGAAATACGCTTCTTATCGAAACAGAAACCATCGTAATAAAGATATTCTCTACACACGATGAAAGGAGTAATCAATTAAAAAGGCCAGAATCATAAATTGCCTACTTTTAATAATGCCAAGTAATGTTCCTAAAGAATTCTTGAAAGAGATTGTTATCCTCAAGTTTGGATATGCAGTCATAAGGAAAATATACTCAAAATGGTTTTTAAATCGTCTTTTAGAGAAAGATCAAAGCTTTTATTTTATATTTGGATAATTTTATTTGTTATTCATATAGAATTCGTAATATGTTAATTTTGATTTATTAAGTTATTTAAAAAAGAGCTTATTTTTCAATAGAACCCTTTTTAAATAGGTATTTCTTGACATACATTGCGTAATGAAGAGGAAACCTAAGGGCTAACGATTTTAGATTAAAAACTTGCATTAATGTATAGCTGTGTTTTGAATGTTACGAAATACGAGATGTTTAATTTGCTCTTCCCCTCCTCTCTCCAGCATAACAACACACGATTGCTATGGTAACTGGAGGATGCAGTGCATCTTCACGTACCAATGAAGGTCTTCTCTATTTTTATTCACCGAAAAGCAACGTTCCCTTGGAAACACAAATAATGGGAGAATAAGTGAGAATAATAAATATATTCTAAATAACTAAATTAATTTCACTAAGAAATGTATAATTCGTGTGAGAATTATTTCAATCTATTACGGTCAATTATCATAATAAAACCTTTAGATCCTCACTCAGATTGCAATTTCGTAATTTTCTTTATATCAAAGCGAATTAAATTTGTGCGTCTAGTTTAATATGTTATACTCTCCGAGCCTAAGGTGGCGAAGAAGCGCGCATTTTTACTCTCAAATCAGTATTTTGGAGCAATTGTCGTTCACATGATAAAGAAACACCTTTTCCATCAATTTAATCCTTAGAGTATCTATTAATCAAATTTTAAATTAGAATTATTCTTTTTCTTATTTGTTCCGTGTAAATAAAACTAGAATAGCTATATAGTTAATAGTAGTAATAATATTTCAAACTATTTTATGAATAAGGAATATAAATATATGTCTTCAATGATATGGCTTCGTAGATTTTTATATAAAATAGTTTTTATCATTCATATAGGTCAGTTAGTAAGTGTATAAATTGATTTTATAAATAACAACATGTCATCACTCTACTCTGTATTTTATTCAACTGAATTTATATTGTGTAAAGAATTATAGTCTCGGTTCCGTTAGATACCTGTTGCTATTGATAACGAAGTGAAAATCCACTTCCGAAGTTTCCGATCATTATTTATGGCAGCTATTGAAGGTCCTATGAGCAACAGATCGCGTGAGCTTATGCGTATCGCACGATATGTAGACAACAAAAATGTTGCACAATACTTCCTTTATTGTAATAACTTCCTTTATTATCATAACCTTATTGTTGTATTATATGTCGTAGGATATAAACTCTCTTCGAAGCGGAAATCAAAACAAAATTCGACAATTACTAAGTTCCTCAGATTCGGTTAGAACACCTTTGGAATTAACATGAATTTAATGGAATATATGCAGCGAATACGCACCATCAGTTATTCCATATCTCACTAGAATACTCCCTCACTTCAAGAATAACAGCATTAATTCCACCAACACTACCAAAAGTTCGATTTAATCATTGTCTCTATATGACTCTCTTTTGCACGAGACCGCGCGAAATCACCGATTCCAAAGCAAAGTGTCTCCTGTTGACATACCAATAGAAGAGACGGGTGTTTGGAGATTTTTCCGGACAAAAACCATAGCCGCCGTAGGCACCCCATGGCAACAAGATGAGGGGTTGGTCGACATTTGAGAGAATGCGGGTGGAACATCTGCAGCTGATGTCTGAAAAGAAATGGAATGAGATTTATGTAAAATAAAGAGAGAACAGCTGAAGAAGGTATGATGGCTTCAGAATATTAAGAAATATAAGCCGCTTTTTGAACATTTCCCTTTTGATTTAAGATGAATTGGAGGACTCGTTGTTCAATGCATTTTCTATTCTTAAAGGTTGCACGTTATTATCACGAAATAGGATATTATATTTTATTTTGCATCATTTCGATAAATAAGACGAAGTGGTAGGGAAGTTCGAGAATAGCAAATAAATAGAACATTCCGTCATCATTTAATGTTAATTATTTTAGAATTGATGATTATAGTGTTGAGAATCTGTTAATTCAGCTTTGAGAAGGCGGTTAAAGATAACTGTTCCTTTATATTATTGCTCTTCTGTGAAATTGCAATCATTCGCTGGTGACCCAAAGCGATGTGAATGAAGTTAAGATCAGAAATATTTTCGTTTCATGATTGTTTCTCTTTCTTCCATTAAAGATTATTCTTTCCCACAATGTTTACGATTTATATAATATCTTAATTGACGTTCGTGGGATTTCACCTGAAATATAAGGGAAACAGCGATCACGTACTCTATTAATGCTCATTCTAGGAATATATACCCCTTCTATTCATTGATTCAGGCGTGAGTTTGCGGTAGAATGCGATTACGACGCAGAGGTTGCTAATAAAAAAATTATGATGTGGTTCGGGTATGAGTTGTTAGTTTATTTCTCCGCCATGATATTCCTTACCTTATCGGATTCCAGTTTAGCCTGAAAGCACGTTTTGAAGCATACTTACAATTATCTAACTGCATGTTTATTTTTTCGAGTTCGCGGAATAAGCGTTACAACCACTGAATCATCACGCGTGTCATAGAATAGAAATGGACTCGATGTTTTTATCGCATATACGGGCAACATACTTTTTAAAGGATATCTTTTTGGCTTCATTGCATCAGACTCTCAGGAAGAGTGCACTAAACTAAAATATATTAGTCAGAACGTTCAGAAGACACTCTTCAGCAATTATGTAATAGTGTTTCAATTATTTTGTAGGATTATGTTAGAGAAAATATTTTAGAAAAAATTAATAACAGGGTATAAACCAATATTATTTTTATAATCCTCAGAATATAAGTATTGAGGGATTTATATTCAGAGGCATCATCTGATAATAATTCAATGCTATAAATTTATATTATTATTAAAATTTGATAAATAAATACCTAGAAGTCCTTATAAAGAAAAGGCCCAAGAAAGCTGCTTTGGGGTACACCTGAGCTTCAGCATACTTATTCCTGCATAAATATCGAAGAATAAGGAGCAGATCTATTCTTAAAAAGAAGATCGAGCGAATCAGAGTATTAAATATTTCCTAGGTGAAATAATTGTAGCATTATTTTTAGTTCTCCTCACTAATCTTATACTTTGCCCATAGTGTAGTTTCATTCTGAAATTTGGTTTCCTAAGAAATGAAATCTAATTTAAACTTGTCCGTATTGAACAAACACAGTGATTCTTCGCTAGGTGAATATTTTAAATATCCCAATATTGATGCTAAAACAGAAATTATTACCCGGATTTTATACGATTAAAATTCTAATTATAATATAGCTAAAAATACTAACTGTCCAATGCAATGTAATAAGCGTGATTATCATGCGTTTTTAAGTATTTAAATAGTTGTTTAGCTTGTTAAGTTGCTATCGGTGATCTCCTTTTGGAATTGCTCGTTAAGTCGATATTTTTCAGGAGATTTGAGAATGTAATCTTCATTTACCAAACATTTCCTTTCTATTTTTAGGCTACGCCTATCCTTCGTAAACAGGTGAATAGCAACCAAACCCTCTAAAGATGACACAGGATGCCTGCGTAATAACTATAACTAGATCCATAAATACTAGTTCATTTCCATATTTTTTTAGAAGTCAGCAAGTATTTAATTTCCAGACAAAAATACCGTTAAAAGTAATGTGAAATTGATTTTAGAAATTAAACATTTCTCCCGTAAAATTAAAATAGTTAGCTACTGAAGTCACTTCGCACACAGATTGTCTCGCATTTAGGGATCGAATCATCCTTTAGATAATTGAAGCCAATTAGGTAATTTATTCGGAGATGCACAGTTGTGCGAGTTAACAAGGGGAAGTTGTTTGGGTGCCTCTTTCTTCTGGAATGTGTTGGCTGGTGTTTTTTCGAACGGTGTGGGTCAAATAAGGGTCGTTGGAGGAATTTTTCATCTTCGAAGTCCCAAATGGAGGTCCTTCGGAGGGGTTGAGGCGGGTCATCAGAAGTCGAAGGGGTGAAACAGTTGAGATAGCGTGCCGGAAATATTCGTCATGTGCGGTGGATGGTTGAATAGATTGAGTCGTCATAATGGAGTGTCAAAGGCCTTCGAAGACCGTCTCGCATTCTATGAATCCGTGTAAATGAAACGGTAAACTAAAACAAATTAAATGCGAAATAATCATCAGGATCAACTCTTAGAGAAAACCGATTTATTCAACGTAAACAGTACCTGAGTTCAGTAGAGTCGTTACATCTTCAGCTGTTTGGTAAGTAAAGTTTTGGTCCTCAGGGATTCTTTACCAAAGATACGACATATTGAAGCCGAATATCTATAATCTAAATTGAGCATCTTACTTTAATATGAAGCTGTAATATTCTACTTTGAGTTGAATAAAAGGGACTCTAGAATAGCCTCAGCCCATGTAAGGTGCATCACAATATACAAAGCGATATCTCCAAGTCGTTCGGGAGTTCAGGGGTTCAGACCTACTTACATCCCCCTCAACTGAATGCATTCCAAAGTATTTTAAATGCAGAAGTGTGATAAGGAGAAGAAAGTTTCCAATAAAAGAGGAGGTCAAACCTATGAGACATCCTTTTGAGGGTAAAACACGAGACGTAGGTAGGGTGCCGTCTGGTGTCCATAGGACACCAAGGCAACTCGATCCCATCACCCTTTCGGCACTTTTCTCGTAGACTTTCCCACGGGGTCCTCACAAGGGGAACAAGTGGCTTCCCTCCGATTGTCAACTTTTTTTGCGCCTCTGCCTTTGGATGAGTCGCAGACGGTCTTCCATTGGAACTCTCTAATAGGGACGCTTCGGAGGTATTTGTGCAGCAAGTAGCAAAATGTATTACATGTTCATTCCTGTTGTTGAAGTTTTATTAAATGTGGAGGAATGTTATGGCGAATCATTATCCATCGCCGCTTTCGATCGCATAAAGCCGAAGACGAAACTATAGACGATATCAATTTGACTTGAATTCTCGACATGATACGGATTACAAATATTTAACAGGAATATTATGATTACTTAGCACTCTGTTTAAGTGCTTTTCTTTTGAAAAGTTCGATAATTTTTTTTTAATTATCGAACTTTCAAAAGTCCTTAGCCGGTAGCGTAAAATTATTATAAAAATATTTGTGAAACAACGGAGAATTTAATTTCCAGAAAAAATAAAATACTAAGAAAAGTTTCCATAAGAAAGAAAATATTTCCACAAATATTTAGAAATTATTTTTTTTCCGAAATTTAAATTCCATTTAATGTTTCAAATAAGCAAATTATTAAACCTATTCTGAGGAAAGTTAGAAGTATCATATTTCTAATCAAAGAAAATAAAATACGTTGAGGGTCATAGATAAATTGAACTTCTAGGTTTTTTTTCATGGAATGTTAATTGATATGAATAACGTAACTTTTGAAATAAGTTAAGGATTTAATGGATTTGTGCTGTAATCATCAATATTAGATAGGGTTTATCTGAAAAGTAGTTTAATTGAATTATTACATCTGTACTTGGTTAAATAAATCCAATACATGAATGAAGCACTATATTAATATTATCTTTGACTATAACGGAAAGTTTACTTATTTCCACAATTTAGATTCTAAAACTGAGATATAAATAATCGAGGCAAAATGTAGTTGGCAGAGGTTGATATCTCAATATATCGTTGTATTAGAATGTAACTGTCTTATTTATGCTTCAACCCTCCCACCATTTGCATTGATGCATATCTTTAAGGACCTTCTCATGATTTATGCTGAATAAACATCTAACCTTCTCGACACCTTTAAATGTATAACCTACCCTAGCTTCACACCCGACAGTTTCGAGACGCTAATAAGTATGCAGAGCATATCTTTCCATTATTCAATGATACGCATCTCTTTTCATAAAACGATAATTATCTGTTCATTCGGTTGAAAAGTGAATGCAGAAAAATGAAGGACTCGAGTAAACGCATTGAAGAGTATGGCGGCTGGCGCACGTGGTGGAGCCACCTTGCACCCAGAATAGGCGAGTAACACGACACCCTCACTCGAGCGTAGAGAAGTCCCCCGCCTAGGGCCTGCTATCGCCGGAGGCGGACAAATCGCCCTTTTTACTTCTAAATTGTGACGTGGGAAAAGAGTTCGAGAAATGATTGATTCCTATAACTGATGCGTCTCGAATCTGATGGTGGTTGCTATGGGATCGTTTATATTTTGCTTAGCTTTTACGGGGATTTGTTTGACGTAAATTACTTTTTGATGGTTTTACTTCAGACCATTGAAAATATAGCATCGATGTTAATGTTATCGCATAAATAAAGTAGTTTTACAACTTGAAGTAGTTCTGTTATTGCAATAAAATACATAATAAGGTTCAGTAAAATTAAGATTTAATTGAATGTAATATAATAATAAATAATAATAATGTGTGTAGTAATGATAATATAATTATCAACTACGATGGTAATGAATATACTAACTGTAAGTGCTCGATTTTATTTATATATTTATAATGTTTTCTGAGAAACTTTCCCAAGAAAATTTTTCTTTTGGAGTAATTGAACAAAAACCGTTAGCTTACATCTTTCTTTGGCCGAAATGACTTTTTCGCATATTTCTTCAGAGAATCTGTCAAGATATATATTTCTTGCGAAAAGAAAAACCCTCCTTGAAAGTCGATGATCTCGTTCAAAATAAAATACCATTTTTTGTTCCTCGAATTAGGGTATTAAAGGAGCTACTGAGACAGCGACGAAGTAAAAAAATCACATTTCTCAAAATGCTACCTTTCATTTTATGTCCCGATTCGTCCTGGAATTGATGGCAACGTCATATTAGACATCATCTTCGCTCCAAAGTGAAAAATTTTGGACTAAATTGGACTAACTTGATATATTTCTGGATACAACGCAATAAATTCGGAATTTCTTCAGTAAATTCACACGTACTGATCCATTTTACCAGATAATCTGACCAAGTGTGAAGGCTGGAACTTCACATGCATATATATGTGAAATTAGTTTTAATTGTTAGATGTATTGTTTGTTGTATTCGTTCTGTGATTGATTCTCTGTAATTAATTTGCTGTATATTGTTGCCACCGGACAGTCGTCCAACTGCAAGATTTAAATAATAATAATAATAATAATTTTGCAATAATAATAAGTTATGACTATAACCTGTTCTGGTGCCTACTTGTAGTCTTACAGAAATAAAATAAATAAATAAATTTTACTATATGGATATATAATGAACTGATTTAGGATGTCCAGCTACGATTGTATTACGACATTCAATTAATAAACAATCATTGGAGTATAAAGATGCATGTTTCAGAAATAGTTAACTTTGAAGGGAATAAATAAAATTCTAAGTTCAACATACTTCAAAGTTTCACTTCTCGAATTAGATGTTTTATTATGGCTAAAATGATAAACAGGACTAAAAAGTAAGATATGCAACGAATGAATCGGAGTTGAATATACTTTTATACATTGCATTACTCGCCATTTATGATTGAGGTATATAAATATGCATATTCGTGGATGGACGAAGAGACTTTTTAGACCACCAATTCGATAGATGAACCTTTTCTGTGAAACCTGATCGCGATTTACATTTCCGATGGTTCGAGGGATACCTCGGCCTCGTGCTCTTACGTATTCATAACGTCCTATCGACACCCTATCTGACCTCTTCCGGAGAAACTAATAATCTATCAGTCCACTCCTGATGGCGCACTATCCCGCATCGTATTACTTCACTAACAGTTGCCTTTCTCACTCTCTTCTATTCATAGAACACAAACAATCAATTCTTTTAGCAACGATTCGACCGCACAGTTAATACGTATTCCCTCGCAGACCTTCCACTTTTGTAACCATAGAGACAGTTACCGAACGAAGGGAGCACTCAATAGCTACGAATCATATTAAGATAATAATTGAGCAAATATGATCTAATACTTTGGGTTGCCGATTCTAAGGTCAGTTGATTTATTTGGCTGAAATTTAGCTGTGATTGAATTCTCATACGTTCGACTGATTAAATCCAAATAGTTTAAAATTCAAGAGATCGAAATGATCTTTAAAGGCCAACAATCAGTCGGAATCAAATCCCTTTGGGAGAAATCGACTCCTATATCTTTTGGACAATGGTACGATACTCTTTTTGTCTAATAGAGAAAAAAAGTAAGATTTGGTCTACTGCTTTCCTTCGATCTTTCTCTTCACCCTCCACTACGTCTGCACGAACTCAACATTTTTAATTCGAAAAACAAATCCCAGAGCTTTTAATATTCGGAGATCATCAAAAATTTTAGACGGGAATGATATAGGTTATAATAATTTATGTAGATAAATAAATGCAGTTTTCTTGGCATTTCCCTCGATCGGTCGAATCAAAAGACTCTCTTTTGTTAATGGTTATAACTGAAAGTGTTTTGTATACCTTATCTATTGCTTTAATTTATTCTTAGCGTATCAATTTTAGTTATCCATTTTTCATCGTTAAAATTGCTTTTTAATGTCACTCTATCTTGATGATTTTTTCTTTACCCATAACAAAAAATTCGCACCACTTGCTGGAAAGCGAGTAAAAGCTAGAAATAAATACCAAATGGTATTTAAATTAATAAAGAGTAAAACCATAACAGTTAATCGACTTTATTCTAATTCATTAAACTTACATTTTAGGAAACTTATGGGAATAAAATCGATCTTAAATATACGGCGATGTTCTTCGACTTCAAAGCGATGCTAATAAATTATAAGTGAATTATTTGGATAAATATAATTCAATTTTATATTTCTACTTTATATCATTTATTATAGTAGTTGATATTGGTGTGATTCTGAACATACTTCGATTACATATTTTCGATTAAAATTCTACTTCAATTGAATAAAACAGTTGACAAGGAATTCATTTTAACACCGTATTCTTTATAGGTTTCCGGAATGCGAATCTTTATCAATATCTTCTGTTGTTGAATATAAAACCAATCCTAAGACAACTTAGAAATGACAATATCCGTGTGGATAACCTTATGGAAATTTTCTTAGATAAAGAAAATAAAAGTAAATATCGAGAAAAAATAATTTATCTATTCAGAAACACTATGTGTATATGCATGAATATCAATTAATTAATATGTATTGTTGATTATAATTATTGTATTGTATTACTATAAAATATTGAAAGGAAAGATTTTGTGTGACTTTCCTCAAAGGACGTAAATACATGTACAGCACATAATGAATTGGAAAAATTGCTTCTAGATTATAAATTATATATTTTATATATTATATACCCCAGAAGCAGCTACGTATGTGCAATAGATATTCTGGCGAAGAATGTTTCCGGGATATAAATACGATAATGACTGAGTAAGAAATAGTTGGAGTTTTGAGCATTCTCGTTCTTAGTTTTATGAAGATGCATTACATTTAGCGGAGATGACTTTAGTTTATTTTGATGGAGGAATTAGAAAATGTAGTATTGTTCCACCTAAAATAAGGTCGTATTCGTATATTATTTGCATTATATTTAATTTACATTACATTTTTCCTAAAAGTGAATCTTTTGCGTTTTCACATTCGTCAGTTTTCGTAATTTATATCCCGTAACTGCTTATTTCTGGACAATCATCATTTTCAGAAAACGTGTTGATTCCACTCATTCTTTTGTAGTTTTATAAGCGGATTACTACGACTTAGCAAATTAATATGGATAGAATATAGTCTAAACTGGGCAAAATACTGCATAATTCTTTTTCGGGTATTACTCGTAAATAGAGGATAGGATTAATATGTATAACGGGATATATGAGGATAAAGGAAAAGCGTTTAAACGGATTCTCCTATTTACGCTTCTACGAAAAGGGAGTTGCACGTGAAATTCGAGAAGGGTTCATGGAATCAAAGAGAAAATAAGAAGAATGGAATAAAAGAAATTCTATACGGGAACGATTGGCGGTCGGTGAAGGGAAGCAGTTTTTCAGTCCTCTTTTCTTGAGATGCACGCAACAGGCGGCTCTTGGACAAATGTTTTCTTCAATTTTATTGTATTTTCATTCAAGTTTAATGACCGCTTCTAGCGAAGAACCACGTGCTGGGTACTTTTATTTTAACTTATGATTAAGTATGCTTGATTTTGAATGGAAATCTTACATTTAAATCATATAAACTATTATGCATCCTATGCTCATTTATAATTCGAGTTCTTTCCGAGAAAATTCTTTTCGTTTCTAGAAATTGGAAGTATGACTGTTTCATTTATTCTTTTGCAAAAATCAGTCTATTACAGTTATTTCAACTTTTAAATATACGTTGGCTTGGATAACAAGTAATTATTATTATTCGGTAATATAATGAATACTCCAGTCTAATTTCATTGTGTTAATCGATAGAATAAACCTTTTTACATTGTGATAGGCTTCTTAAAATTGATTTTTATAATTCAATATTCAAAATTATATTTGCGTTCTTTACTTCATAATTGAGTTAAAGAGCATTATAATGTTTATAGCAATTTATATACGTTGTAAATATGTCTTCTATTTTTAGAGAACCATTTCTATATAAAATTAATTTAAATCCCTTTTAAAATGGGTAAATTAGCAAGATATTTCTAATGAGATATTCTATTATACCTTTTATCATTATCGAAAGTAAAGAAAAATTTGAATATTATTTTTTTTTTGTCAATTATTCAAAAGCAAGAGTATGGATCTTTAAGAAAACTATTTTCGGTTATTCAACATAATGAAATCTTGTAAGCCTTTTATTGAAAGCTATCTATTGAAGGTTTATTGGCTTCTTGAAGATATACTGCAATCATTGCAATTATTCATTAAGTGTTTATGTAATGAGTTGTATTCGAAAAGTATGAATGATTCTAATTATAAAAACTTTGCAAAAATATTCTGAAATTCTTTCTAAGGCAATCTGAATTTTTTTTTTTAAAGGATAGGATTATTGATTGATGGAGATTATAATTTAGTTTTAATACCTGCAATTTGCAATAGTGGAATGGAATTTAGTATTTTTTACAAATAAAAAGCCTTTCATTAAGTCATAGACATAATTTCAGGAAATTTTGGCTTTTCTCGTTGGAAGCGAACGCATTGGAAATGCTTCGTTCGATGTGCACCGATGGTGGCTTACAAAAGGCGGCTAATCCAAGGGTCTCTGCTCCTTGCAGACATTAAGAGGGACGGCAAAAGAAGGAACTACAGGCGTACCAACTTTCGGGGACTTCAAATTTGCACAAGAAGAATTTCTTATGCGTATATTTTCTTTAGTTCCCGAAATACTCTTCAGTATTTCGGGAACTAGATTTTCTTTAGTGTGTAATTTCTGTTCACATTTTTATTTATATACGAAATTTTTTATTGGAACTTGCTTACGGATAATTGAGAAATGAAAGAAAATCATCTTCAGCAGAATAAATTCGTCGTTGTAATTAGAGAATCTGCAGAAGTGTTAATGTTAACCATTTCACCATAAAACATGTCTTCTCGAGGAATGTTTCAAAAGAAGCGTCAATGTTGTATGCCCTTTTTGGTTTGGACCACTCTTTCCTCAAGAGGATCAGTGGATGGCACAATGGAGTGATGAGAATTGCAGATAGGAGGTGAAGAACTCGCCTTCTTATGGTAGAACACGTGCACTACACTTCATCTAAAACCGGTATTTTCCGATTCCCTTCATCTTCTCCAAATTTGAATGTTCAGACCGTTTAGTTCATTTGAGTGGAACAGCGCTAAACAACGAGAATTAAGTTCGTAATTGACATACGAAGAATTATGAGTTTTTCATCTCATATATGATGCTTTATCGAAATCAGGAGTTTTAAGTGAAAATGCAAATAATACATAACGCTCTGACGTAAGATAAAATATTATTTTGTTAGAGAAATCTTCGTTGAGTAACTTATTGAGAGACTAAATAAATTTATAATTTCGTCCCTAATTATTACTTTTATATCGAAAATAAATTAAACTATTTCTGATGTGAACTAATTCTAATTCTTCTAAATAAATAATGTAAATTTGATTAAATATAAAATGCTAGATAACTTATTCCATGATTCAAATTAAATCATAGTGATTTAATTATACGCTGAAGGAATATTATCGCGACTTATCCACTCGATAAAAATAATAAATGTAAAAGTGTTTCTCAAATGTTAAAGAATGACCGAAACAGGCTATTAACCCAAATAGAGAAATAAAAGGATATCGTTTATCTTTAAGTCGTTCTTAGGAAATACTGATTTTGATTAAATATCAAGAGTATAGAAGTGAATAACAGATATCTTAAAAGGCATGATCACAAATGCAAATGAGACACATGCATAACTAATATTAGTAGATATTTTCTTTAAATAAAATTATTGAGGAATGAAAGCCTATTTGTAAAATTCTTTGCGCATGCCAACATGTCAGACCTTCCGACCGCCAACATAAATTATGGTATGTTTTATCGACAACTGATTTAACTCTGCTAAGAAATAATTCCAGGTAGTATTCATGCAACGATTTTTATGAAATATAATTACTTTATGTGTTAGTTGTAGTGTTCTTGTATATTGAATCACAAAGTAAACAATGGACACAAAATCAAATTCCAAATTATTGGATTTTTATACGCATAACTAACTATTATTCTAGCGATTGGAGGGGAATTTTCTCAGGAAGATTACAAATCGCTGTTTGATGCGAATGTTCTATAATTTTAGCGGTGGAAAGAGCGATTGATGCAAAAAAATCACAAGATAAGGCACTCGATTCCGATTCGACATCAATAAATTCAAGAAAATGAAGTAGAAGAACATATATCACCGATCCATTTCGGTAATTCACAATATGAAAGCCGATTCAACGGAAAAAAAGCGCGCCGTAGAAATTAGCAATATGGCGCCGATCAAGACACCACCTGGCGGCGGGGAAAAAACGGTCGCGCTCCGAAGGGGTGCAGAGTGGGTGCGGGAGGGGGTGCGGGAGGGGGTGCCGGAGGGGGTGCCGGAGGGGGTGCGGGAGGGTGTGTGGAGAAACGGAGACGTCGGCGACCACTCCTTTAATTTCAGAAACGGAATTTTTCCGTAGGAAAGTCGGAAGCGAACCAAATAAAAAAGATAAATCCAAAGGACTTTTTTTAAACCCGGAACAAAAAGTCTGCAAGTGGGTCAGAGGAGAAGCAAAAAATTTGGGCAGTGTATTGTTTTCTTTTATGGGTAAATCGCCTAACGGAAAAAGAAATGCTCTAGATTATAATAATTTTAGGAGCTAGAAGAGTTTTCGTAAATGAAAATAATCAAATTTTAATTAGTTTGGAATATTCCTGCTATTAAAGCAATTGGATTATTTAGTTATATTTTACAAGTAAATTATGATTTTTCAATATCAAGAGAGAGATAAGGCATACCGATGAATTATCTCTCAATCAAATTAGAAATATAACAATGTATTTGTGATTTAAAGATCGCATCTTTTTTCCTCGAAGTCGAGCATACTTCGTAAGGCGTGTTTTCTTAATATAATACAATTTATATATATTATTATAATCAATAATAATATAGTTTTCATTCACAATAATTATGAATGACGCATAGATACTGTAATTTCTATTGAAATTACTTTGAGTAAACATTTTTGAGTGCTTAGGAATTTCACCATTTTCTTCGCATTCATTTTTTATAATAAAATGTTGGGTATTTAAAAAGGGAATCCTAATTGTTAATAACAAGCAACTCTTCCTCAAATACCGTATTTTTCGTAATCAACGGCAGTTGAATCTCCTTTTTTAAACTTCCTGTAACGAATTCGCGATATACATATCATATACTTAATTCATTTCATGCGAATATTGAGTGTTACGAATGAATTATACTAATTTATTGTTTATATAGAATAGGATCAAACTTTAGATCTCTCTCACAAAACAAGAAAATAAAAAAGTGGCTTCCATTGAATTTTGTGATCGGTCGTGGAGCGCAGCCGTCGTGTGTTCCGGTCCTCTTACGTTTTTTTATCATCGCTCCCGAGATAAAAAAATCCGCTTTTCCTGGCACCAAACATGGCGAAAAAATTAATTGGACTCGCACGAGGGATTGAGTTCGATTAACAATAAGAAAGATCGAACAGTCGTAGAAAGAAATGAGCAACGAAAAGACAAATGGTTATCAATGAAAGGATATTATTTATGCTCTCTTTTATTTACTGATATCTCTTTTTCGCGATACCTTTCAACCTCTTTTACATTCTGCAATATTAAATCTGTACTGTAAATCCAACACTCTTTTCTGAACTGCTAACTTTGTAGTTTCTCCTCGTATTCATGCTACTAATACACCAAACTTTCGTCATGACGTCATAGCACTTCCTAAAGGAAGTAGAAAGGAATGGGTTTTGTCCCTGTAATATATTTTACGGGATTTCCATGAATAAGACGAGGAAGAGTCATCGGAAACTATGGGCGGAGTTGAATTCCAATTCACGCCCAACCCTCACTCGTTGGTTATATGCGATGATTACATTTGTAGCCGCGCAGTCTGCAAATCTGAACACAATGTGACTCATTCGACAATTGCTACTTTATAATATAGGACAGAATGGATACTTTGTATCACGGTTCATATAATTTTCTCAGAATAAAGGGAGGTAGTATTATTATGATTAAGATTACAATAACTACTTACTTTTACAAAAAAACTCTTACTCGTTTTTTTTAATCAGATGTTAATAGATCGAACGAATAAAATCAAATATGAGGAGACAATAGAATTATTTCTTTTACGAAAACAACTAGAGAATGTAATATAACGCGATGTATACGTTCTTAGATCGGAAGAATTTACGTTAAAGTAAAGTATTGAAAATATAAATCAAAATAGCTGACGTAAGATGTTGAATTTCAATCTTCGCGTAACTTTAAGAGAGTAAATTGTGAATGGGATGGTTTGTTTTCATGAGGAAGCGTCAACAAAGACTAAAGTTGGCCATTCACCAGGTGTCACTGTGCGGCTACTGGTAGCAGCGCTATCCATCGCCTTCGGAAGGCGGCGCCAAACGAACCCTTAGCAGTTTGCGAATCGCGTACCCCCTATCGTGTAATCCACAATCCTTCGCCGGAGGTCCCAATGCTGCTCAACAGGTGTACGTGAAACTCCCCACTTCCGGTCTGCATTGCAAGGTCTTCCACACGTCGGCCGAATGTTACCAATCATCGGAGGTCCACATTCCTCTATTTGAAGACCTTCTCCAATCACGGAGACTGAGGGAAACCTAATATGGGGAGATTTTTTAGATGAAATTTCAGATTTATTTTTATTTAGGTATTCGCTCGGCTCTGAGGGTTCATTCACGGAATTTTGCTACGGTGTTTACTTTTAAGAGTGTATCGTTTTCTTATTAAAGAGCTAGGTTCCCTCGATCGTATCTTATTCGAGTAGAAAAAGGAAGTTAACATG
The DNA here is from genome assembly GCA_020796165.1 of Pantala flavescens. Lineage (NCBI taxonomy): Eukaryota > Metazoa > Arthropoda > Insecta > Odonata > Libellulidae > Pantala > Pantala flavescens. The sequence goes on from CM036886.1 coordinate 30,799,853, forward strand.
TAAAGCGATCTATATTAAATTAATATTTATTTTACTAAATCTTTTTTGATAAAAAATGATTTTAATGTTCGATATGGATAGTAAAGTTTGTTCACTTTTTACATCTACCAAGTGTATATTTCCAGAAAACGGATGCATTTGGGGCAATCAGATATAAAAAGCGCTCAAACTTTTATTATTTTCAGCTCTTCAACATCTCATAATTGACAGCGATACCATTGCAAACATCTTGCAACAGGGTCATTCAACTTATTACAATATAACGCAGTATTTATGCAAATAGCAAAGCAGCTAACTTTTCTCCGATGGAAATCTCGATCTTATATTCGAATGAGGAAAGAACTTTTAATATCCATCTCGAATTTTTAAACCCAAAAACCATTCTTCTGTTCTCGGTAAGATTGTAATAACATTCTTTTAGATTAATAATTCACTTTACACTCGTAATAAATTCTCGCAGATTATCTTATTGAGATTTATAACATTTTATTGATAAATTTTCTTCACTTGCGTACTCTTTTATTATTAAGTTCCTTTCAGAAGAGTTAGACGAATCCGTTTCCCTTTGAATTGTAAGGGACACAAGAGTAATTCTATCAATTACGCCAAGTGCATTTACATCATAGAATCCCACTGAATGTTGGCTTTATGTAATCAATCTGTTGCGGAAAACACTGATTCAGATGAATTCAAAATCCGATTTTTCACATCCGAGTCTTTGTAAGTATTGAGACATTTATCAGTTTTAATCATAGCAGTTTGTGACATAGAAAACTACGCAATAAGCACGATATTGTCACATTAAGCAGATATTATAGTAAAAGTTCTTTGTAAATTTTTAATTTCACTAACTTGAGTGTAAAAACTTTATGATAAAATACTCAAATATGTCATAAATTTAGACGATAAAATACGCTTAGTCTTTCAAACTTAATATAATAACTAAAGATTTGATAAATAAATAATAATTCTCTACATTATAATTATATTAATATAATTTTTTTATTAAGTATAGAAAATTTTGAATCTGATTCCTCAATCTTTTTAATCTTAAACGGTAGGTCTGAGCCATTGGGTATTTTGAGACAATGAAAATAATGACATCATACGCACGCAGAAACAGCATTTCAACAGATTCCAGGAAGTACGGATTTCGTAGCGAAACCATGACTCACTTTTAAGTAGTCATATCATTCCGTCAGGGTATCACACGGCAGAGTGAAAAAATAAAAAGTAAACTGATATTGAATCTGAATTCTGAATGGAATATTGTATAAAAGAGTTTTTACGATTATTATAATAACTGTGCGATGTGGATCAAGTGAAAACTTTATTATTTAATAAGGATGGGAAATAGATAGTTGAGAGAGAAAACTAGAAATAAGAGAGTTTTTGAGAAAAATATACTCAGAGCCCAATATAGGCCAAGTGTTTGTTTTATATGCTCATTCTTGACCTCCCATATCAATTTTAGTTCCTTTATTAGAGTCATTACTGGAATTTCAAAACTTAAAGAAACTTTGATAATTATTGTATGTGGTATCTTTGGTATAATTATAATTTTTGTAAAGCATCGTCTATCAAAGAATCCGTTCCCTTATACCGATTTTATCGCTATCAATTCAGACTGTGAAGCGGCTGATACATTTTTCGCTTGAATACCAGTTATTAAAACGATTCACCATATTTTTACTCTTACTTATAATTAATTATACTTTGATTTATTTCAATAATCTCTCTATTTATTGCTCTTTAACATAGGGTTTAAAGATATTTCTATTTGATAGACACACGTAGAATTTCGTAATAAAGAGAATATATAATAAAATGAAAGGAAAATGTAGGTAATCTTCAAGTAACATGGCGGCAGTTTACCTTTTTTGAAGTTTTAATTTTTGCATATAATGTTCATAATATTTGAGTCCTTCATTCATTCAAACAAAAAATCGCTATTTCGACTATGTAATGATGTACTTATTATGGAAGTAGCGTATGGATCTTATATATTGAAGATCTATTTTCTACCGCGTAATGTCTATTTACGTGTCATTCCCTCATAGGTGACCGTCTACTGCAGGGATGCGCAACCTTTCCGCTATTGACGGCCGCACTACAGACTTTTTACTTTAATAACGGCCGCCAATAAGTCCAAGTACACTTAATAATTTTTTATGATTTATGTAAAAATTTATAGATTATACACTAAAAAGAGTATGATGTATATGACAATATTCTATTTACTGGTCTACCTATGTAAAATATATCTACGTAACGTCATATAGGACAAAAAACCGTTATAGCAATTGTTTCAGGAAGTCTTGGTCTTCGTTCGCGTTAAAGCCGAGCTAGCCGCTAGTAACGTGACTTCTAATCTACTCCTGGGTTTGAAAACACCCAGAGTAAGAAATAAGATAGATAGAGATAAGATTCCGCAGCGTTGAGACTCCGTACTCGCTGGGGTCCAGAGACCCTACACCGGCACGGCCGCCACTACGTACACTTTAATATAGACGTCCACGGCCGCCAAAGTCCTTGCCCACGGCCGCAGGTTGCGCACAGCTGGTCTACTGTTTCCTGCCATTGTGTGTACATTTTGGTTACTTTACTATCTCTGCGAGGCGAAACGGGTGAAGAGGGGAAATTAGGAAATCATGGGCAATTCATATCAGCAGGTCTGTTCGAGTAGTTCACTGAGCCAAAGGACCCAAACACCACGCGTCGATCATTTTCCCGAACCATTATATATTAAACGAGTTACGGTTAGGATATTATTTTTTAGTTGTATGAAGTTTACTATTGTAACCTTAACTCATGATATGCTGTATAATTCCTGAATCGTTCCATTGTGGTCTATATTCTAATCAATAAAATACCATTTCTTGAAAATTAATGCAGAGTTCTTCTCTTCATCCAGGTGAGTGGTTTACTGTTGGACATGAAGCATAATTACAGACAAACTTTCTTATCTCCTGACAGTTTGCATCAATTTAGTAGCTGAACTTACTTAATCCAATCGGTATGTCGGAATTTCAGCTGGAATCCGTTGCTATGATATGTAAGGCAGCAATTGTCTCGTGGTCGTGGGATACTAATATCAAATTGTTTCCATATTTTTCAACCGTGTTTTTGATCTAGTGCAATTTCTTATGATCTGTTAACATTCACTCGTTTATTCCTCGTCGATGTTCGTGTCTGCAAGAATCTGACGACGACTGAAAACATGCGGGTTAGAATGGAGTCTATAATGGCATCCGAACGTTTCTGTTTTCATTCAGAACGACTCATTCTATATTTTTGTTGTTTAGAATTGAATAAGCAGGTTTTTGCGGAATTCCCGGTTTTTACTGATGTTGTGTTTACCTTTTTAGTTTCTTCTATATCATTAGAGAAGCTGTCTAAAACTTGTTCCAAAGAAAGATTTAATTCCATTTGTTTTCTACAATCCATTCGATTTGTGGGTATTTACGTCTTTAGATGTGGACTTCTTTGGACTTTAAACTCCGCAAATGAGTGACTAATTGTTAGGCATCCCCCGAAACTTTGAAAGTCTAATGAAATTCAAGGTTTCGATGCCCAAACGAACGCATTACTTGAGTGATAAACGTAATGCTTTTACGGTGCTAGGCTTTTCATATCCGAAGGATGAGTGTGTTTCTATAATTGTGAATTGAACCCTCATTGAGTACCGTCATCCTTCGCAAAAAAGCACTCCTTAAGTTACGCATTTCTCCGATTGGATTCCACTGATTTTGCTCGAATATTCAATAGTAAATCAGTAATAAGTAAGTCAATTCCCATTTTCGATGGAATCCAACACAAATTCATTCCCTAAGTGATGAGATCGGCTATAAGTATTGTTTGCAGTGAGCAGAGCATTATGTATTGCGATATTAATTACAGCGGCGAATTGATTTCCTATGTTTTACATACGTTGCATTTTGTTTCTTCTTACGTTTAATATCATTCTAGAATGTTAGTGAAATTAATTTTATTTATTAATTTAATAGATATCCATTTTAGCTCGAGTTAAGTTCTTATAAATTTATTGTTGAAGTCCATCCCTTAGAAAGCTACAAGTTAATTTTCAAAGACTGAGTAAGATTAAATATTGAAATCTGTGTTCTATGTAGTCTCATTGCTCGTTTCTTTTCTTTTGGATAAAGATTAATATTTAACTCCAATATGCCATTGCTGCCATTTATTTGTACTTTACGTTTAGTGAGGTAATATTTGTGTTACGTTACTAAATAATCGGTAACAACTAGGGGAGGCAACACTGTAAAATAATTTTCCTTGACGTCAAATGCCTAACGTTTTTTATAGTGACTCCTTCGTTAGTAATATGGCGAATGATTTGAATGTTTCTTTTGGCAATTGTTATTGCAAGTTTTGCGAGTGTTCTACTCTGCCTTGTTTGCGTTATATTGCTAGATACGAACAATAAAGATGGTTGTTATATCTAATTATCTCCAGATGTTTGGATCATCATTGAAGCATCTTAAGCAAAGCAAAGGTACCGTCTGAAACTCCTTTGGAATACTTGGTGCTTAAGATAAAGTTAATTAAACAAGATTATGAAATTGTGTAACTGTTCTCCTACATTATCTTTAATGAAGAATGCGGATGTGTTATTACCGCGAGAGGGCAGTGGCGCACAAGGAATTCGTATCCACTGAAGCTTCAAAGAGAACGCGCTCTTTTGCAATGGCGACATTCATATCCGCGGAAAGGAATTAACAAAAGAGAAACAATTTCCACTTTCCGTAGAAACGAAAGAGCGCAACGGTCACTGGGAAGTTGATAAAAAATAGTGGCGGGAAATCTAATTTGGAACGGAAGTCTATGAGCAAACTTATAGTACAGCGTTTCGCTCAATGCAGCAGCACCAATCCAATTCGTAGCTGATTAAATGCACAAGTACTTTAGAAACGTAAACAGCATAGTTCTGCTCTAATAAACCCTTGTGTTCAATCCCTATTCCAATGTCTCCTGTAAGGAATGCATCGTGGTGAATTATAGGGAACATTTAAAGATACTTCCAATATGTTAAACATTCATCCCGTTGCATATGACATGCGTCCTCTTACAAACTATGTGAGAACCAAACATGGGTTCTTTTCCAGATAAAATAAGGCTAATGTTCCCAGACAAGTAATCATCTGGGGTTGGAATCAGATCTGGAATTGAACCCAGTGTTTTAAGCATTAGAATTACAATTCTTAGCGAAATATTTTAATAAATCTGAAAATATCGAATTATGTAATTAACCCCGACTTATCTGCTTACATACTACAAATACTTCTGCACAGATATCCATCGTAAATTTTCATGGAGTACTAAAGTAAAAAACTGGAAAGCGTAAGCAAGCATTCTTTCTTTTGGAAAATACCCGAAATTTTGATATTTTTATATCGAGTAAATGGAAAGATACTAGATTTTTCTATTATTATTCTCATTTCTCAAATAAAAAGCAATTGAATGGTTTGAGATACTTTTTATTATTGAATATAATTGTTTGCTTGTTCATTCGATGTTATCACAATGAAAAGAATAGTATAACACATTTGACGATACATTACAATATAATCATCTTTATAATAACTATATGTCAATTATCAAATGAATTGTTACGCATTAAAATTAGATTTTCACAAGAAGATGCTGAATGTTCAACTACATATCATTCGACACTGGGTGTTATTATAAGAGGGTACCCAAATCATATAATTATCCAATTTTACAAGTCAATTTTGCTTCGTACGATTTAACTCCAGTTTAATACCATCCCAAAATTTTATTTTTCGTATTTTCCGCCTACATTTTTCCTGTCTCCGATGAAAAACAGAATATTCCATGCACACCAAATCCGAGCAGTTCCGTTTACTTCCGCAACGGAAACGCTCCCCAAAATATAAGCGGAAAAAATGTATCAGCGAAGTTTTTCGGTTTATTCTAAACAGACTTCCTAAAGAATAAATAAAAAGTCCTTTCGACAGGAAATTGTTTCGCAGTTGCGTGGGACTTAGAACAACTCGCAAAATGGAACAAGAACTTAAAAGGCTCATTTTGATGTTTATTAAGCATCAATTTCTTGGTTAAGAAAATGTTCTCAGCGGAATTAAAATACGAGTCTTTGAATGAAATTATTCCCGGATAGATTCCGAGCCGATGACTTTTGAACTAAAATATTGTATTTATATGCAATATATGATGGCTTTGCTATTTTAAAGCACATACTCGTACATTGTTTCAATATGTTGTTTTCAGCGGTAAAATAACTTCAAATAAAATTGATGGCATAACAGTTTGAGAATATTGTTTCATTTCCGAAAAGCGTGGTTCAATTTTTATTTCAATTGCAGAACGACTTTAGAAGTACTATCAATTACGTAATATTATATCTAATATTATAGTATTTTAGAATGATAATATTTGTATCATCGTCTAATTCAAGGAGACAGTATTTTTTGTGCAAGATGACTCATCCTATATTATTTTACTCTGGGATATTTGTACTCGATGAATCCGCTAGTACTCGGTATTTTTATGCACATGTGCAGACGGAAATTATGATTGCCTGAAGGCCCTTAAAAAAGAGAAAGGGTTTATTTGCGTCCTTCCGGCTTCTGATAGACGCGAATGCTGAGTGAGGGGATGCTTCCTTGGCTCGGGGCATACGGATATTTATTTGGCGAGGGATGAAAAAAAAAAACAGCGACGGTGCGTCATTATTACCATAGATTGCGTATTTGGGATTCAGATAATTGATTTTTAAGATACGGTTGATATACCCTCGATTCATTTAACGTCATTTTGGTTAAAGAGATTTTCAAAATATCGATTCACTACCCTTCAAAGTGGAGTGTGGGTGGTGGACGCTCAAGAGAATAATGATTCTATAATTACAGTTCGTTATATTGTATTTTTAAGACTATATAGATAAAAATGAAATATAAAATTATTACTGCCTCATGAGTTGGCTTACGAGATTATCCAACCACAGTTTTTTCTTATTTATATTTATAATATAATATTAATATTATGGAGTATTGCATACGATACATTGAAAAGTTTTATCTGAAATGGTTACATATTAATTGGTATGTATACAATTTCTTTTTTTTGAGAAAGACAAAGAGTCAATAACCATGATCATCTTTCAAAACCATCCCTGTTTTTCCGACCAAATAAAATAGGCATAATCAATAAATTTTTTAAAAATCCCCTATTCTTATGCTCATAATATATATCATAAATGCTACGTAATTAAATTTTATACAATCACGTATGTGAAAATAGTATGTGATACAGATAATTCTATAACACGACATCTCTATATTTGCCGATAGATGCGATTTGATATAACGGCAGAGAAAACTGATTTGATAGTTTTCGAGATGTCCGCAACTTCCAGAATAAGTGAAGTACGTTATGAAAGAGCCGTTGTTATTTAGGATCGATAGGTGAACCCGGAAGCGGAAGTACACGGGCCAAGGATCGAAAGACAAACGAGATGAGACGCTAAGTTTTAGTTTCCTAATGCGCATGCGCATTTATCGCGCAATGAAAAAAGTATAGGAGAAGCGCTCGAATGAGGAACGTCTATAAGGCAGAGTATCCATTATCTAAATCTCTTTAAACTCAAGTAACACTCGAGTCTCTTTCAAGGTGAAAATCTTATGCTCATAAAAGAAATACTTGTCGTTCATTTTTTATAAAATATTTTTTTCATCCATCATTTGTACAAAGATGTTCATATTATCGAAAACTTAAAACTCAAAATTGGAAATAAACAGAAATAAATAATTATTAAATTTCATTAATATTATCGTTTATTTATTCAACGGGATGTACCCTGTTTTTTGATTTTGTTACAAATAAAGTCACAGCACCAATATCGCATAGCAGAATTTAAAAGCATAAGATACAATTGGCATTAGTATTACATTAGTATGAAATCACACCGATACAGAAATTTATAATACTAAGTATTCAACTAATGCACAATCTTAAATAACATTAAAATTATTATAATTTCATATATATTATTATATAAAGTATTATTTATTATTTAGTCCTCTATTTTTTACAAATTTAATTTTCGAATTATAAATTTCTCATCTGCTGTATTTAACCGTATTTCCTTGTATTTAAAACATAAATAGAGTCATGATATAAAAATGTAAACATGGTGATGTAAAAATCTTTGCTCAGGAGCATAACCAAGTTTCTTCTCAAATCTCAGCTAAAAATTAATGGATTAATGACTTAGAAAATTTTCTTGAAAACCTATTTTCTTTGAAAGAGATGGAAATAATACGAGAGAGTGTTTGAATGAGATTCTATAAGATCGCTAGATATATAAATATATTATAGGAAGTGCAAATAATTTGGATATATAATTCCGATCTTGTATCAATAATAAATTAAATCTTACGAGTTCTCTACTCGTCTTACGAAGTTTATTATTTTTTAAAAACTTATTTCACTAAAGAATCCCTTTTAAATGTTAAATAATTTCAATATTTATGATGAAAACACACGGTTCTAATTCACGAGAATTTCTATTCAACGATGATAATTTTGACGAAGATAATCATATGAATAAATGATATCACATGTATTTTTGAATTATTTATTGCCGATTTTACATATTAAGTAAGTAACTTACGAAAGAGGATAACCTGTTGCATAGAATTGAAGAGATTTGATTGTATTTGTACGTTACTAAAAGAACGTTGAATTATATTGATACAAGGTTACATATTTTTTTCTTTAAATTGGATGATATAGTTTGAATAAATAATAAAAATCTTACTTTTCCATTCAATATATTTCAACTGAAAATAATACCAAAGTTTTGTTTAGTTTGGCTAGTTATATGAAATTCAGCTTAATAAAGCTCATTCACTTTATTCCTCCGTAAATATCTAAAACTTCAACTCAAATTAATAAGATCATTCGACATTGTATTTATGCCGAAATGTATTTATGTATTCTATTTGCAAAGTATTCATGAATAAACTCGTATAACCCAAAAGAACCCTCATATGTATAGGTCGAGTTCATTGCGCATATGAATTGTAACTAAGGTGATGGTTAATGCGGTGTTCCATAAGTAGTTCACATAATTGTGACGGATAAGCAAAATCGGTTCTCACTCCCCACTTGGAATAATTTCGAACTCCCATATCGATTAAAGCTCAGTGACGTCAGATCCGGAAGAAGGGATGGAAACGGACGTGAATACATCATTCAGAGGATGCTTCCCTCAAAAAGTTATTACGCAAAATAAAGGGCTTAGCATAAATTGCACAAAAATCGGACCAAAAGTTCTACTCTACGTATTTCTTGCGTCAAAAATACCAGTACAAGCAAACGATAATTCATTTTCTTCTCAAGATGGACACGGAGCTTTAGATGATAATTAATTAATTCGATGGAATTTCAGTTTATTCGTTTCCTGCGAAATGATGTGCAGCCATTTTACGAGCGACTTCTCCGCAACTTCCGGTACGTTTACATACGAGAGGAGGGCATTCGAGCGGGATTCGAACCAGAGGCGCTACATGAGAGACTGTTAACGGAACTTGGTTGATTTCTTCCTATTAACTGTGCTTTCTCTGGGATCGAGACTCGTTGGGGTCAAAAACATAGAAAGGCGGAAGGAAGAGTCGAAATTTCTGAAATATGAGAGTTCTTCCTAATTTTCAACCATTTTTACCAATATCTCTCTTCGATATATCCTATCTTTTCTGTCTTGCTCTATATTTTGGAAACGAAAATCCATTCACTTCACCGAAACTACATTCAATTGCTTCCCCTTGTTTTGGTACCATAACAGCCAAACTTCTCTCAGTCCACTGGTACTTCCTTTTTGCAATACATTCATACATTACCATTATTACTTTAATGAAGGAGGATACTAACGCATGATTTCTCTCATGTTTAACATTGCTAAATAACTTTGACCATAATTTCTTTATTTGCAAGTTAATGTTTCGGCCATATCAAAGTAATCACATTAAATACTTCTCCCAAAACTACTGTGAATAGGATGGGTGCAAGACAGTCACCTTGTGGAACTCCATTCGCGATACGACCAATACGATATAATAGAATCAGGACTCCATCTTCCGTTTCCTCTTAATCGTAAAGAAAATACGATCTGATAAAGACAGTAAAATTTTAGCAGCAATGATTTTAATGATAAAAGAAAGTGCTATACTTGTTTATGCATTTATGTAATCATTATTTAGTAAAGGATACTGGAATCGTATCTATTTCTTCCACAGCTTTTTATTAATTTTTGTTGCCCTTGTTCATAGAATGACCTTTCGATCTCTTTACTCGCTCTCATCGCCCATTTCTATAATCTCTCTTTTCCAATTTCCCTTATCCAAGGGGAAGTTGGGTTACTGTTTTCCGGAAGGCTCTTCTCACTCCCGGAAATTCAATCTTTCGAGCTCCATCTGGGGACGAGGCTTTGAACGATCAATGCTAAATTAATACGTATCCACGGTATTAAACAAAGAAAGCACGGAAACGGTGCCCTAGAGTAATGTGTCATATTATGGTAACTGTGAGATGATTATTTGCTAAAAATAAATTTAAAAAATATATCCTAAAAAATGCAAACAATACGAGGAGCTAAGGAATTTTGTATGCTGGGGTTTACAAACAGGGAAAGAAAAATATGTGCGAGAGCGATGAGAGAAGTTGAGGACGTCATCGAACAGGTGATATCTTAGAGATTGAAGTCCGGTAGTCAGGTGCCGTTTAGAAATAACAACCGTTGGACGTCAATTGTTCTGAACCAAATACCGAAAGATGTGAAGAGATTAAGAATGTAAGAGAGAAAGAGTATAGACATTTTCAATTAATTAGGTCGAACTAGCTAAGAAGAGCACAAAAGGATCGGAGAAGTTTACGATCCTGTTAGTAAAGTTTAAACCTATTCTTTGGCTGTCAGAGAGATTATCAAAATATTGCTAATGAAAGAGATTTCGGATCTCATTTGCCTATCGTAAGAGAAAGAATCAGTTTACAACCATCTAGGGAACTGTACCGGCCGTACGCGTGAAATGCAGCCGAGCGTGGCAAACCTTATCGAAACAAGCGTATCTGCAGAAAAGGTAGCAACTTCACCTTCAACATCAGAGGCACAATAAAATAAAGATAACATCAAATAACATGCGATTAAGCGCATGATACGTAACCGCCCCAGAAAAAAATCTTAGCAAAATAGTAGGGTTCCAACTCATTCATTAGGATCATGATAAAAGGTATGAGGCGTGGTCTGGAAATTCCCTTTCACCAATTCACTCTTTAATGAACAATAAGTTGTCTACTTTTTAAATCTATGATAGTTTACATGTATCATTTAAACATAAAGACAATAGATATATGCATATGGTTTTAGTAGGTCGTCAATCATTTCATTAATCTATATAATTTCTAGATGACTTAAGTAATGAGAACTAAACAACGTTTATAGAATTTTTGTTTTCAATGAGGAATATAAATTGAGCCTCTTTGATGAACTGATAACCGAAATCAGTAAAATATTAGAATGTAAATGATAATTTGTAGCCATTGAAAATAAAACTTTTGTAAGTGTTAAATTTTGAAACCCGACCTTCTTCTACTTAATTTTAAGAAATCTAAACGAAAATTCAATAATTTTTACTCAATTAATCCATTTCAATTCCCTCAATATGTATCTGATTGAGTTTATGGAAAACTTATTTTAAGAGAAACAAACCAAACTGCTTAAATGATTTCATAATAATCATAAGGAAACAGTTTACTGAATTAATTAATCATATTAGAGATTGAGAACAGTGTTCCGGGAATAAATCACAGGAAGTGGTAGAAACTTTAATTTGTGCGGTTGAAATCAGTTACTGCTTCGTACGAAGTTATCTCGGCTGTGTACAATAGAGTCATTGAAGATATATTAAAAACCTAAATGAAATCCCTTATTAGTAATGTTAGCGGTTACATGGAAACAGAATATATAATATACTAGACTAATGCAATTTAATAATGAAAAGGACATTTTGATAACCAACAAAGTTTAAATTTAATTTAAACATTTCCTCTGTAGTTTACTGTTCAAAAGAAAATCTATGTCCATCGGATTTTGTTACTACATTCGATGGAGCAACGAAGGAAAATGGGTAATATATATCCAAGTATAATCTTCAATACCGAATAAAGTCGTGTAAAGATCGAGGAAATAGTGTATAATTTTCTTTTCTTTGAGCCTTTTCGAGTTAGCATACGAATATGTGACGGTAAAATGAAAGTGAACGATTTAGAATTCTTTAAAAGTTTAATTTTTTAATGATTATGTAAATTAGGAATATTGACATAAGTCTCTTGATCTGTAACTGTATTTTCGTGATCATTTCCAACATCTTCATTATTTTCATCGTGAATAATAAATAATTTAAAATTACACAAGTTCGTAGAACTTTAGAGCCGTTTAACAACTTGTAAGGGAATAGTCGATTAGTATTAGAATATTGTTTTGATATTGTAAATCTATACCCACCGTTAAACGTTGTAAAAAAGATATTTAAAGTGCCGCATTACTTAATTGTCGAAACCTGTTACAATTTAGTGCCGAAGGTTATAAGTATATCCGACGTGCATTGTCAACTGAAAAAAAGTTCAACCGTAATATCTTTAACGATGATAATATATATAAAAATAGAAAACCCCGGTAAATTTTGATTTTAGGATATATACAATATTATTTTTAAGTAAACACCTCATTAATATCGGCGCAGAATTCCATATATTTGTATAGTGACAGCTTTTTTACCGTATACTTAGTAGAAGCCAGAATGAGAAGTGAAAGCGATTTTTTGCAAATCGATGTCAATCAAATCAGAGTTATCGCATCGTAATAAATTTCCATATAATTTATTCATCTGAATTTCTTCACTATTGGAGAAAAACGCAAATATTCCATTATTTCAACATGGACTCTTTGCGCACGAATATTTATTACATGCATGTTTGTGGAGACAAATGAGCATCGCTCATTTCGGCCAATAAACGCTGTGATGACAAAATACGTACGCATGGCAACGAGGGCATAAATCCTTCCGCCTTAGGACCGTTCATTAAGCATCGCTTCTTATGATTCTAACGGGAGAGGGTGTCCCTCTTCCGCATTCTCTGCAGACTCCGCAGCTTCCTCCTCCGATGGCCTCAGGTGCCCAACAGCTCCCCTTCCGCTCAACAACCGAATATACCTCAATCGAGAGAAGCGTGGGAATCAAAATACACCAAATGGATCTTCACTTAATGCTTTCAAAGCATCAGAATATATTAAATTGAACACAATTATAATCTTTGTAACAGTGTATTCGATATATTTGGGTAGGATACTATTCGAATACTTTAAATGTATTTTGGGTTACTAATATTAGTTTTCTAATAATCTTTTTGCAATTATTTCTTCAAAAGAGAATGATTTTATAATTAGACTTCATATCTTTGTTGAAGAAATCGGAAAAACGGAAGATAGCTAATGAATTAAGATATTTAATTCGTTTAATTTCCACTGTAGCGAATTATTTTCACCCATTTATCTCCATATAAAGTTTGCGTATACATTTCAAATCGGTAAATTAATTGGGTTATAACTGAAAAGTGGGATTAATATAATGTTTCTATAACCAGGTATATATGCCATAATTTTTGACAAATCAAAGTTAAAAAATTTACTTAAAATGTAGAATGAAGAAATCATTACAATAAAAGCAGGAAGAATTCTGAATCTGTGATAACTATAAGGGATGCTGCATTGAACTGGAATACTCTCGGCTCGTACACCTTCCTCGATACAAGGCACTTCTGAGAGATACCTTTTACTGTTTGCTTCTTCTATAAACCGCCAATACGCTCAGTCATGCGGAAGTGGTGCGTAAGAATTGAACTAACGTTTACCACAGCAGACAAGTTTGTCGGACATATTTGATTTACGAATGAAGGGATTTTATGTATGATTACGTAAGGTTTTTATGCTTAGATAAAAGTACATCTCCGGCGCTGTGCAATGAACTTCCGTACAAAGAATAAAAAATACATATTGATAGCGAATAGAGAAAAGGTCTCACAGATATTACTGAAAAATGATCATAAATAAAATCATCATGCAATTCTAAATGTACACTCAAATTCGACGACTGTTATTTAATGTATGAAGCATCATAGTATAGCCTGTATTGCTCAAGGATATGACCTTTCCTTCAAATGGGTGATGAGGAAAATGAACGACTGTAAGAAGTGAGCTCAAGAATCTATTCAAATCCTTCAAATGAACATAATCATAGGTTTTGTAGGAAACACGATTTATAAGATACTCGAATCGTGTATAATTAATTGTATTTAGCAATAAACGTCTAAATTCGGCCCTCTTATTATTTGCATGATTTAAATAATTATTTCTTCAATTTTTCTCACCGATATTTTATATTGTATTAAGTTACAATTTAATTCACATTAATTTCTTCTTCTTCATTTTCCATTCCAATGAAAATTATGCATTCACCGAGATGGATGGATGAAAATCATTAAAATCAACTGATCTAAAATTTTTACAAAACATTTTTATCCTTTAAAAGATGAACTAAGGATGTATCATAGGAAATCAATTTACTGTTGAAAAATTTTCAAATATTAATAATTTTATGGATAATTATCTCGATGTAGATGACAATTACATATTATCACATCTTAGATGTATCTGACAATTTAGTTAGGCGGAGTATTAAATTGAGTACATTAAAATGCTAGCTATAGTTTGGTAACCATATTAGATATATTTTGGAGTAATTTAAGTAGTAAATTTTTTTTTAGATGGAAAAAATATGGGAATATAGTTTGCACTCACTTTATTTTTAGTCATTCATATATATTCTTCGTGAAAAATAAAAGAACTCAATTTGGGGTTCTTTTACAGCTGTTGATAATAAAAGTTAATAGCACAAATTATATTTGGATTATGATGGATTAATATAAACTATGGACAACATTTACTATTAAACGAATATGAATCCAAATTAATGCTATTATTCAATTTTTCGAAACACTTTCGACTTCGTTGGTACGTCATCTACAATAGAATCTGCTGGAAATCAAGAAGTGACCATACATCTAACTCCTGTTGCAGGAGTGTTGCAAATGTAAGAGTGTTAAAGCATTCAAAATCATTTACAAAGAAAATGACGAATTCTGCTTTGAAAAGTTCTACAAGATTTTACCAATATTTAGAAAACTATTTCCTAAAAGATTCATAAGTTTCTAGACTAGAAGGAGGAGATAATGCGAAGAAAATTTTAGAAATATGTTGGAAAATACTTCAAGAGTGAATACTGTAAACTGGTCAATGTAAATGGAAATCTAAATAAATAATATAAATAATTCTATCGTGGATGGCCGCACAACCCATCTCGGGGTGGTTCAGCAGTAGTTTATGTCGACTTTCCAAATTCATCCTTGTCATCCAGATCAATTGATATATAATTTGAGGGCAGTATATTAGAAAATTTCAGCTCAATACAACAAAAAATATAATGCATATTCATAAAAATG
Source organism: Pantala flavescens (assembly GCA_020796165.1). Lineage (NCBI taxonomy): Eukaryota > Metazoa > Arthropoda > Insecta > Odonata > Libellulidae > Pantala > Pantala flavescens. The sequence goes on from CM036886.1 coordinate 30,815,465, forward strand.
TAATGCATAATTCTGTTGCGGCCTAATTATCGATAAAACTAAATGGCATTCTTCTGGATGTATGCTCAGAATACATGTCCAAACTACAACTGGTAACAACTGCAGAAGCCAAATGAAGCAAGTGAAGACGAAACGAAGTAAACAGAATAATTGAACTTAGACATTTCCTAAACAAAGGGACAAGAAGAAAAGTTTAATAGGATTTAGTATATATTAAGGCCCTTTTTTAAAATGCCATGCGTATATCGTTTTGAGAATAAATAGGTTTAGTTATTTTATCCGTAAATCCCCGAAAATTTTGCAGGAATTCGAAACATCCTCTTTTTTTAAATGTCATTGTCTTAAAACGAATTAATTTCGAAGCGAGAATTAGAAATGAAAAATTCAAATAATAAAGTATCATGTTTTTAGTTTCTTTCCTCTTCCAACTTTCAATGATATTAATAAGGATTCGTATTTTAAGTAGAATAGTACTTTTCATTACAAGATTTTTCATTTTTGATATTTGACCCTTTCGATTGGAGACAATAAAGAGTTCAAATGAGTATGGGTGGATTTCAGTGGATAAAAAGATAAAAAGCAATTCTATCGCAGGAAAATCCCAAGATTCTTTCGTTGAACGTGACGCGTATTTCTGGCACACACGCATCCAAAGTTAAAGATTTTTTTACAAACTAGAATACATCCGCTACGCTCCGGCTCAGTCGTGTTCTAACTATAAATAGGGGCTGTGTATCTGCGAAATATTCAGCAACACTTTTTGAAATGTAAAGAATAAAATATGATCCCTTCACATCGAAATTTGCATCGATGCATAGGAATTACAAAACAAGTTTATTATTTTTTTCAAATTAATGCACTTGAAATCAATTAAGATGAGAACTTTAGTGTACACAGTTAGATGTGAAAGATACTCATTAGGCACCGTAAAGTCTTTTAAAATTCCGTGTGTAATTTCAGCACATTAAATGGAGAAGTTATGAAAATGCCGGTTGAGGAATTTCGTATTTGAAAGAATAATGGCTCGAATCTAAGAATTCTCTCCAATATAATAACGTTCTGTGGGTCGATCGACGATATTTCAACGATCGAGGATTCACTTCTCCAATAAAAAATGTTTTCATTAAAGTTGATTTTTCTTGCTGGTTTGATTAATGAAAATTTTCGATATAACAATTCTATGTTTGATGTAAAGAAAATGTACTGAAATATATAAACATTTTTAGAATATATCAATATATATGTTAAAATTTCCGTACAAAATACGAATGTGAGAAACTTATCTTTTATATTAAAATTATTTTTGCGCAAAAAAGAATAGGCGAGCAATTAATTCGTCCTTAGAATTATCTGTTGCATACCTTATGATGTACATAATGCAGAAGCCTCTCAGCAGATTGAAGCTGCCAGTTACCTTTGCTGTAGAGCCCTTCGAGAAGAGTTACTTTGTGGGAAAAAATCGGTAGAACAGCTCGTGAAAAATGTTTATCTGACTGAAAGTGAGCAAAATTCATCATTCCAAAGCCTCCCTCACGTACTCAACAAAGATTAAAAGGTAATAAACCCCGTGAGAGGCTAACAGGAAATGCCCGAAGCAATGAGGAAATCTGTTGTGAAGAGGAATTCGAAACCTCTTCGAACGAAGCACAATCAGAATGTAAAGGAGCTTTAGACTTAAAATATAAATCTCAAATCGCGAATTTCAGCTATCGATGTTTTATCACCTAGTTTGCTAGTATAGCTCGCCAATTTTACTCCGAAACATTGAGTTCTTAATTATCACCATGAGTTAGAGATTTGCCAAAAAATGATAATTTGCTGTTTTTAAAATCACTTAGCATCATCCTTCTAATCAAAACCACTTCTTACATTCCTCACTTTTTTCTTATCTATAAATTTTTATGATGCATATTTCACCTATACTTATACCTACTGCTTCAGAGCTAGAGTAATCACTGCAAATATGTTGAACATATCTTTTATTCTTTTCACAACTTCATTTTATCGTTTAAATATAGCTCAATTTCAAAAGCCTCTATTCTAAATACGTGGAAACATACTTTACATAATCTGTTTTTAAAAGTAAAATCTCATTTTAACTTTTTCCACACAAAAACTCTCAATACCATTGAAATTCTCATAGTTGAACGAGTAAAATGTAGAGTAATCTATTAAATTGAGAAAAGCGTTTATAATATTATAAATAAATATTTTTCATGCAAGGTAAGGATCTCTTCGAAATATCTTTCTAATATCTTTTCAATATCACCTTCTTGTAATTGTCCATCATGGAATCTCTCTTCAATCAATTCCATACTTCCGCTTAACATTCATAATCGGTATCAGATTATATAATTGTCTCTATTTTATTTCTCAAAGATCATAAGTTATCCCACAGAGTGGTCGTTATCAAAGCATATCCATATTACTTGAAGTTGTTAACAACTGCCGAATAAAGTGTAATCTCTGTCCTCCATTTGACCTATTCATATTTAATTCAGTGATGTCAAGTTTTCGATGATGCCTATTACTTCATAACAAAAAGATTTTCTGTCCCTAAATCCCAACAAAAAACATATATTCTAAGACTTTTAGCGTCAGTTGAAGTCTTTGTATTTTTCAAATAAATTGCAGGTCGCTTAATGCAGAATCCGGTGGTTAAAGACATCTGAATATTGGTACGTACTTATCGAAAGCGAGGTTGATTAATTGTTTCAATAAATCAATACGGTTACTGCTTTTTACCCTAAGTTAGATATATTCGAAGTTCATGAGGCGGAGTAATTTCGAGTTTCACAGATACTTCACTATGATTCTAGTTCCGTTGATACGTAGAATAAAGTGGAGTGATATGTATTCCTTCAGAAGAAATCCCATCTGATTTTTGTTCCTTTTTTTTACTTAAATCACCTTTTAATTCACTCATGATGTTTCTAGTTGTTTAAATAAGCATTTTTTTTACATGTATCGCGAGTCGTTCCTTCAAGTTTTTCCAATTATTGAGCTGAAAAGAAATATACATCACCTGTACTGTCGTAAGTGCATTATGAAGATAATAAGAAAATCATTGCTTAGTTACACGCTTTATTTAATATACAACTGTGGTTTCAACCTGTTAAGTCGTCATCGGAGTAAACAGATTGAAATCATGGAGGTTTTCTAAATAATCCTTAAATAAATATAAAAGAGCTTTTCTAGTCATTTTCACGATGGAAGCCTACCACAAAGTCGAGACAAAGTTATTGAAATCTGTTCATCCTTAAGATTTATCTGTAATTTTATTTATTTTCATTTGGTGTTCTTCTTTTGTTACGAAGAGAACTGCGTCATCGTAAAATGGAGGTGTGACGCTCATGTATTCTACACAACACACAGTATCAAGCAGTAGAACTCCAGAGTTGCGGTGTATTGAAATGATTTGAGAACTTATCTCTCAGTGGTTCTGCTACCGCTTCTTGTTGTTAAATGTTGTAAAGTGCAAGGATTGTCGTGTTTCAGGAACTATATTTCAATCTGCAGCAGTCATATCAAATACACCATGAGCAATATTATCACGAGATGAGTCAAACAATAATTAGCTCTGAGTAGTATTTGCTTTGCTCTTTGGAGCTCCCTTTCTTAGAGATGTATTTGGACATTCAGGTGAAAGGTGTCGGCAGATTCAGTCACCATCATCGTATCAATTTTCCTGAAAAATTCTTCGTATCGTACACCACCTTGACTGAGGACTGTATATCTTGATCATTTATTATCGGACACATTTTTCCCAGTACCTGTTCTTGGTATATTCAACCTTTACCATTCACCTTCTGCACAGAATAAATTATCAGTTTACACTGCGACTAATACAGACAATAATTTTTCAATGTGTTTCATAGACTTCTCGAGATGCAGCATCCCTCTCCCAACTTCCGTTGGATATCCTCGGAATTCCGATTGAGGTGCCACAGCAAGGTCAGCGACTCTCTAGATGTGGAGGCTCTCCGCCAGGTGCCACCCCAAACGCTCTCCTTGGAATTTGCCCGCTTCCTTCCGCCCATCATTTCACCAATCGCGTTTTATTTTCTTCCGGTTCGTTATTCATCGCTTTTTATGGTCTTTTTTACGTCTCTACACTCTGTCATTGGCCGCATCGTGTCCAGTTCCACGACGCATGCGCACGTACGAGTCTCCACTTGCAATTTAAACTCCCGATTATTGTTGTTTTATGCACGTTATTTCTTTAAAACTTACAAAGATGGTTTTCTTTCTGAGGTGTGGTAGGTGAGTGTTTAATGAATAAGAAGGTAAAGATTTAACTAGTCTATTGTATCTTTATCATTAGCCTATTCTTGTGGGAGATAATATAACCAAACTCTGTGTTGATAGTCACGAATTAATACCACTATTCCATTCCCTTTAACTGTTAAATACTCACCGTCAGCTCAGCCTTCCTCTCCCACCATTCTACCTCGCTATTACATCTATTTGCAACGATATTGTGCAATATTAAAAAATCTCATTTGAAAATCGAGATAAAGTATTAAAGCACGAATGAGTATCCCTACTTTATATTTCTTATCTTGATCTTAAGAATATTAAATATTGTGTAAGCACTTTTAAAATAACGCAAAAATTAATGAATTTCCAAAACAAATTATTGAATTTGATTATTAAATTTTGACCTAAAAGCCTAATATCACTTGATGGTACATCTTCCGCTTCAGTTACCTAATCAACGGCTTACATGAAAAGTTAGGCTGCTCATTACTTTTTCACTCAATAAATTAAGGAATATGTTCCTCATTAAATCTGATATGTGAAATACCAATCAGCGCCTTGGCTTTGTATTTCCAATACATTTCTCTTAAAGGAATTTTACAAACGACAGATCAGTCTCAAATTCATGGTCCAACCAATAATTTAATATTTTATTTCGTTTTTAGCAATCGGATACATTGATTTAATTTCCTTATATTTATTTCATGTTAAAGATATATTGAAACAGGATAATTTAAACTACACAAAAGCTACAAAAACAAAAAACTACCAAAAAAAGGAAGATACCAATTTTTTAAACAGAAACTTACTCGCACTCAATATTATTCGTATAAAAGCTTAAAATCTGTTTCTCCATTTGTGACATCCGTGTTAGCATCATAAAATATAGGTGCGTATTATAGACAAGTCAACGGATGTAAAGTCTTTTCATTTTGCCATTAAAAGAAGTTTTTTCCGCTTTGCTAACCTTCTTAATAACACCTTCCCTCGGCGATGATATGGAAAGAGAGCGGACGAGAAATGGAGTTCCGGTCCATGGCTTCCCACGGTGCACCTCCCCCCTCCACTTCCTGCTCATCTCTTGTTAACTTTCTCGCTTTTTCCATACGTTAGCTATCGACAAAAAAGCAATCAATAGCGCAATAGAAGAAAAACGAGAATATGGTTGATAAATTGAAGCTCATGAGGTTCGTACATTTCCTTAATTATTTTTTGTCATTCTCTCCCATCGAAAGACAAGATAATATACTGTTAAATCATCAGAAGATACTGAAATGAGTTCGTGATCAAGTCATCTGCAGATACTTTAATATTTATATAGAATTGATGTGATGTATTTACATATTTCGTATACGTGTGTAATAAATAGTGAATGAAAGGTGTTTTGTGGTAAGAAAAATGAGGAAGAAGGAAAGAATTATGCTTTTGATTACTTATCCACGAAAGAGGTTTAGATATTATCATGTTTAGAAAGTAATTCTATCATTTTAAAGTTGTACTATAACCCTTTTTCTATATTATCCAAGTTCTATGATGTTTTAACTCATAAATCATAATTTAAGTATTTTCGTTTATTTTGAATATTTTGGCAACTTCTTTAGCTATTTATGCGACCATTTATTAATACCTTTAATATTAACATATTTACAGTTAATTGGCATTGCTCTTTCGCGTAATTTAACTAAATATATACATGATACGTTTCATTTTTATATGAAATTAGAGCGTTAATATACGTAGTTTATCTCATATTTTAACGATCTAAAACCCTAATTTCACTGCGTACCTAACCGATGCTTTGAAACCGCAATCCAACAACGGTATGCATCACCGAGTGCTATTACGCATTTCAAGAGTAACAGGAAGTACAAGAGCGTTTTTCCTTTGCGGAGGAATTATCGATAATTGTGAGTCATGCAGTTTATGCGAATGGAAGAGGTGTGCGGGAGCTAACAATGGCGAAATAGTGGTCCATTTTCATGTCGGAACCAATGTCATCGGAGATTAGCTTCTTGCTAAGGATCCGTTAAAGATACGTTAAATGAGAGCAGAGCACAGATGGATAATTGGATTGAAATAAAGGATGCGTATCAAAAAAACCGCAAGATTTGAATTCAAAGAAACATTGACAATAAAAAAGGTAGTATAAAATATAGAATATGATGATATCATTGATAAGAACCTAATGGAAACATTATCAAAGTAGGAAAATTTACTGCGTTAAAAACTCACGAAAACCAGTCTTCAAATCAGCAAATTTTGCTTTTCTCACTATCATTTTAATACACGAGAGTTAAAATTCTAAATAAAAATTTATAAAGAGTACTAGTTATTTACAATGGATTGACGGACAAAATAATAAGTAAGACAATTAAAGTTTAATCAAGAATAAAATTTACTAATGATAATATAAATGAAACAAAAATATTCAGAATTTCTCATTAAATTTAATATTAATATTCAGAATTCCTAATTATTAATAATTAAGAATAATAGGAAAAAGATATATGAACGAAAGGAGTTGTAGATGAATCAAAGAATATAATAGGATCTGAATAAGGAGAAATAGATCATATATTATATATTATCATACACATAAGTTAATCAAATAATGAAAGAACATTAAGAGATAAAGGGACATGTATGTTGGATAAGAAAAGGAAGAATCTGCTCTTATGAGGGTACTTGGAGGAGGAATTTAATTTATGCATTCCATATTCATCTGTTGCAATATTTTTGTGATGTTGAATGTTCGTATGGGTTTGAATGAAAGCCTGCATTTGTATATATGTTTACTTATTTATCTCTTCGAGAACTATAATGGTAACTTAATATTACAAAAAAGTTAATTTTAAAAAGTAAATTGTTAATATCATTTATTTATAAGGGAGAAGAATTATCATCACACACTGGTAAGACACAACTGTAAAAAGTTATTAAGATGGATCAGATAAATTAGAAGAGAGATACATTAAAATCGCATTGTTCAAGAAGAGTTAATTTAATGCATTTTATATCAATTCATTCATTCTTTAGTATTAGTTAACGTGTTTGATGTACACATTAACTAATCATCCATGGTCGTAGTGAACTCTTTGCAATTCTCACGGAATTCCTTCGCATTTTCCCAATGACCTTCTTCATTAACAGCTTCTCTTCAGCAGCCAATCCGAATCTCCGGGAAGAGTTCTTTTTTCTCAGCATCTCCGCAACTTCCGTTGACGGCTGTTATTATTATTTTTTTGGACTTCCAACTCCGGAAAATTTCATCTTCCTTTCCACCGAAGAATGAAAAAAGGAGGTGGATGAGGGAAACAGGAATGATGTGTTTTTAGTTACGCCTAATTCGATGCTCTGCTTTACAGAGCACCTTACATCCCTCAATCCTTTGGGATATTCACATTTAATTGAAGTAACGTATTATGAACAACCCTTTAGACAGATGTATTCGGAGATTTGATCAATCAATTTCAATCATTGTTGAACTCCTAAGTCATTTACTAAATCACTGAATGAACAATGAATTTAAAATATATTTATTTAAAACTTAGAGAGAATTTATGATTTATATAAAGAGCCCATTATGCAACATATGAAGATCAATTAACCGATGGAACAGAGGTACAAAGGCCCTATGAGTAGCGTGGCAACGAGAAGCTCAGAGTAAAGAGGAAATTGGAAAATGCTTCGGGACATCCGATGTCCGATTGAAAATGGCTGATGATGATGTAAAAGATATAATGTAGTAAAAAGTTAGATTTCTCCTGATTTTACGATTCATTGAAATTTGTATTCATCGTCTTCTCTCTGCAGTCATCTCTCCTCCTAATTACACTTCACGTGTTTGGAATTTGGTCCAGCTTACGTCTTCTATGCGTCATTCAAATCTCCATCCAAATTCATACGTCTGTATTTCTTGTACCTTTCTCGCATTGTAATTTAACGTAAGGAAGTGAGATATTAATTTATTATTCCATAAATACGCGTCCTAAATACTTTGTTCTTTTGCTTGAATATTTTTATTCCATGTAGAAATTATTAACGTCTTCCAACAGTAAAATTGAATCCATTGAAAGTGTCGCTATAGACAAGGTGTGGGATGAGATCTTTTGCTTATGAAAAGATATTACGCATCAATAGGTTTATCATAATTATTCTCTGTCGTGGTGACGAAAATTTATACTGGAAACAAGAGTTACTTTAAAAAATACTAGTAGCTGAAGTATTTTTCTTCTAATTATATTCCTCTTATTAATTCTTGTCGTGTCACGTACTTTTATCTGCAAAGTTCGCAAATACAAATTTTTGCCAAGTGTATAGTTACAGAATAATACTGTATTGTATCGTATTGAAAATAACTGTATGTTATGGTTCTTTGACCTCATGAGTATTATGAGCATAAGAATCTATTTTCTCGTCTCCATGACTACTTTCATCGGCGGCCATTTATCGTATCGATGCGCACCGGAAACATCCATCATGAGAAACGATTTTCCGTAAACAAACGAATATTCCGGAGATGCGCGCGTTCATATTTTGCCGGAACTCGTCCCGATAACAAAGGGCGAGGGAAAGACACGCCATAATGCCGCAGGTAATATCAGCTATCCGCGCGCCTCGTGTTGGCGAAAAAGCGAAAATGAGAACAGCGATATTTCCTTTAGTTCCATTGTTCTCCTTCATAACAAATGTCAATCGCGTTGAACTCATAACGACGGAGTACGTGTTTAAATAAAAAGGTATCCATAACGACCGTTATTCTTATGTCTAAACATGAGGAGTTAGAGAGCATTGGAGGTGACAATGTGAAGGCAGACCGATACGGAGCCTTCCGAAGTCAACTTCCGGGAAACGCCCGTTTCCTTCAAAGCGACTCAACCACTCCTTCGAATAACTTGATTGTTAAGAATAATATATATCTCCTTTGTTGGCCAAGAAATACTTTCCCTTAGCTGAGCAATACCAAAAAAGTCACCGTTTCATTCTTTTTGCCTTCCGATCGAAATATTTTCGTAAGGATTTAAAAAAATGTTCCATATTTTATAAAGGTCTAACTACCATGATCCTCCAAAAAGGAGGGATTAGGGTCTTGACATTCGAGGAACAAGTATAAAATACGGGATATCTTTTGCCTAAACAATCTTTTTTATTCTTGACATCAATGCTTTCCATTTTTAAAAATTCCCAATGATATCTAAGACATTTTCGTATCTACAACTATATTCTGCGAACTTTTGCGTTTTGCTCTTTCAAGTAGTCCAAATCAAATATCCTCTATATTGCCATAGCGACGTATTTTCAAATTTATTTAAATTTTTAAGGACAAGACTATCTCATGGATCACCTCACGTAAAAGATGCTTATAGTTCTGATTTCTGCCGAAATTAACGAGCAAATGAGGTATGATATGTTATTCCATCGCATCGCCTCCAATTGCTCCTCCACATTTGAATATCATTAAACAAATGACTTAGATAAGAACCAAATCGTTCAATTTTTTCCTCGATAAGAAAAAAAATATACAATACTTAAGAACACATTTCAATATGGAACATAATGTCATAATGAAATACAGAAGTGTTTTTCTGGAAATTCTGGATAATTTCGAAATAAAATATTATCACCCATTCATTCGAAGAAAACAATTTTTCATGTATATTTAAAAAACCAAAATAAAGCTAGTATTTTGAGGGAGCCAAGGACAATGTATGTTACAACAAATTATAAATTTATTTACATAATTTCATGAAAATATTTGGAAAGGTGCATTGCTATGATGGAAACTATGTTGTTAAATTATTCTCCACTTCTATCGAAGAGGTCTTTTTTCCTCAAATTATCAAGCTCATCCAAAGGGTTACAATAACAATAAGAATTATTATTCTACCTGTTTGGAGGTAAGCATCAAAGAAAATTCTTTTGGATCACAAAACATTAATGTTAATATCATAATAGCCGAATTTTGTACCTTGGCCGGTGAAGTTGAAGAGTCCTTATACATTTTGAACAATCCCTTATTACATCGCAAAACTTATTCTTCCATCGGTTTCCTTGTATTTGACATCAATTCTTTGCAAACTGAATATGGGACGCATGGGAGTATAAATACATGGAAATATGAATGGGATTGCGTAATTCGGCTACACTTAGAACCAAAATCCACTGTGAAATGTATGTGTTCTACTACTCAAGTTACTTTGGAGCTACACCCGAAAACCATGGAAGGAAAAGAGAATAAAGTTTCAAATTTAAGATTTATAAATTCCAATACTTGCCATACTGGCGAAAAAGGTAACATAAAAATGTGATACAATCTAGGTATTTCAAATTGAAATATTCCAGCCAATACGATGATATCTCGTAATGTTACTGCTATTGAAACTGTAGTCTCGCTCGATGAAATGAGCCGCTGCACTCTCTAGTTGTGGTAGGAAGTACTGCTCGTTTAGAACGGTTTATGTTCATCATATTTTTCTGAGTTCAAACTGATCTTCCAAACTCAGCAACATTTGGAAGCATTTTCGAGATCATTATGTGATACCAATATATCTATACTTAGAGTTTTAGATTTCATAAATTTATTATAGAACTTTCATAGCTCTTTCATGTATTTACCAGGTGACCTAATAGTAATGACATTGTTCTTTATATATGGGCGTTATGTCTTAGTTATGTCCTGAAATCCCACCCCCGGAAAGCTAGATGAAATCCTGTCGAGTAAAGAAGATGCTTTACTTATAAGATGAACTTAAAGAAGAGAGAATAGCCTGTGGAGGACTAAATCTGATATCGGATTAAAAAAGGTTGATGATTTGTACTAAAGTCAGTATATGGCTCATTTCCCGTATTTAACAAAACCAAATCAAGATCGTGAATATAATAGCTGCATTGGTCGGAATCCATGGGATGCTGTGATTATAGTGTTTCCTAATTTGATAAAAGGAAGCATTCTGTAATCATTAGTAAATAGCAATGGATCGTTATAATAAGAATATGTTAAGACTACACCAAGAGTATTGGCATTAATATAAATAAGAACGGTAAAAAGGATCTTCAGAAAGAATACATTTCTGATACCTCTAATTTAGATAGATCAATGTAATATTAAGGAGTTCGATCGATTTAGATGACTGACTACTTTGTTAAAGATTCATAAGTAATTGTGATGAACCCACTAAATCATATAACACACTGCATCGTCTCTTTAGTCAGCTAATAAATCGAGATGGCGACTTAGTTTGAGAACTTCCCCCGAGAGCCTGTTTTCCTCAACTACTTGTTCTTGGCGATCTTATTGAAGTGATGCGTGTAATATAAGAAAAATATAGTTTCTGCTGTCTCTCAATATACGCATGCTCATAACCTGCTCTTAATAGTCTTTAGACAAGAAGGTATGTCAGAAACAATAGAAGATGGAGTAAAATATCCTGGGTTACGTAATTTATAATTTTAATAAGATTAATTATAGAAACAAAACGGAGAAAACTATGATCTTTTAGTATGAACTCGTTGGAATTTTGCAGAGAGTTTTAAGAGTGAATCGAAGTCAAAAGAGAAAAGGACTTCTCTTGGCATTTTCCTCTTAAGAATACAAGGAAAAGAAGGGAGACGTGAAGGCATATGTGGAAACGTGTGTAAATGAGAGAGCTTTAATGCGCTAAACAAATGCGGAACGATATTCCTCATCTATCCTTCAAATAGATACCATCCACCCTTCAGCGTAACAAAAAACGTTAAATAGAAGATATTTATAATGTTCGCGGCGAATGTGGGGTAAATAGGAAAGAGGAAGCGAGCGTTTCGCAAGAGACAGCCATCGTATCTGAGGGGAAGTGACGTAATGCAAGCCCACTTTCTCACAGGAATCTTAACCTAAAAATCTACGTGGGAAATGATTTCTCCCACCTTAATTTCGCATTTCATAACGTTATGCAATGAGTTTGTTCCGTTCTTTCGAAGCAAAGGATGCTACTCCAATCCATTGACAGATGATGCAGACGGCGAGATTCTGCCAGTTTATGTGACTCTATCAATACCATGAACTTCTGTGATGCGATTGTCTATTTAATTATTTTAAAATATGTGGGCGCTCCGAGATTCATTTGCTGAGCACAATATAGTACCGCGATAAGTGAAAATTATTAACAATAATATCGTTTTGCGTGTATTAAGATATCTTCAAGTTTAAGTTCATAATAGGTTCTAAAATGGCATTTAAAATTTTATTAACTAAAAAATAAAGAATTAGCCGGAACAGCGCTCTCTTTCATCTGAATTATTTTCCTTTCTTTCGCGGTTTGTGTCTTTACTTTCGTTTACCTTACGCAACTGTCGAACGAATGAGCCGCAGTTTCTTAAATGATATTTAAAACATAACATTTTGGTTCTAAATTATACAAGATCAACACGTTCCTGTTTTGGATCGACGAAGAGTCGTGGACCATAAATGACGCGATGATCTCAATCAACGATTTCAAATCATTGAATATCATCAAGTGAATCGAATGCCGTTTGCAAAAAATTGAATAATAAAACTCAAAGAGGTTTCTTGGACATATCCTAATTATGCGTCATTACAGAAATGTGCAAGAAAATAGTTTAAAGGATATTGATTTTTTTCATTTGAATTTTCTATTTTTTTAACAGAATAGGAAGATTGAAAAACCATTCAAGATTTACCAATTTATAAGATGAGAAGTATTTCCCTAACATCAATTTACTTCAGCAGTTAGAACTTCATCATACGTTGCGAAATGTAAACGCAGAATCTACTACGTGATTTATGATAACTCAATTTTTCTTAAAATTTGATCTTAATATCATACTCTTATTAATAAGTGTGAAATGTAAAACTCACAAACAAAAGGTCTTCAAAGCGAAAAATGAGTGAGATTTCTTCAAATGGAAACTCGGTCTCCGTTACGTCACGTGTGTAATGTAGCATTTGTTTGTAAACATTTCCGATAGATTTCGCGTCTAAAGTACTGAAAAAATCCCAACTTCAAATTTCTTTTAAAAAAAGTTGCCAAAGTCGGTTTTAATGTTTCAATTTCATTTCAATTCAATCAGTTATTCAGAAGCAAAGAAGGAAGTCGAGAATGATATCATTTTGAACTCGAGTAAAACGAAGAAAAGTTTAAAATAAAGAACCAGAAAGGGATTTAAGAATTCTTTCGAAATTTTCATAAAACTTTAAAGTCATTCTTGAATCGTAAGATCATAAATTCAGTGTCGATTCCACAGTTATGCAACAATAAATTCAGTCTGAGAAAACAGATGACATAAATTAATGTTGTAAATAAAACCATCGCTAAATCTACCGATTACCTTAAATATATCAACAAACAAATAATATTGTCTGTAAAGAGGTAAAAATTAATGGATATTCTTGATCACTCACGTTAAAAATAAATTAAAATAAAATCATCACATAATACTTTTAACAAAAAATGTAATTTTCAGATCATATGGCGTTACCTCTCCTAGCTAGCCTTCTAGTATCCAATGAGGAATACTCACCAACGGTAACATATTTAATTAATACATATTGAATCCGCAAGAAGTGATAAAACGGTAAGTGATACGTAGCCGAAGTTTGTGCGAAGTAAACCGTTCGATATACAAATTGATAGAGGAGTGCGTGGGCACCATTGTGAAAGAGGTGGATGGCCAAAAGAACGATTTCCCAACTTCCATCCCCCTCTTCCAGTCTGGATCAAAAATAAAATAACCTATGGAAAACGTTTAGCATTTTTCCTTGCAAAAATTTTGCAACTGAGTTCTGTGACACAGTTTGGTAAACGCACCTCCACTGCTATTCACGCAACAGCACCTGGCCCTGGGCGATTTCCTAAAAGACACCGGAATAACCTGTTCCTCGCTATATGCTGGCAAGTCTCTTATATGTTTGCCTTTGGTGCTGAGAAACTGCAAGATAATGATCGAATAATGCCTAAGAATACGATGGAATATGACAGCCATCACGTGATGTGGGATGCTTGCAATTAATTCGGTTCAAATCTTGCATATAAATATTCTTGTCAATAACATCAATTAACAGGTGAAGAAATACGGTAAGGTATGTATGTAAGCTCTTTTGTAAAGCGATAAACAGTTATCTTCCTTCAAATTTTAAAGAACCCTCAATCGATATTCTATAATAACAATTCACCCTTTATGAATCATTTCTATTTATTCCATTTATCATCATCTACATTTTTTAATGTTATTTGGATATTCCAAAGAGTAATTTCATTTGTTTGAAGCCAACAAGCGTATTATATTATGGCTTGTTTATTTTAAAATGGAAGGCAACGGAGTCTGAAACTAGATAAATTGATCACAAAAAAAAACAAAAACTTATATGATTGATAAATAGTGAATGAAATAAGACTTGAGTAGAATAATCGACGAAGAGTATATTTCTGATTCAATACAATGGACCACAACCACGTGTTACAAGTATTATCTAGAGAATTAATGGGTACGAAATTGCAATCGTTCTATACTTCGTGAACCGCCCTTAAGACTTAGAGATAACGGGTTTTATTTCGAGATTTGAATTTAATTGTATCGTTATAATATTAGTTCAAAACTTTACATCTTCAAAATGAAAAAGTACAACCCAGGATACTTAAAATCTGTTCATTTTATCTTTTCCAACTCTTGTAAAAAAATCCTACCGAACTTTAGAAAAAATAATCAAAATATACACAGTATTGGGCGTAAGAAATCGAGTACTCGGACTTTTTTATCTAAAGGTAGAACCAAAAAATTAAGTTAGTACGTAGTAGTTGTAAGATTTTTAACGTTTAATTAAAATATATAGACTATATACAATATACAATTCCACCTTGCAAGAACTTTTCGGTCATGATCGTAAATGGAGTTCAATATATCCCTCAAATATCGACATCTGAAGAACTAAATGTAGTCCTTAGAAAATAATTAGTACAATCAACTCCGTAATCAGTGTGAGGACGAAGCGAAAACCACAGAGGCAAGGAAAATAGTTGTGAAAAAGTCCACGGTCCCGTTTGAGAAGAAAACGTGTAGTGTGATGCAACGCTAAATGTCACTGGAAGCAAAGAAAGGAAATCCGAGTTTCTTTTGAGTGCGCGAAACAGATATCGAATGAGTTCAAAACGGAAACTCCCAACAGCGCGTTGTTTCAGAAGTTTTTTGTCCCGACCAGTTTAGAAGAAGTTGCTATGGAGTCGTTGAGCGAATGATGTAAGTCACTAGAATGCGATGCTAGGGCATTAAAATCGAATAAATGCTTAAATAATGAAAATACGCATCGAAACGCCATTACAATTACCCACTGACGCAATTTCCTCGTTCAGTCGACAAGAAGTTTGCCTATATCTTTTACGACCATATGTACTTCTTATATGCTCATACTTTGTTTTGTTTCAGAAATGAAAACGATTATAAGTGATATATCTCAAGGTGTATGATTTATTTACTTTTTGGGTTTGATGCTTTGAAATATTTCTCCAGGATTTGTAAAATTACAATTATTATGCTTTTTTATGCATATATTTTACTAAGGAGTTGAACATATAAAAATCTACTTATCCTAATACTCCGTTTATATATTCCGTTGCTCTGGTAAGATTGATTCCACATTAATAGTCATTAAAATAAGATTGTGCTTCATAGCTTCCTAATCAAGGACACAGCACATATGGATGCCTCCATTAAAACTTATTCGATTGCCTCGAATAGCGAGTCGATTCGAATAATCGACTTTTATTCGTCTCTATTTCCCTTAATTTTGTGTTTTATAAATTTAAATGGATATAGCCTTATTTAGTCATCTGAAAATATTTGTACATTGCTACTGAAATCTTTTGGGCATCTGTTAGATATTTAAGACGAGGAGTCCCATCACGCTGCCCTGAAGTACACCATTCTTAACCTTATCTAGCGCTACTTACTGATCCATGAAGCGAAGGGAACCTTATCAATAGCTTCAATGATAATTTAGGATATTTCTAACGATTAAATAGGTTTATGAGCAGCGACTTTAATAGACCTTATTGAAACTTATGAAATTCGCATCCACTAGCTTTCTCCACTCGCTGCAGTCTTCGTGAAAGGATAGATGAGTTTCGCATGATCAAGTCCAGCGAAATCCACATCCACCGAACACACGCTTTATTTCTAAGTATTCCATTAGAGAGTTCGGTTCGATATGCTCCATTACTTAACTGGACAATTAAGTCCAGGTTTTTGGTCCATAATACTCGGAATCTCCAACTGATCCACCCTTTGCGGCATAACTTATTATCTAATCTATGAACTCTTTATCTATTGGATATTTATTTGTAGTAGAGTATAAATGATGAAAACGGTCGAGAATGCGTTCTATAAAATTCCAGTTACTCTTCTTTGCTTTCTGCTCCTTGCGGTATCGCTTTTTCCTAAAACAACCAAGGATGATTGTGACACGATCGTGTATTATTATAGAGAAATCATCTTATAAAGTAAGGATTTATTTTGTTTAGGAAAATATTAGGAAAAAAGCACTTACGGTTAAGCATTAGCTAGATTCTACATTTCAAATTATGCCCACTATTCTTAAAGGGAACATCAGAATCTATTTTTAGATGTGATCGTATAGTGGTAACTTCGAAGAGAGATCACTAGAGTTCGAATGGGCATTACTTCGTCCTCCGGGTGCTCTACCGACGCACAGCATATATTCGACGCCGAAAGACTCGAGAAAGGTGATGCTCCTGAAAGATAGAAGGTGAACGGCGAATATGACCCATGACATTTAAGGAAGATACGCTCTTCTCCATTGCCCAACGCCCTTCCTGCTTCCACCGCGAAAGTGAGAGTGGTTCGGAGTAACGGAGATGCCTCCCGATGGAGTGGGGGTTGATGAGGAGGAGAATCCTCTGCTATTAAGTGCGGAGGTGGCAAGTGCTGGGAGACTTCAACGGTGGGGAAGGAATGAAGGGAACGGATGCTGAAAGCCGCCGTGATTTATCCTCCAGGCGAGTGTAGAAAGGAGGAATTAAGGATGTTAGCGTAGATTCAGGTTGATTGTGACGACTAATTTTTTAATCGAAGAGTGAATTACTTAGATATTGTAATGATCGCTTTCTAAACCTCTGAGTCTGAGAAAGAAGGAAAAATACTGCTTCTCATTCTCAAGATATGTATGTAATACATATATATATCCTAATCCATAAAATTTACGTTGCGGAGGCTTCTATGAGAATCTCATTGGAATGAATCCTCCATTTGTGTCTTCATTCTCATCGATGTATAAAGACAGTTGACTCGAATTATTTATTTATTTTAAGCTATTAACACGAATGATACTGAAAGACATTTAATTCTTTGTGTATCATAAACGCCAGCTGGTGAAAGTTTAACAGCATAATGTAATAAAGAATTAAAATATGTGGCATATAATATTAGGAAATGGATTCATCGAATTATATTCATGGCTTAATGACCGAAGTTAGACAAAGTAAATGATAAATATATATATATATACCTATTTAGTTTTATTGGAAAGTTTGAAAAGTTTTGTTGGATATAATATTATTGTTATTCGGTATCCGAGTTATATTTTTTAATTTAAAATAGCAAATGATTCTAAAAAATGGGAAATTTGCTTTTACTTTTACAACTCTTTTAAGAAGAAATCAAGAAGGCGCGAATGAGAAAAATAAAAGTTATATAATTTTATTATATTTTTTTAAGTTTCGCTCTCAACTATTCCGTTTGAAAAGTATTTATTTAATCAAATTTCTTCCATTGGCTCCTTCTCCATTTTAATACATAGATACATTAAGTAGATTAAGAATACAATATTTTGAAATTAGTTAATTTAAATAAACAGGAAAGAGGGATTCGTTTGAAATATACATCGAATTTAAAAACTATTGCAAAAAGTAATAATTGGTTTCAATCACCGAATTCACCTCCATAATATGAATAACTGTATATCAATTAATGCGATCAATTTATGTGCTGACTATAGTACATCTTGGGTTTTAATTATATAAAAAATAGTTATTATTTACGAAGATTATTTCTAGAGATTATTGAATCTTCAAGTGATCTTAGGTTTTAATCCATAAAAAAATTTTTGGGATGTTTCGTTATATTTTAACATTCATTTCATTTTGGATTCTCGATCTTAAATTATAAATTCTCAAGAAATGTAGAATTACTGACACTTATTAGAACTATTTAATAATGAACTCGGAAATTTTCCAATTTAAATTACCTCCATAATTAATTTTATTATTATAGATAATAATAAAGATAAAAATGAGTTGCAAAAAAATAATTAATAACAAATGAATTTTCCAAATAATTCCTAATTTTTTTCGAGGTTCATTTAAAAACAATGTAACTAAAAACATAAAGTATGAATTGAATGTTTTAAATGTAACGATAAGAATTTTCATTGAACTTCTTGGGCTAACATTTTATTTGGTAATTTACCCCCGTTTTAATTTAATCTAAATATGACTCCTTTGTATAGAATTATTTGATAAATATCTTAATTACATATCATTTTAATATTTACTACTCAATTAATAATATAGTTCAAATTTAACTACATAGTAATTCTTTCTTGCAAGATCTATGGAATGTTAGCGCTTTTTTACAGACTTTCATTTTTTTATTGATAGTTCGAGCGTCAGTTGCAATTTTTTGAACTTGCATGTGGAAAAATATGATTAATCGGCATTAGAATATAAGTTTTCAATTTTCATAAAGCGCTAAATTATAAAACTGACAATTAAGCATGCCTAAAGAGCACCAAAGATTTGATTTTCATCCGTCATCCATCTGAGAATGTACTTTTAAATTTTCATTACGTAACTTTGGTAATTATTTTAATGCCTATTTTAACTTCCAAAGAAGAGAAATATTACGTCCAGATACACTTCTGTGGGGAAAAAATAAGGAAGAGAGCATTGCATCGAACAAGAGGATAACGTTCATGGAAAAAATGTTGGTGGAGGGTTCGTGGAAGGGTGTGGTTGGACGTGGAGGCTTGCGTTAGAAGTCATCGCAAATCATCGCACGCGTCGAATCCAGGAAGTAGTTTGCAAGCGTATGTCTGTTCAAACGAATTCAAAAAGTGCGGACTTCCCAAAAGAAGACACCGAATTCCGCACACAAACTATTTTTTCATTCCAACCATTTAGTCGCGTTCCAATTTTTTTGGTTTGTGTCGTAACTTATTCGTTCGCTGCATTTTAAAAAGGAATACTTTTCCCGCAGTTTCAGTCTCGTTTCCATGCTTTTGCTCGAAATGATGGTTCACTTAAAAGGCCGAGCAACTTCACCATTGGTAAGGAAAGCGCAGTTGTTATCCAAGCGGACCATCGGAGACTCTAAATAGCGCCTTACGATATAGGATACGTTAACTCACTTACGAGCAATGCGACGAGGGTAATTTATTCCTTGTTGCATAATTATGAATTTTCTAATAATTTATTGGTAACTTGCGAAGCATATTTGATATAATGTATAACCTATTTTTATAATGAATATAGGTAATAAATTATATACGACTTTTAGATTTCTTAGACCATTGGGTTCAAAGGCGCGATATGACATAATGAGTGTTTAGAAATAAACTTACTTACAAACGAGATATTATGTCAATTTTCTTTCTTTGGAAACCTTTTGGAAAACGATTTAATTTTCATAATTTTTATCAGGTATTTTCAACTATTTGTTCCTAATTTTATCATCTTTAACTTCAAGATATACCTTTGCATCTCAGAGAGGTGGTTTCTTGTGATTCATAAATCGTGAAAACAGTAATTTTCCTATAAAAGAACAAAAGAATCATTTTCTTAGGCTTCACTTCAAGGTCCCTGTATTATAACTGGAATAGTACTGTCCTCCATAGTATAAATTTTCATCATAATCAATGAAATACTAATTATATACTAAAGTTATTTTAATATCTTTGTAAATAAACATACCTAACTTGCAATCGACTGTCGGTGTATGGCAGGGGATATTTCAGTCTTCCAAAAGTATTTCTGCTATTCCCATGAGAAGTGAAATTAATGATTTATGAGCCAATACTAACAGTTGCCATAGAGATAGCTAATATGTAAAATTTATGTACATATCTAATGAGAGTAATAATAATAATGATTTTTATTTTAGAAAATGTTACTTAGTAGATCCTTAACCGAAATTCAGTATCGCAAAAAATGCGCATAGTACTTTTTGAATTGTGATCTTAGTTTAATCGTTGAGCTCAAATTTGAGCGTACAACTAATTTCCCACGGAAGAAACTGAAAGTTAATAAAAAACTCATTGGAAAGGAGGATATCTCTGGCTATACCTTCTCCAATTGTGCAATCGGCGATCATTACCCAACTACGTCATAACAGTTTTACGAGAATTACCTTTGAGATGTGCGGCAGATGGACAGCGAAGATGGACCAGGAACTGTCCCACTTAACGCCGCATATGGAGTGAGAGGAACACTTTGCAGAAAAACAAGAACATCATTGAAGCAATCGAGATGAGTTAACCATGTTTGCACCTCTTCTGTAGAAGAGAGAATTCACTTCCTTCCCTCGAATGTAAACTTAGAAGTCTCGTTACTCTCGGAAGATAATTTTCTATGAGATTCCAATGTGTCATCGTTCGATGGTTTTCATGTCTCGTATGAATTCATCAGCTTTTCCAATTTTATTTATGTTTACATAAAAGGATTATCTATAGACTACTATCGCAGCATTACATTTATAAAACTTATTCGTAAGAGAAAAATAATTTTAGGAATATAAGTTCATCAATTACATAATATCAAAAAGCCTAAGAACTTAATACGAGAGAGTGAATTAAGTATCCATCAGCCGGATTCCTTATCAATGCATCTTTTATATTTAAAAATAATTTTTATCTCTTCCGAAGTAACCTTTTTTTACATTTCTATCATATAAAGATGAATATGAATAAATTTCTGAATGTTTTAATTATTATAGATGCGAAGATATGTATCACTGCCCCTCTTCCGTCAAATATCAATTCGTGGAATGGACGATCGAATCAGGAAAAACCCATAAAAATAAATGAATCCGATTATAAACTTTCGTTGGTCGAAATATGTGCCCGAGACACCTGAGCTCAATATTTAAAATATAACTTCGAAAGGTCATCGAATTGGAGGTGATATGGGGAAGATAAAGGGCAACTGGATGTCAGCGGATCTCAAGAGATATTTAAAACAAAAGAATAGATGGAGCAGAGAAATCAACGAGAGTTTAGGGAATACATAGCAACGGGTATCTCAAGACTAAAATCCGATGTCGATCATCGTACTTTTCCAAAGTTACCTTTTTTGTCCGTAATTAGAGAAGCTTACGGCAATCTGAGGTGTTAATAGATCATTGACTGAAGAAGGAGCGCAAGATGAGAGAAGGTATCCACTATCGATATTCCCTCGGAGGTGACTTACTCCGAAATGGGAAACTGATTTTCATCAGAAGTCAGCCGAGAATGGAATTATGCGACTGATAATAAGCAAAATGGTTCGAGAGAAAGTGGAACATACCACCAATTTCAATCCTCCAAGTTCTTTTTATGGTTGATTTATATTCCTGTCAATTTCTTTATATACACATTTCAAAACGATTTAAAGGCAAGTTTTATTCATTGTGCAGGTCATTTATAGTTAAAATTCAATGTTTGCAGAAAGTCAACAGAACTTCGGAAGTTGGATTAAAAAGATTTACGGACGAGACATTTTCAAATTACAATTTCAATATTTTTCACGCATAAACCTGGTTCTCCTCAATTTTACTATATTTTTATGTATAAGGTTATGTGGAGGGGAAGAGATTCAATCGAATAATTTATCAATCCACAAACAAATAATTGCTAGGTGTACTATTTATGTTTTTCCAAAATTCATAGAAATTTAATACTAGTTTATGTAATTTGAAATTTATCTTCAGTCTGATCAATAGTGTAATCAAATATGTGATTCTGATTCAATAAAGATTAATGTCTCAACAAGTGGCACTTTTAAACTAAACAAAATTGAAATAGATAACTCCTCTTTATTTTTTATTAATCGAAAAAAGTTTAACTGTTCATAACTTACCTAAGATTGTAAGTGATACTTTTTAAATATAAATGTTAATATGCAAAAAGATAAATAACATGAAAATTTCACTCTTTCTGGGTTAGGATTTTACGACATAGGCGTATGTGATTAATCTAACCAATGTGATGTAAGTGATGGAGGTATCGTATGGCAGTCGTCAGCTGGAAAAAACCTATTTTAACGGAAGTAACTGCGAGCCTCGCATAAGCTTTGAACAATCAGATGTAATGGTGGAAATAAAAATGAAAACCAAAACAATATTATACTCAAAAACTAATAATATTACTGTTTTGCTCGTTGAAATTACATAGAAATATATCCTGATTATGAGTGATTGAAATCTTGGAAAAGAAATCAAGCAGTTACATAAAACGTAAATCGATAGTTGAAGGAATAAATGCTCGGAACGAAAATTGCAGATTGTTTTAATCGGTTTGCGATCTTTCGGTACACCTTTTTGAATTTAATGCGAGAGGTATGGAATTATTTTCACTTACAAATCATGTACAGTTTAGAAGTCTAAATCATTAAAAAATGAAGTGTTTTTCACAGTAAATATGTGTTATTCTCTTTTAAAATTATACACTACCGTCGTTTTAACTGGAGCCGAGGAAATATTTAGTTCTTTCCTTTATTATCGATGTCGTCATAATGGACAAATGAACGGAGGGAAGACTTTAAGGAAATTCTTTTGAACATTTCGCTTTTCATTTTAGAAATATACTGGTGAACAGTGGAGTTATAGAAAGGTTAAAATGATTATGCGATTCTTTTCTATTTCAATGACAATATGACTCTTATTTATTTTGTAGATGGTGATGGTTTAAAACGGCAAATATAATTCTACCTCTTATTGAATAAAAATAATAAAAATGAGCATATTACTGAAATATTTTGAACTCTTGATTGATTATAGATATTGGAATATTGATCGATAGCTCATTGCTAAATGCGATTGAACTTTTATTGAATTCCATGTCTGTCGTAATCGAGCATAATATAACGATTAGAAAACAATTATAAGGAATTTTTATCTTTACATTTGTTATTTAGGAGTACAGGGAATAAAGACACATTATTGATTTTGTTTAAATATTCTAAGTCTAAATTTCAATACATTCTAGTTTTTTTTGGTGCAAAATTCTTCTTTTAATTTTTAAGATTAATTATTATTTTTCTTTATTTTTAGGATCATTCATAGTACGTTTAAAAGAAGATAAAAGAAGCAATCGAAAGATATTGAAATCTTATGGTATTCAATGGCCGCTTTGGAAGCAACGTTCAGATCAAATAAATCCGATCCAATTAAAACTTAAAGATTTCTAACGACATGAGAATATACAAATGTCAGACAAAATGTGACTCTTATACTTTCTCGTGGAGAAAGAAGGAGGAGAAAGGTGAGATATTTGAGGCTGTCGAATGGGGTCGCGAAGACGAAGGGAGAGCGCAGAACCCAATTGCAGCGTCGACCACCCGCGCATGGCCCTCGACCCGGAAGGGAACTTTCCCTTGTGGCGTAACAATCCGTGAGGGATTAAATGGAGGGCAGCAGGGGGAATGCGGATCAGCGGAAATGTGCGCAGAGAGAGTTTTTTGGAAGTCGATTCGGGTGCATCATAATTGAGCATCTTCCATTCATTGGATATTATTGTACAACAAAACCTTCTGCGAATACTCACTGGAACATGAGGCAACTCGAGGTTTCTGCTTTAATTTTCGACAGCTCTGACGGCAGAATTAAGAATTAATTTTCTGTAATCTCGATCAATGGACCTTAAAGTAAAAGAAAATACCACCATTTCCTACGTTCAGTAATTTACAAACGTAATATAGAAGTCAAAAGTGTGATTAATCGTATGTTAAACATTTCAACAACTTCCAGAAAACATTGAATCACTTACTGATTCATTCAGTAAAATTAGTAAGAATGGGAATTCCCCTTAAAATGGTGATTGGGTTTTCTGAGTAAAATGTGCTGATTTGATAATTTTTGTGAAATTGACAAGTTTATAAAATTTTACATAATCATTAAGGGTAAATATAAAAGTCGTCAAAAAAGGCAAGATTTTTCGTACAATTTTAGGTTGGGCTAATTTAAAATGTTTAAATGCCGATGAGATATTTAAATGCAAAAATATTTGGCAGATTTTTTTGCATCACCTTTCCTTGCTTGCCATTTCTTGCGTAATTCCAATTCCAGGTTATCTCGAAGGTAAGTTTTTCCTTATACTGTTCTTTTGCATAGGACTCCTCCTATAAATTCTTTATCATAAAATTTAAATGTATGAATGGAATGAAAAGTCAAAATGTTATTCAAAAATAATTATGTTTATTTTAATTATTTCCATCCATTTTGATCCATGGATATATGAAACTTAATAGGGTATTTGAAATTAGAGGCTTATTGTGCTGTGTTCTAAAGTCTTGATCATTTATTAAAATTCGTAAAAATCATCTTTTTCCGGTCTCTTAAACCAGTTTTAACATCTATGATTCTGCTTGTATTTGGGCCGTTCAGTGTCACATAATGTTATCACACACACATTCTCTGCTCTGTCTTCTAAGTTCTTCGTCTGCCATTACTTTTTCAATCCGCGCACAAGCTCTAAAGAGAAGTAAGAACTCTTAATGGTGCTTTTACCACATTCTATCATTAATTACGATCGATTGCATGCTAACTATATATCTGATACGAACTGTATCTCGGAGACCGGTTCCTTCCAGGTGTCTCGTACTCCCAGTAGTTCTGTAGTATCGCGCCAGTAGTTCTTTTAATGTTTAAAATTGAAAAGACTTTGTAAGAGGACGAAATAATAAAAAGATGTGAAGTTGTGAAGTACCAATTGCTTAAGGTAGTCTAATTTTCAGCATCTTTGTTAGCAATATAAAAGGGTAAAGTCGGAATGGTGTTTGTTTTCTAAAAGATCGCAAAAATAGATGTGAACAGTTGCGTTTGGATGTTCTCTGAATAAAATCTTCTAGTGAAAATTATCTCCTAGCATCCCAGATAAAGAACTATCACAGTGGAGAAAACTCCCCTTTTCTGATGCCATCAGTCGTAAAATCGCCAACCTCAGGAACACGATAATGTTAAACCCGTCTTTTACTCCACAAATAAATCAGTCTATTTCCGAGTTAAAAACTATTTTTGACTTACTTGCTGTTATATTCAAAACATTTGGGATTTGAGAATTTATTTTATTAATTGCAGAGTAGAAGCAAATAATGTTGGACAAAGTATCGATATGATATATTCTTTAATGTAACACAAGGATTTTAAAATAATGCATTAAATAACGATGGATAAATTACTATATTATTCTTTTTTCAATCACAAAACACAAGGTAAAAGTTTGTTGTATATTATATAGTAGAATTGCTTATCGAAAAAATTAAGCAGATGTTTTTGTTCGTCTCTACGAATAATAATGCATGAAAGAGAATTTAAACATAACAGGTTCTCTCAGTTTAGAAAAATAAAACTCAATTAAAATACTTCTACTCGCTCCAAACTCAGCAAGAGAAAAAAGATATCTTTATAAAATTAAGCGTCGCATAAGTTTAATTATTTCCCTTATATGTTACGACTCTTTAACATTTATATAAACTTTTCCTCAGTAATATATGAGCCCTGGTTAATGGTAGCCAAATATCCTAATAATTATTATTTCCGAATAATCGCCCTTCGACCCATCGAAATGCTTCCCTTTTGGAGGCAGACGTCCATTAATATTGTTCAGTGGCTTTGCGGGGGTGGCAAAGGAGAAAGGAGGACATCGGAAAGAACATCCGAGGGTGAGAAAGAGAGAGTTAACTGGACAGGCTAATAAAAAGCATATATCTCGATTGATTCCTCCATGGGACACCTATTCTTCTTACTCAATCGCTGCTCTTGGATAACATCTGTTTACTTTGCATTCTTCGAAATGTTCCCTCAGACTTCGCTCTTTTCCTCGTTCATTTTGTAACCACTGCAGAGGTAAATGTACCTTATCGAGGCCTATAATGTTATTTTTGCTTTTTTGTATCCATGGCGAGTGGATGCTGCGATAGTGGGTCATCTTCCTTTCTAAACGAACATCTTCGCGTAATGCCAATCGCAGACGATCTTCCGGATAGAGAAAACAGCCGATTTCAATCGCTCTAATGGAATTTCGCTCAATATGAACATTCTTTTCAAAGGGAATGTAGAAAAAAGGTCTTTCTGTTCCATATCTAATTTGAATTGTGAGAGGGTTGAAATCTTACTGATTCTTTTCCAAGAAATTCATAAGATTCGTTTGACTGATTCGTCAAAAAACTTTTTCTAATAGGAATCCTCGGTCATTTTATTATCAATACGAAATTCCTTTCGATAGAATTTAGGTCGATGGATGATTATAGAACAACCATTAATTTGGTCTTCGTCTATTCATATAATTCTCAACCAAAAATATATTTCCTTTTTGGTGATATACTCTAATAAATATAAAAAACTACTTCTTAAAGATGCAATTAAAGTGATGAATCTAAAATATATCTTTTGCTGAAGTGAATACATGATGTAAATAATTTCAAATTACACTAATTAAGCCTACATAATTACTCATCAAAAGGAAAATATAAATAGTAATTTTCTTATAAATTATCATAAAGTAAAACTACGGCACATTATCAGAAAACTTATTATGTTACTATTCAGATACACGGAGAAGTAGCAGTTGATGGCGATAAGTCTTCGAAACAGTAAAATAGTATTCTATTCATTATTTACATTTGTATTAAACAAATGATTACTACAATTTCCGAAATTTTTTGCAATAATTTTTGAAATTTTTATATTGAGAATATCCTTTTATCCTGATTATGTAATATTACATATACGAATCAGTTACAGAAAAGCGTGTCTGCAAAATACACTTATAAGTCAACTCGTTTAGCTTTGAATCGATTATACTTTACTGCTATCGATTGAAACAGAAACAAAATTAAGTTAAAGACCGTGGATATACACTTTAATTTTTAATATATTTAAACATTTAACCAAATCAAAGGATAGTGGATAGCATTTCAATTCTACGTAATAAAAAGACGCAATTTGCTGTGGATCTAAGCTCTGCAACTGTGTATAAATTAGTTTCGCGTTTCTTAGTAATTAGAATCGAATCTTGTGAAATGTAATAATATTTTAAAGTTAAATGTTATTGAATTCTCAAGATTTCCATATTTGAAGACCAGATTTTTAAGGTCAATTTAATTGTTTCACTTTGTTCGCAGACTAATATAAATTTGTTTAAGTACGATATAATTTCTTTTTTATACACGTTTAAATACACACGATAAATATTGATTAATATCTTTTGCAGGCAGATATTTATGTACTGAATTTTTCTGATAATTAACCTTCTGCAATTATTGTTATTTGTTAGTGTGATTGACACCATATATACTGAGTACGCTTGATCTAATTTCTAAACTTTTTATTCCATACTTAGTGCAAGGAGGAGAAAATATGTGGATAATAATAATTGTTTGAACTATTTTGGAGAAATGTAATTAAGGCTGAATTACCTCTTCCAATCATCCAATAGCGAGGAAAGACCTCGTGCCACGAGCCGTACGAGCTTTATGGGGCACACGTCTAGGGCTTCCTATTCACAGATCTATTTTTACATTAATTAAGGAAACGGACTTCTCATAATCGCCCTTCTTGATACTTGGATGGCTTTTAGGGGGAGAAACCGATACTTAGCAAGAAATAGTGAAAAATATCAATAATTATTTCTTACTTGCGTATGCTTAGCCAATGTCGGAGAGTAAGTTACGATGTTTCACTCCAACGGATGCAAACATAATCAATAGAAAAGAGTTGATAATGAAATGTAAATGGATTGGTGTGTATTCAAATTCTATACCGTGTGTTCCACTGAAATATAAAAATTCCCTTCTTAAGTAAGGTATTGTTTTAAAATTACTATCGTATTTGACTATCCGCTTAATGCATGAAATAAGTGTTATCGAACTAGTTAAATATTTAAATTTCAAGATTTCAGTGAATTAATATTTTATTAACAGAACCACTTCAACTAAATTAGCTTTATTTGGGTGTATTCGTTATTTACATGAAGTTTAAATGCACAATTTTATGAATCAAAGTTTAATGATGCTCACTGATACTCATCGAATGCTATATTGAACTATTAACTATTATTATATGAACACTGCTACTATTGAGTGCTTGTACTACATAATTATTGAAGAATTTTTAGCTTGATTTGAATCGATAAAAGGAAGCTATATAAAGAAGAATAAGAAAAGATTATAATTAATTTATAAGAAAAAGAAAATATTATATTTCCTTCAGAGTTTATTTCTTCTAGGGCTGGTTTGAACCCCTTCCACAATCCCTTCCCTTCATATAAGTATTACTATTCCTCGTGTGCAATTGCTATAAACGAGTATAGGTTAGAAGTATGGGAAGGTCAGTTCTTGAAAAAAGAAGTCTTCATAAAATTCGAATAAAAAAATGAAATTTTTTCAACGAACAATTATGTCTCAGCACATTTAGCACTTAATGTTATTATAATTAACCACAACTACTCTTTTGTTTTCTGTGTGAAAAACCCTAAAAATATAAATAATATTCGGTAAGTACTCTAGTGAAGAAGCCTTTTTATGCCTTCCCTTTAATCTAATTATTTTCATCGGACGCCATATTCATTTCCTTTCTTCTCCACGAGCATCTTCTTTGAAGAAACCATACCTCAAAAACCTCGAAAATAAACTCTTTCGCGTACGTTCCTCATTTCCCTTTCCTGAATGAACCAGAAAAATCCCTTTGGAACCAAAATTCTTATCTTTATATTAATGCTATAATCCCTTTCATGTTCTGATTAGTTATCTACAATTCAGTAACAATCTCTTTTCAATAGATTTATGAAGTAGAGTTATTTTTATAACTGCGTTATATTTTAATTGATTAACTATAGTATGGGTATTCTAAATAACTTAAGTTTCTATAAAATTGAAAACAACTGCCTTGATCTACTACTATTCTAATTTCTGTTTTTATCCTTCTATTGGATCATACGTTTTTCAACTCCATAAACGAACAAATAAACTTATAAAGCTTTAAAATGAAAGAGTTCACTTTTTAGATTAGGTTTCTTCTAACTATCTCCTTCATTTATCCTACACAACGCCTTGATGCGAAATACCGTCTGTTATACTTACAATTAGTGAAGACATAATCCTAACAAATTCGATTTTCTGCATATGATAGTCACAAATGAAGGTTTAAATGGCTAGATCGTGGGTAAATATCGAAAAGGAAGGAGAAAAGAAGAAAACAGAGAACGTTAGGTGAAATGCGAAAGAATCATATGAATACTGCCGAAATTGTAAGTACATAGAGACAAAAATCATTCTGAAAACAAGGAAATTAAATTTAAACTTTTCAAATATTTAAAAAATCCAATAAAAGAAGAATAATAAAAAGTACGTAATATTTAACAACAAGCATCAACGGAATTATACATATTCACTATAAATATCACACATATGAAAAATTTTGAGGGAATCCCATGCTAACCAACCGGCTCTGTACGATTAGGAATACTCCACTGGGGATAAGGATTTTATTTTTGGAATTAAGTAATCAATTCCTGTGCCATTAATATTCTTTTTGAATGATACTCCAGGTATTCATAATGCGAACTTCCTCAAAATCGATTCTTTTGAGATCAGAGAAAATAATTTGCATTCGAAATATACAATCTATTTCCCATTCCGATTTATTTTCCACGCGCATTTCGATCCTCTTTTGTGGGAAATCCTTTTAATATTAGTCGCACACGCGTAATGAATTTTAATAATAGTATGAGTACGAAAGGATGCTTCATTCACAAACACAGGGTCTCTTGTGCAAAACTTCAAATCAAACTTCCCCTTAACTTATTATAAGAATCCAATAGATATCGTAAGGTATTATATTTCAAAATATTTTTCTTACTTTTTATACGTTAATATTTCCGTACATCCCTTTCTCAAGGTATATATACTTAGTTCGTTAATTAATAACATCAAATTTTTCAATAAAAGATGCATTGGTGGGCTAATTATCGGTAAATTTTCGAAGATACCTCGGTAAACATATTAATTTTAGAGTTAATTTTAGAGTAGCTATATCGCCATTATTTGAAATCGAGTTTCCTCAATTGGGAATTAGTTTCCATCAATATTAAATATATATTACATCTCACTTAAAAACAATGAGATATCAATATGATAGTTATTATTCTACTAAAATTGATATTTTATAAATCATTGGATCACTGTAAATTTAATAAAAGTATTTCATATTAAGTCTGATAACAGAAGCAATGTGAAAGAGTCAAACAAGTAATTGTTTTATAAATACGTAGTGACGGGTTGTTCGAATTCATTCCTAGAATGAGGAAGAAAAGATTGGTGAAGTTATTTACAAAATATTGCAGAAATAAAAACAAAAATTAGGTTTCGTTAATTTAAATTATTTACCAAAAAATCGAAATAACTCTTGAATTAAAATTCTTCTTAAATAGGATATGATATTGTGAATACAATTCAAACATAATTAAAGATCAATTAAAAAAAATTAATCCAGATTCTGCCATAAGATCATTACAAAAAGTAACATATCGACTTTGTAAACAGTAGTCACTTGTCGAATCTATGGTACGCTTTCCGGAACTTACATTGACTATGGCCGTAGCTTCCGTTTTATTGTGTCTCAGTACTGATACAGTTTAAAAAGATTTTCTGGGAAAATATTTCGTTCATTCCAACTAACTCATAGTAACGAAAGGAAGTGGGCGATCTTCCTCAATTGGTATCGCGGTCAGTTGTACCCGCAATTTGCACTCGCTACTGCTTCGACATTCTCGAAGATGGCGTCCCCACGAAAACAGATTACGGTTATTGGAAGACTATTTATACATTTCTTAACTTCCGAAACATCCAGAAATCTGATCATTTAACTATTGCGATAAGTTAAAGAGAGGAATTGAGTTTTGAAATGTGGGAGTTTTGGGTCACCTATTCTACTCAAGGTTCAAATACAAACCTAGCCTCCCATAATTATGATAGTGTAAGAATACGAGTACATACCATTTCCACCACCAATGTTTGGTATCATTCTCTCATTTATTTGGATCCATCATTACGGAATTAATTAGTTTCCATCCATAACTAAAGTTTACAAATGATTTAAAAATTACATATCTATTATAATCTTCGGAGAAAATTTAACGATTTTGAATTGTTCATAATATCGCCTCTGAAACATGAATAATGGATATTCCATAAAGAAAGGAGCCCAATATAACCTTTTACTTTCTTATTTTGTAATACGCATGGAAATTTCAGCTTATAGATTAAATTTATTTGTAAATTATTTATTTATTAATTAAATGAGCTTGTAAATTTGTCCATTTCCAACTAATTATATATACAAG
Source organism: Pantala flavescens (assembly GCA_020796165.1). Taxonomy (NCBI): domain Eukaryota; kingdom Metazoa; phylum Arthropoda; class Insecta; order Odonata; family Libellulidae; genus Pantala; species Pantala flavescens. The sequence goes on from CM036886.1 coordinate 30,847,323, forward strand.
TATGCACTATATATAATGAAATAGAAGATGATGAGGAATAACGTAATAATGCAAGTCGAAAGAATCAGTCCCGGCTTCATTTATCCCTCTCCAAGATCTCTTAGCAGAGATGACCTTTAGCTACTGTTATTCGAATCGAAAGAAAATAGAGAGGATACATTTGGCCTAGAGGAATATCAAGGATGGATGTACATTTCAAAAAACTCGTTCATTTCCTTAGAGGAAGTTCACAAGTGAAGAAGGAATCTTCAGGACTACTTCATTAAGCGAATATAGAAAAGGAAACTAACTGTTACTCTGCATCTCGATTATTTCTGTTCCTTAATTCATCTCCACATCTACCAGTCTCACTAATCACTTGGTGGTTTAATCCAAACACTTCACTGAAACTTATTAACGGAAGTAAATATCCTTTAAAGAGATAAAAATCGACAAACTATTGCCACTCATTTGTATTATTAAAGAAGAATATTTAACTGAGACAGTGAGATTGATATGTTCTGTTTCTATACCGAAATTTCAACATCGGCATAATTCTTTCGGTGCAAGAAGGTATGAAAATGGAAGCTAGATTCATGTTAGGTTTTACTCCGTTGTTTATTCCTTAGGAAAATAACAATTGCCTCAGAATGACTTGGATTACATTGAAGAAAAACAAGATAATTCCTCTTCCGTGAACAGAAAAGCGATTCGCTACTTAACTACGAAGCCGTGCACTATGAGAATATATTCTAAGCCTCGGAAATAGAAAATTAGTTATTGCTTGTCCATTTAAGTCCCTTAAATATATTGAAATCATGTAGGATATTCATATGAAGTTCATTTCCATTTATACAGAGTCAATAAAAAACGTATGCTTATAACTAAAATATTATAACGTGTTATGCTCGTAAAAGAAATATCTTTCGCTGAAATAAAAGTTTGCCAAAATATGCATGCTTCATCTATTTTTAACACCTGTTTTTTGTAGATATTGTACTCTGAAAATTTTAAATGATTTAATTAGAAGATGAGTAAAAAACTTTTCATTCTGGAATTTAAAGCAATAAAACTTGTTTTTTATGAGAAAATGTAAACTTTGAGGAGATCTAAGAAAAAAAAGCATTCATTCAAACTCTTATTTTAACTTTCTAAGGAAAGAGGAACCAAGAAATCCTTCATAGTTACGGAAAGGTATGGTGTTATTTCCCTGTTCGTTCATAAATATTTCAATTTACGTAATTCTATAATAATAATAATGATCTTTTCAATTTGGGCAAAATGAAACTTGAATTACTTAACATGTGTGTTCTTGTGTATCTAATAATTCTCTTTAAAATAACAAATCATGCATTTTATAAAAAGGATATGATAATGAAATTATTAAAAATAACTTTTAATATTTTATTAAATAATTACTTACAATTACTGATATGTATAGATTGAATCATAATACATGTTGTGATTATATAGCTACAATTAGAATTCACTGCCAATGTGTGAAACATTCACACATTGACATACGTGTAGTATGTCAATAAATTTATCGCTGACTCTAATATCCAATTGATATCACTATATATTGCGTGAACTGTTTAATTCCTTATAATTTGTAAACAAGACATGGCAATATTGCTTATTTTATCTCTCAAGTGCATACAGCTAGAATTTAGGAGTATAATTAATAATACGCAAATAGTTATTATTTATACTTTACTATGACTTGTTCGTTTACTCGATACCATTCCTCCTTCGATGCAAAATTACTACAAAAAATGAAAAATCGGCAAAAATGAAGCTAGGCTTCAGGAGAAATCTGCTGTGAAAGACATTGGAAATTCAAACGCAAAAAAGCTGTAATCATATTCATGTAAACGAATCGGTTCGTACAAAAAATGTATTTTTTTATGAGAAGTATACATTTTTACCTACAGGTCAATCTTCAGCAAGGAAAGGAAGCGATGTGAGGAAAATAATAAATATAACACGTGTGTGGTGAGAATTGATGAGAAGTGAATAGAAGAGAGGAGTAGAAATAAACCTGCTCTGGATAAGGAATGTATTTCCATAGTCATTCCGCAAGGGGAAGAGAAATAAATGAATATTTAAATTCGCCGCTCTTTGGCTAGAGGGCGTGTGATGCAAGAAAATGATGATGATCACTCTGCGTGTGTGGCCGTAGGCGAATAAATGCAAAGGAGAAAATAAGATTGTGAGGAAAGAAGGCTGATATCTCTGCATAGTGGTGATAGAAAATGGAACGTTGCGCTTTCTTTATGTATAAAACCGTCTATCGATGCCTTGGATTATAAATCTCGCGTAATAGGATGCATTTCAATACCTGAAGTCCGTAACTAAATTCGGTCTACTCATGTTATTAAGGTTTGAGCTAAAATCATCTTTCTCATGACTTCTTTTGAAATTCTATTAATATTTGAACTATCTTTTTGATGACTCGAATCGAAATTCTTTATAATGATCATTTTCATAAGTCATACATTACGCGATATGCATATGCACCATGAGACGATATGACAGGCTCACAATCGGGGAAATAACATGTAAGGATAAATTACTTGTAGGAAATGGATTTCTAAGAGAAAAGAATGCTTTCAGTTTTTGACCTTTTTCTTCGGATGAAGGAGTAGATGGGTTCAGTCTTGATAAACGTTATTCGAAATAGCCATTTTGATTAAAAATATAATATGAATCAATTCATTTCATGAAATGAAAAATCTAAATTACCATTTATTAAAAAAAAACTCATCGTCTTTCCTTGATTAGCGCTTTAAGGATACTTTTGCCATTATATTAGGCATTTGACCATCCCTTTATTTACAAGCAGAAAGGATCATCTTCCTTCCTCCTTTTAACATAAATTGATAACGTGTATTTTATTCATTGATTAATTTTAATGCAAGACTATCTGAATAGAGCATCTAATACTTATGTAATCCTTATCTGTATTTTTTCCTACCAAATGATAACAGAAAAATAATTAACTGTAAATGAAGGTATTTCACTTTTACTCAATTTGTATCTCTTATCTCCCAAGGTAACTTCTTTTAAATAATTGGAATGTTATTTTTATCTCAGATAATGATCAAGAATAATGTTCTTATGGACAAACAAGACATATATTACAGTACAGAATGACATTCTAATTAGTAGACTAGTGCATTCCTTTGCACATCAACATTACTACTGTTTTATATGACAATTCAGTTAAAAGCGATTGTTTATAGAAGACATTTGCATTCGGTACAAAATAATAGATATTTAACTTTCCTGACATCTATGCATCTCAGGATGTACTAAATTGGAACTGTAGCACAAGGTTACCTTAAGATACTATTCTTGAGGTTAGAAGTTGAGTATATCATCTCACCTGAATGGACCAAAAACCATACATGCATAATTTATTATTCATAAAATCTGTTACAATTTTAAATCTTTGATAGTTATGCTTGACTAGGTGATGTTTCTTAATTAGAAATATGTTTCATTTTATAAGACCACCAACACCCCCTCATTCCTTGATTTTACAATTAGAATACTACCTAAACATTGGATATGACATAAATTTAGATTATTCTATTTACTTTTTATCTATTTATTCATTCATTTGCTAAAAAGCAACAATGGAAAAATAATTCTACAAAATTATGGCAAAATAAAATTTTGTAGTTGCATTAATGAAGTATAATCAATTTTCGTATTCTACATAAGATCTTTTTTTGTATGAAACTGTCTTTTCTGAGGTTGCTGGATTTGATAGTAAAATAATCAATTCCATGGATTATCATTTTTGTACATTTTTTTGATGAATGGTATAAAGGAACCATTGTAATATTTTAACTGGAGAATTCGGGTTCAATTCACCAGTATTAATGTGTTTCTGAAAATTCACCAAATTAATACTTCTACCATTGTTTTAATAGTTTTTCTTATTTTTGGAAAGACGTTTGCAAAATATAATTTTTTTATTATGGAAATTGTTTGGTCATTCATTTTTAATTTTCAAAATATCAGTAGAGACAGAATTAATGAATAGAGATTAATATTCATTATAATTTTATGAACATAATCTCCAATTATGGAACCATTGCATTTAAATTAAATATAAGTGATCATTCATGTATATTATTTATGCATATTATATGTAAAGTAAAAATAATGAACATTATTACCTTTTCATCTAAAGCAAAAGTGGAAAGATGAAAGGGAAAACTTGTGAGAATATCCTCAAATATTCAACTTAACAAAATTCCAATCACTTTTTGAATTTGTTATAAATATGAGATCATGTTATAATATATGTATTTTTACATTTCATTTCTAAAAAATAATATACCTATGATGCTCAGCATATACTTTTTGTAAGAGGGGTGCAATTTTATGCATGAAGTATTAGATTAGAAGAAATGATTCTTTAATAAATAGGAAATTAAATCATAATGAAGGTCTTCATTAAAATAACTTTGAATGGTCTAAAACAGAAAAATAAATATTTGTAATGCAAGATATAGAAGCATTAAAATGTGCTCTTTGATTTAAAATATTGATCATGAATACCATATTTATAAGGATTCTTGCATAGAAGGAAGACATTAGTGAATCATAATCCATCAAACAGCCGCTTTAAGTTACCAATACAAAGCTGTATCATGAGATAGGGTGAAGTGCTGTTTCTAAGTCAAACTTTTAATTTACTAGGCAGGGTATTATCAAAGATGAGAATGACTCAGATATGTTTGGAGTTCATATTTTATGCTCATAAATGGCATTTTGAATAAAATTTTGGGCTTACAGTTCTATATAGACTTAATTTCAATGTAAAAATTATAAAGTACATTTTTTATGATCTTCAAGTCAATGTTTATCTCATTAGGATATCATTAACGTTTTACTGTCAATGCTATCTTAATTCTTATAACAGAATTTACTTGAAAATAGCTTGAAATTATTAATTTCCAGAGCTGTATGGTTTAACTTGTTAGAATAAATTCCTGTGTGTTGTTAGATTTCCCTTAAGTACATTGTTAGTTATAACCATTTCAGAATCGTAATATTTTTTGCTAATCAAAATGTTATATATGTTGAACTGTATCCTGCAAAAATCGACTTGCAGTAGTTATGTATCAAATAATATGTATTAAACTGCATTTTTGGAAAGAAAACAGAGCTGCACCCTATTTGAAATGCAAATAGGTTTTTTAAATTTTATTAAATAAAATGAGTGTCTATGAGAGTAATAACATTTTCAAATGATTCATGAGGGCCCTAAAGATAAAAATGCCATGGACGTCTTATGGCGAAATAGATCTTGATGCAGAAAAGTTAGATTAATTAGCAATAAATAACCTCCAAATCATTATTGAACTGATTAATTATTAGCTAGGCTCAAGTCAAAAACATTATGTAGAAGTTTTAATCATGAATATAGTAAGAGTAATATAGCCGGAGCATTCTCGTAAAATTTGTAATTTCCACTATAAACACCTCTGAATGATGATTGCTCAAGGAGTGCTGAATGAGATATATGACAATCCAAAACGTATACGGGTGTCATACACAGGTGTGTGGGTATGATGTTGTAACTATGGACCTGTCATTAGAAAGGAAACTTTCTGAAAATCAAAAATAAGCTCCTCAAAGTTTGATCGGAGGAGAAGAATACTCAATTTTCGTGATTCCTGAAAGAACATAACTCTTTACCAAAAATTCCTTTCGCTTCCGCAGATATTCGAGTATTGCAGAAAAGGTTTGGTGGTACTGCATCTTAGAGGAAAAACTTTGCAAGAGGAAAATTTATATAAATTAATAAATAAAAATGTTTGCGTAATCCATGAACCACACATAATTTTAACAAACCTAAGTGATCTCACTCAATAATAAATTAAGGTCAGTGGCACGTTTTAAAATGACTAGAACCACATAATTATGTAGATTTTCACCGTATGATTGTTCTACATGACAATCAAAGCTGAGAATGAATATGGTCTTTAAGTTAACAATAGAAGGAAGTTAACTGTTAAGCTCTTCCATAATTTTAGAAAAATGGAAGAGGGGTCAATTTTCGCGGTCGTACTTCGGGATGACATCATAAATGCAGTCCACTCTTGTTTCCTGATAATCCTAGAAAATGAAAGTAACACTCTTTTAAATAGCAATTTAAAAATTCATTATCACCTAATATTAAAGTATATTTGTTACTACTTGGTCTACGCAATTTCCTATACGTATATTACCTCTTCCGAAAAGTCATCAGGGATGAAGGATGACCTAACTTAGTACAGAATTCTAATTTTCAATGTCCAGCAAATAATTCTGATTGTAACTTACAGTAATCCGAAATGAGGATCGCCTTGCGGAATATTATAATTTGTTGTAAATCCTTAATCCTTTTTCCTTATCCAAACCAATTCTTACGATAAATTTTCATCGAAAAACCTAGGAAATCAACGTTTGAATTGGGTGCTGTACCCTATAGAATTAACTAAGATTGAGAATTTTCTTACAGAAATATGCGTTCATTTCAGAATTTTATTTACAAGACTTATTTTTTTAGATAATTAACTCATCCATTTTTCAAATAAAATGGAACATAATATCAAATAATTTAGTGATAAATCTCAATAATCAGATTTTAAAATGTCTAGCAATGCGTTAGCAAAAGTCTTTCTGTAAAAATATTGATTTTTTAATCGAGAGGTACTTACGGGCCATCTTCATTCCGTTTTATGAAAAATTAAAAGATGATATATTTCCAAGAAGAAGAGATCAATTTCATTTTCTACTCACATTGCTCATCTCTTCATGCCAAACATTTTCCACGCTGCTCTCGTCGCATTCACAACTCCTTCCCTCACAGCATCTCTCCTGGAAAAACTGAGGGGTCGATCAAATCATAAGCGAATTCAAACTATTAAAGTTTTATGTTTTTGTACAAAAAACATTGAAAATACTAAAAATGAATGGAGAGCCTTGTCTTTAGGATCTAATTTAAAAGAACAATCAGATGTCAATTTAATGGATCTCTTATAACAACCAATTAATGTTAATATTAGATTCATCCTCTGCGTTTCAAAAATGATAGACGAACGCGCATTTGGTGATTCATAAAATATTCGCTTATCCGTATTCATTTCTCTAATTACTGTAAGAAGACTCACAACATTTTATATCTGTCTTCAATAACAGCAGCCTCTTTTCATCTGTATCTTCAACTTATCACAAATTCATCTGTCGATTTGAAAAATAATTTAACCTAGGCATTATATAGTATATATTACTTAAATATTAATATTTTTGCATCTCAATCTGTTATTTTGCCATGGGCCAAATTAACTGGCGTTCCAAGATTTTTGTTAGAAAGATAAATCGAGAATGAGTATGCAAAATCAATTGAGATTTTGCACCGTTGATATACGCTATTTAAAAGTTCGAGAGGCATATGAAACGAAGCAGACTCACTTTAAAGTGGTCATTAAAATATCTGAAAATTCAATCTACATTCAACATATTTAAAGTTTATAAAATTTTCTTCATATATATTAAATACCTAAGAAAAGTGTATGTGAATCAGAAATAATCAGGCTCAACTTTGTCGAAGGGACCCATATTAATTAAATGAATCTTAATTTATTGAATAAGTTCTTCCTTGTATACGTATATGAATACAGACTCTTGGAAATGGAAAATGCTTGGGGATTCCCACATCCGATTTCGGATTGAAAATAGCAGATGATAATTATATATATAAAATTTCTCACATGTATATTTATATATATCCAATATAATGTTTACTTATTGAGATTGTTGATTCTTACCCGTCTTTCGCAATGATCGATGGAACATCCGGAATTACGCAGAATTCCCTCTAGTCTTGATATGTATTCTATGGCGCGATGGAGAGTCTTCACCTTGGACACTCTCTTGCTCCTTAAGAAAGGTTCAATTGATCTTAAGCTTTCTTTACTCTGGACTGAGTCTAATTTTTTACAAAACAAGTCTATATACCATTTATCAGATATCTCATGATGTACGAGTATTTCGAAGAAGCGATAAATATTTTTCAATTCCTTAATTTTTTAATAATTTTTCTGACGAGCGAATAATTTTGCTTATTCCGTCATGCTTCTGAGTTTTCCATTCCCACAAGGTTTTAAATGAAAGATATTAATCGCTTACAATCTCTAATTATTCCTCAATAATGAGAATATATTTCATATTTGAAAAGTAAGTTACTTTGAGCTGGCAATTATTTTAGCAATAATATGGACAGTATGACAAATGAACTATCGTTGTAACGATTATTGTTTTGAAAAACAAATGGTTTCCTCAAAGTTTTCCTAGAAATATATAAATATTTAAACAAACCCTTTAATGTTAATGCAATTATCGTTTTAATAGCTCAATTTTTATGTATTCCTTGAAAAAGTTTATTTTTATGTCCTTCAAAACATATCAGCTATGAAAGACTGACCTTTTTTATTTTAAACAGAAATTATTATTATTAATTTTTTATGATCATTCTTATATAAATCTTTAGTCCCTTATAGCTGTAAATTATTCGGAGAAAAATTTTTGATGTTCTATTTATGCAATAGAATCTCATCAATTCAAATACTTGAATATAGTTATATCTACTACGAAATCATCAATCTACGATCATCTCAACTGTCAACAATCACGTGAAAACAATATCTAATTGGTAATATTTGTGTAGATAGATTTATTCTTGGAAATTGTCGTCGAACTAACCGCTCTGCCGTGGGTCCATGGGAAAGAGCGTCCGCGGGGACAGCCTTCCGGAGCCTAAGAAAAGCACCGTTCACCGCCTCCACTCGTCGCCTTTCCCTAGCGTTCCTCTTCTCCACTGCCGACGGAGCCTTGTGTCTGCAAGACCTCCTCTTCCTCCATGTGTCCTCTCTTACACCGCTTTCCACCATCCAAACTTCTTCCGCACTAAAGCTACCGTCGTAGCTCATTCAGACTCGCCGAGTGCCTTAAAATTCTCCTTTGGCAACACTGATCCAAAACAAATTCTATTGATGATATAATCCTCAGATAATCCACTATCTAATGTGATTGGACCACGTTTGACTTAAGACAGAGATAGGCTCTAATGAAATGCGAAACACTTTTGGTGTCTGGAAAGAATGGCAATGAGATTCGCACGTGAAAATGTGAAGGAAATTATTCGTAAAAAATAAACGATTCGTAATGGGGAAATGCACATTCTCTGTACCTTCTCTATAGTTTCCCGATTAACGCGTTTATGATCCTAGTGCGATATAGGTATGAGAAGGAGATTTCAACGGCCGTTCTGGTGAGTCTCTTTGATACAATAGGTTTGTTGAGGGGCTTGCGCAGTAATGGTGGTGCTATATTCCTAATTCCAGCCACAAGAGATACACCCAATCCACTCCCTCTTACACGCCCTATCTTCTCCTAACCCGCATCAATATCCATCGACACCTGCCTGTCCTCATCCCATCACAAGTTCAAAATACCATGGAATGAGAGTGAAAGTACATTGGTTATTTCCGACGAAGAGTTCGATAATGATTTCAATTAATGTTTGCGATTTTTAACATTCCACCTGAATAAATAAATACACTGCTCTCTAAGGTATTGAGTGAGGCTTGAGGAAGTTAACGGAACAAAAAAACTAAACGTAGCAAAAAGACTTTCTAAAACGAATTATTAATATTCAAAGAATTCTGTTTCATACTCCCTATTGTCATATCATCATATCGTAAAATCATTAATTTAGGAAGTGAAGATGTCTTTCTCAAAATGATTAACCAAGATAGTGCAAATATATCGCATTATGAATATCTTACTATTCAGATCGACTGTAAAATAACTCAGCTTAGGATGTTTTTAACTCGGATCGTAAACATAAAATGAATAGCATAACGTTTTACTTAACTCCAGATAGACTCATTTATTCTGAGGATAATTCGTTTTCAATGATGGGTATCGCTATATGACCCTATCATAATTTGCAATTTCTTTCTTATTTTAATGTCAAATAAGTAAAATAAATACTTGATATTTATGTATTGATACATCTTTTAGAAATATACTGAGAAAAAGAATGCAAATTTATACATGGATAAAGCGGATCAGTTCAATAAAATTGATTAAGAGGAGAATGAATTCGAGTAAAAAAAATAACGATCTTTATTGAAGGAATTAAAGAATACGAGGATAATCAAACCACGAAACTAAAAAAAGCAATTATTGAATATTTTCCTTCTAAGAATCATTTCATACGACTTACAATATTGAGACAGAACAGTGTTTGTTGACTTAAACATAGTAAATGAATTATTAAGATTTTACCTTTCTTATACATCTACTATATGTAGCATTCCAGGAATCTGTATGTTAATAGAATAAGTTACAAGGAAAGATGATAAATTTCACGAAGAATTGTTACAACAAATCAGCAAGCATATCTCGGAAGTTTAAAGAGCAAGGATGAAAATATGAATGAAGTTTTACCAATCTTCTAAGATTTGAAGTTATAGTAGAAGAATAATTTTTTATGTTTAAGGAAACAAGTATTTGGAAGATGAAGCTAGTAATGCGTTGCCTTATTATCGTATACTATTTCCATATTCCAAAGAAAGTCCGCGGAAAATGTCAACACAAATCTTTTTTAAATTGTTTTACTTCCAGTTCGATAGGCGAATTTAATTATGGAATCATGTTCCCCTGCAAAACGCAGCAAAGTAATATTAATGTTCATGTACACTGAGCGATGCAAGATGACTCATCTGGCGGCCACCTGAGGTGAATCTGAGGCAGCTGCTCAGAATGCTGTAGAAGATTCAGGTATATCCCTCTATCGACAAATCGCCTATCTTAATTGGAAATGAGAATGCTAGTGTGATGGGTGGTCTTTATATAATATTTTTAAGCTCCAACCAACAACTGCCCCTGCTGTATTTCTTAGATACCAGAGGCCTCCAACATCTATAAATTTATTTATCTTACAACCTCTCTGCAAAATGCATAAAAGATTTCACGAAATGAAAAGTTAGTTCATTGAGATGCAATACGAGCTTATGGCGAGATATTATTCAAAATTCAAGTTTCAGCTTAAGGAAAAAATGCGTAAGTCATAAGTCGAAAAGTGGTAACGCTATTTTGTCTATAGTTCCCTATAATGTTTTATCATATTTTATGTCCCATGATAAAGTAATATGGTATGAATACTAAAATACACTCATATTACAGAATATTAATACTTCTGAGGTTATTAATTATGGGAAAGAAATGATAGATTGAAAAATTAGAATTAATAGTCAGTAACTACAGTACAACCCGGTTTTAGGGGACCAAACATAAATTGCGTTAGTATTGAAAATGCTGGTTGCCTAACATATTTTTGAAGAATGATCTGCTTGTCGCACAAGGAGAACATCTTATTCACTCGGACCCCTAGAAATTCCATTCTATGAGGGAAAAAGTAAAATAATGATACTTTTTCATCACACTCATTGTTTATTTATTTGTTTTCCGATGGGTGTCCATAACACCCACCCTAATGTTGTGAATACTATTATTTGATTGGTTTCATACATAAATTTACCTGCTTAATGCAGCCAATGAGGAACGAGAACGCACGATACTCACCCCTTCTTAGAGGTTAAATCGCTTCCTAGTACAGGAAGTGGATTGCTGTTAGGATAGGTTGCTATTAGTTTCACAAGTTTCACAAACATTTAGCAACATGACTAATGACATACGACCGTTGATGGTGATGGTTCGATCAAATGCGAAGCTCTGCTTCCATTTTCTACGATTCCAATCACTAATTTCATCGTGAGTTCATACCTCCAAATCAAACAGACAAAGGTGCTTCTTACCTCGCACTTCTATGTCGATTAGTGACAGCAAGGAAAAATCATTCAATAACAAATGGATTAGATTAAGCGGAAATTTTGATGTCCCCGCAGCGCCCTGCAACACGCTCGCTGGGTATCTTAATCTGTAATCTATATCTCATATCTCTCTGTATCTTCCTGAAGATTTAACAGATTTACTCTCTTGATTAAATCTCATCGTATTCTTATCATATAATTGATGCAATCTGGATTACTGATGACCATAGAATAAGGGAAAGGAGGATTATAATATTAGGTGCTGTATCTGAAAGTTCAACTTCTAAAAGGAAACGTTCACATCACTCTCCCAAACGTAAGAGGAGACTTAGTGATAGCTCTATATAGACAATGCATCTTTCAATGCTAGAAAATTGGACCATTATCCATCAGCAAGTTAAAAGGAGGGCTGTAAATACTGGCTGATGTGCGGGATTGTAAGCTACGATTCCTACTCCTTGAAAAGAGAGTTATTATATGAATACTGGAGGATGTTAATAATTATGGGTTGATAAACTTACTAAATCAGCAAAATATGATTTTTAAAATCTTATCCTACTGTTCTTCACCTCAATCCTGTTATCAAGGTGCACATTAAGAATTATGCTGGTCAGTAGAATTCTTTTTATGTAATGCCTCTGACCAATTAGAAATTGGCAAAGAAGCATAAAAGAGGAAAAGGAAGCATGTATAATGTGTGATATGATAGAGATGAATAAACAATTTTCCCCTGTTTGCTCAACAGCTGCATTAGTAGATTCCTTGGAGCCAAACACATCTTTGGGAGGACTTGGATACTTCTTAAATTCCTGAATGAATAGGAATGAATTATTAATTTTTGGAAATAACAACTTTATTTCAGCAAGGATAATTTTTATATTATGTACATATATTACAATCTATCTTTATATATAAAATCTGTTTGGTGTGTGTCCAGTGTTTACGGTGTTCTCGTAAGAAATACATTTAAACTTAGATTATATCACTTGCATGCTTCCTTTCTTTTGCAAAATTAAATTAGAAATAACCCACGTTTGAATTTGAAAGTAGCACCAAAAGAAGGGAAATTGAATATTTGAATCATTGAATAGTTTCTTATTTTGGTCATGAAATATGGTTTACAATTGCATTGTGTGTCTGTCTGTCGCATTAACTCCTTTATATATATATATGTTTGTGTGTGTGTTGTTTGTCGTCTTTAATTAGATTACGCGCATCTGTTAGGCGCAGGCACAGCTAGTTTTTATATAAATCTAGTACAAAATTAAATTTAAGATAAGAAAGTAACTCCCAAGATGAGAAAATAGCAACAAAACCAAGTGCTTTATACTCAAGAGAAATTTATAGAATATTTCAAGTATTTTCTATTCTACATTAACCCAACCTTCATCCAACTATATATACCATTCAGTATGTCTTATTTCTTTCATTCACCAATGAGTTTAATGAAGAACGTATTACAAGATTTCAATGTAACAGTACAATTCAAATTTGGCAGAACAACCATGTAGATGGTAGGTTTGATACTGTCAGCTACTAGAAGAAAATACTATTTGGAATGTATATCTTTAGAAGATTTGTTCAAAAAGCAATCAATGTTTGAGTGCTCTCTTTGTTCAAGAAGGGTAGTATAATCAATTAGATTTAACACAATTTCCTACCAATCAGTTTTCTTTACATGCTGAATTTGAATTTAACCAAAGAATGAGGGAGATCATTAAAATTGTCACATTATAGATTGACCCAACAATGAATTGATGAGTTATAAATTCTCCAAAAGACACTGAATTATCTGTATAGGAAATGTTAACCACATGATATCTATGATGAATATATATATTCAAACAAGGAAATTAATATGGATTTGAAAATTATTTCATAATCATCCAATTGAAATATTCCTTCACAAATTATAAATATTTTTACCAATCTAATTAATCTCTTGTGTTTTTAATCCCTTGACAGACTGACAGACAAGCTTATGAAGAACCTTCCAACTTAAATTATTATGGTAATTATGTCCTCTCCTCAATCCTTAAAACACTTGCTAATATTTCATTGTCACTTCAATTTTTATTAAAATATTATTTATGCATTTAGATTTATTATTTAATTTATAAATAACAAGATATAATGTATTATATGAGATATTTCCAAAAATCCTGATTATTTACCGTTGTATAATAATAAACATTAATTTTTCATAAATCACCTTAAAAGTGAGATCACTGAGATGGATTTAGATAAGTTATCAAAGTCAAGCATTGGATTTCAATAGTTCTGGACCGTATGCGAAGAAATGCATAGAGAACAAAGAAGAGACTGAAGGATTAAAAGAGCAGAAACACAATAAAGTACTTATGGTTAACTTGGTAAAGAGAATTGAAAGAGTGGGAGGGAGCTTGGGGAGGCTTATAGCTGGTGTCGCATTGAAAATGGTAGATGATGATGGGCATAGATGGCACCGGTTACATTCTTAATAACCATCTAGAATTTCTCTGTGCGCTGATGCTTTAAAAATATATGAAAGGTACTTATTAAAATCTGTGTCCAAGACACATTTTTGAGGCAGCAGTTACACTTAATTGAGCAATTAAAATTACACACGTAATGGAAATGGCAGACACAAATTCCTTGGTTTATGATGTTTATTCATCAAATTCTCGTTGCGACTTTTAAGCAGCCAAAAAAGAAAGAAAATGTATACTGTGAGCCTCGTAACTAGTATCTTGATTACTTAATGGTTCAACTTTCGTAGTAGAATAGTAGTATACTAGAACTCTTGTTTAGAATATATAAAGATGGGATTCATACTTCGTGCGATATTAAGCGGGAGATTACGATCAAAACGAGATGGCGGAAGATTACGTTAACATATAAGATATCAATCGTAATAAATAATAATAATTATACATCACACTTTATGAAAATCTCTTTCACTGACAAACATTTTCCTTGAATGGAGATTTGAATTTTCCTGCCAAATTTGATGCCTCAATTGTTAGCTGGAACTTTCGAAAGCGAAAACAGTAACAAGAAGGTTATCTGAAGTTAGTCAAGGATGTAGATTAGTGCAGAAAATCTTGATAACCTCCAAGGTGTCATTGCAGTTAATGACTATTGCCAATTCATCTATATAATGGATCCATCGAATAAAAAGCTGTTTCTTACTGGAGCTTCGGGTTTGTTGGGAAGGGCAGTATTAAAAAAGTTCAGCGAGAATGGCTGGGATGTACTTGGAGTTGGCTTTTCTAGGTATAGTGCAATTTCATTTAGATAAATAACTTAAATTCATTATAATTTCAATTGCAATTAATTTTCAGAGTTTCTCCCCCATTGATGAAATTGGACCTTCGTGATATCACATCCGTTCAAAAGGTATTAGCCGAATTTAAACCAACTTTTATTATTCATTCTGCGGCAGTAAGATTTCCGGATCAAGTGGAATCTGATCCAGAAGGGGCTGTTCATATGAACGTTAAAGTAACACAACACTTAGCTAGCATAGCAGGTAAGAAATTCCTCGACAATTCAATTTTTGTTTTAGTTTACTAGAGGAAGTACTGTTTCCCTTGCATTACACTCCTAAAACCTTTGTACTTCAAGATAAATGCTCCGTTTAATTTGATTTGTAAATTATTAGAGCCTTTGGCTCGTATATATAATATAAGGTTCTGACGTAAGGTCGTTGGTCTTTATATTATTATTTCAAATATGATTATTATTTAGTTATTCTAACTAGATTTTAAAGAACAGAAATTTGAACAAGTAGCCGACATGTAATAATTGCCTGAAATATGAAATTTAAATTGTGGAAACGCATTGTTTATCTCAAAGCTACTATATGTTTAGAATAATAAGATTCAATATTGAATCCAATTTTTGTTTGATGAATATGACTCTGTCCAAACTTTATTTGAAAACTATTTAATAGCGTGTACAGCGGATTTTAATAATGTTTCTTACTTTTCTTTTCAGAAAAAATTGGAGTACCCCTTTTGTATATTAGCACTGATTATGTTTTTGATGGTAATAAACCACCATATAAGGCAGAAGATACTCCAAATCCCGTGAATTTATATGGAAAAACTAAACTTGAAGGAGAAGTGGAAACATTTAAGATAAATAAAGGTTGTATTTTAGTTGAAGCAACTTAATAGAATTTATGCTTCTCAATGAAATTAAATGATTATGACAAAATTGGATTTCATTAATTCTTTTTCGATGGTTGAAAATAAAAACTGAATTTTTCTTTAATTTTGAATCTGCTTGCGCTTTAGGCAATTTAGTTCTGCGAATACCTGTATTATATGGTACTGTGGAAAAACTTTCAGAAAGTGCTGTTACAATTTTACTTGAACCATTGCTTAATGCAAGTAAGCCATGCTCCATGTCAAATTATGAGCATCGGTATCCTGCTCATGTAAATGATATTGCAGAAATATGCTATCAACTTGGGATGAAAAAATTGGAGGTATGTAGCCTAAAGTAGATTTTGTAATTATGGGGCACTGTTCTATAATTATATTGTCCCTATAGTCTTCATTCTTATGAGAGAAAAAAGTCTTAATTAATTCATTAATCCTGAAATTGCTGGAGTGGAATAATATATTTGTTTGAATATTTATTTTTATGTATCATTTGACTATCTAAAAATATGATATATACTAAACTGCTCAGTTGCAGATATTGTCTAGAGAATAAATGGTACTAATATTCTTCTTATTCTTATTAACTCTGTGTAATAGATGAAATCAACTGCTGCCTCTTTTTGGCAATGGCAATTCAGAATAATTGCTGAAGGTTTTGTAAGCTCTTAACCGATTATTTTATATATTTATGACAAGAACAATTTCTAATTTGACTGCATTTGTCAAATAATGTAACAAACCTCTTATTTATTTCTATGTAAAAACTGAAAAGTAAACTTGAAATAATATTGTGGGAGCATTGAGGATGTGTAAGGATATGACAGGATTAAAACTGCTTACTTAAAATTGACTGCCAACTATAGATCTAGCTTCTAAAATAACTTTCCTTAACAACATATGTTTTCCTATCATTTTTATGTGACATATAAAATAAACGTCTTCCCTATCCATTTCAATCTAGTACTTAATTTAGAAATAAATCTCCTTCAAGCATCAGAGGCAGATCTCAGTAGTGTGTAGAAAGATCTTTTATAATCTTTTTTATATAAGCAAATTTATTGTAGAAAGTTATTACACTTTAGTATTTTGTATTTATACAATATAATACCCTTTTTTCATTTAGAGCAGGGGTCTCCAAACTTTCCAGCCTTAGGGCCGTACTGATTACTCCAGTAAGTTCCAAGAGCCAAAACCATATTATCATTGTTGTAAAAAATATGTTCTCTAAAAGGAGTTTTCAAGTATGCTAGCTCTCTGCGGTCTGGACAAAATCTGTCCGCGGGCCATAGTTTGGAGACCCCTGATTTAGAGTGTTTTGGAAATCAAAGAATACATGCGTATAAGTAAATAATTATGTAGGAAATGAATGCAGAGTTGAATATTCTGAGAAATTTATTATGACCAGTAAAATACAAATTGTTTGATAGCTCTTGCATTATGTAATTAAAAATAGTGCTAGTATTAGTATAGTACATAAGTTATAAGTAACTTATCCTCCTGCTTTGATCAATTTATTAATAAATTAAAAAGAAAATTAATATAAAGTTGTTAAGCAGTTGATTCTAATAACATTTCATTCCATATTATGTTGTTCATGCTCTATTTTCGGTTTGCTGAATATTTCATAAATAATTAAGAATTCATCAAAAATACTCAAATCACATGTGAAAAATAATATATTATATTAAATTTATTTATAGTTAACAAATATTTTTGCATTATTTACTCTCAAGGATCCTACTGTGTGTGGCATTTTCCAGTGGAGTGGTCAGGAAATGTTCACCAAGTATCAAATGGTTCGTATAATAGCAGAAGTTTTCAACCTTCCTTTCAATCATGTAACAGCTGTGGATGGACCAGGTTCAGGTGCTGTCACAAGACCTTATGACACAAAAATGGATGTTTCATCATTAGTTCAGTTATTCAAAAAGGTTCCTAATCACACTCCTTTCAATGAAGGAATTAAAGAAAGTCTTGCACCATGGATTTTGAAGCTCAAAAACTAAAGCTATAATACAAAAATTAAAATGATTGGTATTAATAAATTATTTTGGATTAATCATGTTAAATTCATAAATTTAATATATATATATATATATATATATATATTGGATTAATCATGTTAAATTCATAAATTTAATATATATATATATATATATATAAAACTCTGATATTAAAAATTGTAGAAAATTTTCCTTGGTTATTATTTTTAACTACATGTTTTTGTGATATAAAGCAATTCTCTATTTTGTATACAGCTGTAATAATTGTAATGAATTGTTTATTTTTATAATAATGAAAATCATCAAAAAAATATCAATTTTTCTTTTTAATCATAGCAACGAAGTGAATTTGTTTACTTTAATTTTTCATCTGTTAGTGAATAATGTTAAAGTTCTGTATAATTAAAACATTACTGAAATCCAAATGTCATTAGATTATACGAAAATATAAAACCCAAAATTGAAATATAGATTTTTTGCCAAAAGCCTGTTTTAAGGTAATTGTATTAAAAATCCCCTCTATGAAATTTTTGAAAAAATATTTGCATTAACCAGTTGTTACTGTTATCATTAAAGCCAAACCATTCAACTGAGATAGTCCATCCATTATGCCTATTATATATTTCAACAATCATAAATTGGGATAGTTGATTTTAATCTTTTTAGTGATATTTCATATTTTGAGTTGTATAATTTATTATTATTTCAAAATATCATTGCAGTTGGATATTTTATCAGAGTGATGTTTTTATACATCATATAATATAATTTAAAAAATATATACTTAAAGATAACTATTTATATATTTATAGACTATAACTATTTATATACTTTGATAGAAGTACTGTATTACATTATTATGAGATAAACCAACTTTTCAGTAACATCATGTAAGATATTTGTAGTTCCTGATATTGATATATGAAATGTAAAATATGTACTAGAATTGTTGCTTTTAATTTAATTTGGATATAAGGATTTCTTTCAATTTAAAACATTTCATATCCTAAGGGGGATACAATAAAATATTTTCTTCAGAGTTCTTCAGTGTGAATTAAAAATTTCAATAAAATACAATTTTGAATTATATTCCATTTTTAAATAGAAATTTCATCAGCTTAGTCATTGTGTATATTTAGAATATTCCAACTATTATATAACTGCTTATCACACACTAAATTGTTTACTTCCAATTAATTATATTCCGATATTAAAAATCATATACAGAAATATCCTCTGAGTGTTTACTTCTGTATGGATGTTGAAAGAGAATGAAAATAAAAAATGATGGCAGATTATGGTTGTTTCCATATATGGAGCAAGGGAGCGTTGGCCCCTAGTATTTTCAGGTTGTTATAAGTATTATCTAAGCTATACTTCCATACCGGTCTCATCCAATATCCCATGCCGCAGTCCTAAAGGTCCCCTTGTGAGTCCTTGTTATCTAAACTTGACTTCACGTATTTTAAGAAAGAGCTACTTAGTGTTCAAATCCTATTAATATCACTATGACTATAGTCTTACCAAAAGATGAGAAGTAGTTATTAAATGCAATGGCAATTACTTTACAGACTAAACTTGGTCAACAGTATTCTTCATCCTTCATTTTCCCTGAAAATAAGTGGGAACTTTTTGATCAAGCCAATATATATATATATATTTGCTCTGATATTGACAAAGAAGGCTACACTACTATAAAATAATTATTGACAACTTAAAAGCTTGAGTAGGTGCGCTAGAGGCCAAAGATACTGTCATCATATAATATGGACAAACAGGTCATTGCCCGGTAGAGTTTGCAGGATGCTCCAATATGTATTTAACAAATACTAACGTATAGAAGAATCTAGCAAGGAAGTGAATATGGATGGATAATGGAGTATAAATTGAAGTAGAGTACGGGTGAACAAACTTAATACTGTAGAAAGCTGTTAGATTTTGAACAAATTCAACACAGGGAGTGACTACAGGATAATAGCAGAATGAAGTTCAGCACCCAAATAGAGAGCAAGAAGTTGGTTTCTAGCATGAGAAATGAGGCAAGTATTCTGAAACTAGATGAAAGTAAAGATAAATTCCAGAATTAGATTTGCAGAATTCTTGAAGATGAAGAAATGTAAGGTAAAGCCACTAAAAGGTTTGATAGAGGCTGCAGAAAAAGCTGCAAGTTCTATGAAAAGACCAAAAGATTGAAAAATCAACAAAATACCAGGAGAATGATAAAACCAGAGAAGGAACTGAAGAACTCAGACACTTCCAGAGATTGCATCAAGGAGGAGGGCTATTAAAGAGGATGTCCAGAATTTTATTGAATGGATTATGAAAGAAGCTATCAAGAATAGCAAGATCATGCTTGATTACCAAATATCGGAGTAGTTTTTTGTAGACGGCAGTCATTGGTTGCCGTTTCTTTGGTCAATCAATTCTGAGACTCCCAAGAACTCCTATGGAAGTATTGCGGCAATTTTATGTTCGATCGGCATGGAAAGATATCTAGTATCTAACTTCAGAGGTTCCTTGAGAAGTAATACTTAATTTAAAATTTATTCAAAGAAAATTTTATTTAATCAAGTTTTTCTTATGAATGGTTGATCATGAGTTCCTTAATGAAAGTTTTGCTGATTCACCAAATCCATCGCCCATAATTGTTATATATAAATTATTGAATATTTAGGCCAGTAAATAATGAAATTTAGTGTATACAATTATAATTTTATTGAATATATCCCCCTTTCAAGTTATTGAAAATAAATTTATTTCTTAGATTATAATTATAAAGTTACTTCACAGATTCGTACATTGGATTGAATTAAATCCCGTCGAAGAAAGCGTTTAAATCACTGTAAAAATAATAGCACAGCAAATGTAGAGAAAGCTGTTGCGCATTTTCGCGTTTCACATGCCATAAGGCGGCTTTGCAACATGGCATGGCAATCTGTTTTGTTAATTTTTGTAGTATTTGAAAATGAAGTAACAGATGGATGAATGTGAATGCAGTAGCCTTGTGCATTTATGACACATAAATACTATTTCAGTCCTGCAATGATATTTTCACTTTTGATTTGTTATGCTGGCAGAAATGAAATATTACGGTGAGAATGTTAATCAAACAACTATATCTATAGCTTAGAAGATTATTCTTTTTTATACCGTTGTTAAGTTATTGGAAGCACCTTTAGGTGAAACCTTATCATAAACGAGCATAAAGTAATTGATCCTTGTATATTGCTGTTATACGTGTTTCAATTGAATAAACAGAATAATGGTTTGGTTATAATTATGAAGTAACATTCAGTTCTTCTGAAATGTAAAGGAGATATATTATAATTTTCAGGAAGTCAATAAAATTTATTAGTTTTTCAAGATATTGCTCCCACTCCTCGATTAGTTCTCTTGGAAACAAGGAGGCATCAAAATCGAATTTTAAAGCTAAAAACAGCTCTGAAAATCCTGTGGACACAGATGTACCTGTAGAAAATATTAGGAATTTCAGTATAATTGCTCACGTGGACCATGGGAAGAGCACTTTAGCGGACCGACTGTTAGAAATGACGGGTAGGTATCTCACATTAAATTCATTACTTTCATTAGTTATGTTAATATATTTATTTCTTTAAATTACATAAGTATTTCTTAACATAATCCGAAAATATTTATGAAGGTGCTGTTGCTTTCAATTCTGGACACCAAATATTGGATAAACTTCAAGTGGAACGTGAGCGTGGGATCACAGTTAAAGCTCAGACAGCTTCCTTAGATTATTTTTATGAGGGGGAAGAAAAAGTGGCCTCTGGGGAATATTTGCTGAATTTGATTGATACTCCTGGTCATGTTGATTTTTGTGGAGAAGTTTCTCGGTCTTTGCTAGCATCTCAGGGTGCTATCCTTTTGATCGATGCCAATAAGGGAGTTCAGGCACAGACTGTGGCAAATTACCGCCTTGCCACAAGTAAGGGATTGGTTGTTATCCCTGTTTTAAACAAGATAGATTTAAAGAATGCTGATCCAGATAGGGTTGTCTCTCAATTGTCAAAAATCTTTGGCATTGAGGGAAATTCAGTTTTAAGGGTAAGTGCTCCAAATTTAATTTCCAATTTCATTTCCAGAGAAACTTGTTCAAGGGTGTTGTAATAGGTCTTGTTTTTCAAGATATATTTGTTTTCATAATGTACACAAACTCATAAGTAAATTTTGCATTCTCATTTATTTTGAGTAGATATCTGCAAAACTTGGCATAGGGGTGGAAGATGTACTCAAGGCAGTTGTGAGACAGATCCCTCCTCCCCCTGCTGATTTGTCTGCTCCATTCCGTGGTTTGGTCTTTGATAGCTGGTATGATAAATATCGAGGTGCAGTTCTTCTAATCTACATACGTGATGGCTTCTTAAGAGTGGGTGATCATATAACTTCAAGCGAATCTGGACGGACCTATGAAGTTAGAAGTCTTGGATTCCTAAGGCCAAATGAAACACCCCGCAAGCTACTGTAAGTTGATTTCCTACTCTATATATTGGAAATTGGTATTTTGAGCAGTATCTCAATGTGCACTGTCTAAAATTATTAAGACAGTATCTTTAAATGATAATGTGCCTTTTTTAGCCTCAGAAATTCCTTTTGTTTAGAGTTAAAGAGAAGTAAAATGCACCAACATGATTGGGACTAAAAACCCAGTTTCACCATTTGCTAGGCAGGTATGCTGACCACTACTCCACCATGCTATATCTCTATTTTTCACTCATATTGTATGGGAGGAAACTGTTCACAATTAGTAAAGTGCTTTTAGGTTATATGACTGAGATTAACCTTAGAAGATAGGAAGATTCCATGGGAAAAAAAGAAATTAATTGTATACAGTATAAGAGAACATCTCTGTTTCAGTCTGTTTTTTGTTAGGTTGTTCGTTTGCTTAATTTACCCAAATATTATAAACAAGGGAAACTTTCAAAATAGAATGAGAGGTGAAGACCCATAGCAGCCCTAACAATTGCTCATTTGAAGTTTTTTAAATGCAGTCCTCGAAGCTCTTCTAGGCAATCTTTAATTGATTAGGTGATGAGGATGGTAATTTACCTGGCTAACTTGCCACCTTATGGTATATATTTTCCTTCATTATCTGGCTGGTTTGAAAGAAAATTTGTCTATCAATGAATTATGGCTATTTGAGGAGGGGATGTTAATGAATGTATTTACCGTATTTGAGGGCATATAAGATGCACTGGCATATAAGATATACCTTAATTAAGTAGGCCACGCGCAAGGAAAAAAGTTTTATTAGTTTGTACGCAGTACCACAATAACATAATGACGTACTACTGCTGTGTTTCTATGCACTTCAGCCTTATTTAACACTCGTAGTTAACACTTAATGGTGTGGCTTAATTTCCTATTTCTTTTAGTCACATTTTCGATGGTATTTTTTTAAATGAATAGTTTTATGCATCAATACCAATACCTTCACATAAAAGACATATCTAAATTAGGTCTCAAATATTTTGAGACCTAATTTAGGAAAAAAAGTGCGTCTTATATGCCATCAAATAGGGTACTTATTTTCTTTATATCTGCAGTAATTTTCTCAAAACAATCTGGCTCTTTAAGTCTGTCTTTTAATTCTTACTACATTTGCAAAGGATTTCTAACCTTGTCTGATTTCTAGTCTCGCCTGTATCAATTGATAATATCATCAATGGCTGTTGATAAGATGTTAGGGCAAAAATTTATCAGAAACTCTTTTTGTGAAGTTTCATACTGGTAATTTGAACATCATGCTTAAAACCAAGTGCCTAAAAAAAGGAAATTGATGCCCAAATATGTCAGCATCTACAGTTTGTCAAGGTGTATCTTGAAGAAAGCTGATATCATCTTGGTTCAGAAAGAGTGATTTGTAATTCGAAATAGTTTATCTCATTATCTTTACCTTTTACATACAAAACTTACATATTAAATTTTTTGGAGTGGGCATTATTAAATGACTTAGTGTACCGGTAAGCTATTGAAGTGTTGTTTGAAAATGTTTTTTTTTATGCCAAAACAAGTGGAGCAATTATCACAAAAAGAAAGAATTCACAATCAATCAGAAACTCTCTTACCATCCTTGAGTGATTTGGATATTTCTTCAACTCAAGAAATTTACTGATTGCAAAATCTATGTCTTTCACAAAATTATTTCCAATTTCATGGTAAGTTTTATAAACGAAATGAAGGCCTTGCTATGAGTTCCCTACTTTCTCCCCCCCCCTCATGGCAGAAATATTTCTAAGTGACTTGGAACAGAAATTATTTTGTAATGGACTTTTTGTGGATGGATGGATGGATGTTTTTTCCCCTTGGAAATGTGTTAAGTAATGGGAAGATGGGCAGGACTGTTGTGAGAACAAGTGGCGTGATCTTTAGGAAATATATGGTTGTCATTATTGCACATTCAGTAGGTGTGCATATCAGTATTTGTATTGAATATATTTAGGGGTGATTTAATGCATACAACTAAAGATAACAAGGAAGAATAAAAATATAAGGAATTGGGAAAATCGAAAATTGCCTGGAGAGAGTAAGGCTTAAATTTATTTTTTGAAGTTTGAATAATTGGATGGCACACCAAGAAGACAAGAGACAATTGATTCGTTTTGATTTAAAATTTTGAAAATGACATCTGTCTTTAAGGTTAAGAAAAACAGCAAATTTTTCACTGTATTTATATCACAAGAAATGTAAATAAAGATGTTTTAATGAAATTATAGTTTAATTAAGGAAAACTAGATAAAATGTATATTTTGAGTTCATTTCGAAGGATTACTTTTAATTATATGGTATAATCTATCTTAATATGTATTCTTGTAAATGTTGAAACCAAAGTGAAATTTATGGAAGCAGTTCTATTTTTAAAAGGGTTTCCCACGTTGTAGCTCTGCTGGGCAGGTTGGCTATATGACTTGCAATGTGCGGAACCCAGCTGAAGTTCATATTGGGGCCACATTCCACCGTAAAGGAGAAGTTGTTGAACAGCTACCTGGAGTAAGTGCAGTGAATCCTCTAGTGTTTGCTGGTGTATATCCAAGTGATCAATCTCAGTACACATCTTTACGCAGTGCTATTGAAAAGCTCGTCCTCAATGATTCTGCTGTGACTATCACCCCTGATTCCAGGTAAATAGTTCTTAAATTATGTTAAACTTAATTATGTTCATATATTTCATATTGTTTCCATATAACTTGTATACAAATGTATAGTTTGATGTACAAAAGATTTTTAAAATATAACTTTATATAGAATTATACATAATTAAGGTAGAATTCTAGAATTTACAGTTACAGTACAGTACACTATATTATAACTTTTACTAGTCAACACTAAATTACCAAATTGAAAATTAATGGATAAATATTATTTTTTATGTATATAGTCCAGCTCTTGGACAAGGATGGAGATTAGGATTTCTTGGCATGCTTCATTTAGAGGTGTTTGGGCAGAGATTAGAACAGGAATATGGTGCTGAACCTGTGATGACTGCCCCTAGTGTTACATACAAAGGTACCAATTTTCATTTTACCATTGTAGCATGTGAAATCTTTTAATGATACATACTTACCATATGTTCTTTCAGGTAATTTCAGGTATTTTCTGCTACATGAAATGATTTAATTGTAAGAAAAATGCATTAATGCCACTATACGGAATTTGGGACATTCTAGTTTTGATTGATTTTCATAATCATTTAGTCTTTAATTTTAGTTTATTAGAATCATAATCCCCAACCAAAAGGCCAAAAAAATATAATTCACCATCAATTGAAGTCAGAACTAAAGTTTTCCTTTTGAATAATGTGAAGAAGGATCTCTGGTACATACACGCAGATGATTTCCAGTTGGTAGATGTTCAAACAACAATGGCTGCCATCATCCTTAGGGTTAAGATGTCTTAAAAAAGGGGATCCCTCCATCATTGTCGATATCTATAGTGAACTTGATATTTGGGTGTTGAGTGTCCTTTCCTTGAAATTCCATGAAGAAGTTAGCAGTAGCAGGGATCCCAAGACAATGCCATCTCTCTGTTTGTAGAAACATCCATTGTATAAGAAGTAGATGGATGTCAGAGTTTTTATTAAGAGTTTGATAATATTTTTATGGAAGTGTGGCTGTAGCAGTGGTAAGGAGTCAGCTTAAAGAACTTTAGTGAATAAGGATACAACATTAAAGCTCACCATCATGTCATTCTAATGGGGAGATTTTTATAGTTCTATGGATGCAGTTACTGGATATGTTGTTTACATTTCTCAACCAGTTGGCTTAGCAGTACAGAGAGTTGATAGGCTTGAGGTATCCCTCTAATCATCTTAACCACTTCATCATCATTCATTTTCTATCTAACATATCATTTATGTCTCCCCATTGTCTCTCCAATTGTGGGCCTCCCTTCACCACATTATCCTTTTAATTGTAACTACATTGTTCAATATATTCTTCAGTCTCTTGGTCTTCTTGGTATCCAGTTCAGAACTATTGCTATCTTATGTTGATCTAGCAGTATGACCTACCCAAATGTTCTTGAAGAAAACAATAACTTATTACCTTCCACAAGAATTTTTTATTGTCACAACTTTTGTCGCTTGCTGTCTTTGTATTATTTTTGCATTTAACACACAAGTTTCATTTCTCTTTATCAGTGCAGGTAAAATAGAGTAGTTAAAGACTTCAATATGTAAAGTTTTTCATTTCCATGGACATTCTTGATTTGACATGTGCTTTCATTCTGGAGGCACTCAAGCCAAACTTGTCTTTTCTGTTTACTTCATTGAGCTTGTTGTTTACTACTTTTCTAAGTAGTTACCATATGTAGATACATTCTGTAAGTACATCCGGAGGTGTTTCATCAAGATCTAATAACACTTGATTTACAATAAATTATGTTACACAAGCAACCTCCGTTAACATCCATCTGGCCCTGTGAAGTAGTAAACTGTGGTTGTTTGTGGAAAGGCTTCATCATATATATAATATATCATGCTGTAATGTTTGGATTAACAAATTATATAGATAATAATAATTATAATGTAAGGTTATGGTAGTTTATGGCAGATTGGAAAATATTCTTATCTGCCAGGTCTCGAACCTGGGACCTCAAGCACTAGCAGCTTGTTCACTATGCACTTAGCCACCAATGCTAGCAGCATTATGCTGATAAAATTATTAGATATTATGCTGAGGGAAATAAAATTTGATTTTATATCTTTGTAGCACCTTTTTCTATTTATGCCAACTTGATTGGTAATGAATTTTATAATTATATTTGTGCATTATTATTTTTACAGCCAAAATTAAAGGAGCCAAAAATATAAAAAAGTATGGAGGAGATGAAATATTTTTTTCTAATCCTGCTCACTTTCCTGATGTTCAGATTGTATCAGAGTTTTATGAACCAATAGTCACTGCAACCATTATTACTCCTGGTAAGAAACTGATTGAATTTGCTCTAACATGATTTTTGGATGGGGCGAAGATAAATTTAGATTTTCTCTCTTTCATATAGATGATTATTTAGGACCTGTGATGACCTTATGTATTGATAGAAGAGGCCATCAGATCAGCTCTGTAAATATTGATAATGATAGAGTCATGCTTCAGTATATGCTACCTCTCAATGAGATAGTCGTTGACTTTCATGACTGTATCAAATCCTCATCCTCTGGATATGCTAGTTTTGATTATGAACCTGCAGGTTATGTAGAAACTAAACTTGTCAAGGTAGGACTTATTTATTTATACCAACTTGTTCATATTTGGGCTATAATTTGTTTCAATAGTTTTAATATTACATTGAAAAGATGAAATTATAAAATAACTTGAGCTTGACAAGCATTCAGTCTTCTACTAAGGTTATAATCCTTACTTAATAAAAAATTTCATCAACCTTTCCTCTTTCTATTTCAAATAATTATTTCCTTGTTTATTTAATAAAACATTTCAAAACACTTTGTGTTGATGTATCATATTCTCATAGATAAATGAAAAAAGTATGTATTTCATGTTTGATATCCTCCATTCCGAGGGCCAAATTATGGATTGTAAGTTATCTCAGCTATTAGAAATTATTTTGAAACCTTTATTATGTCTTACAGACTCTCCATATATCTCAGATATTCACAGTGTTATAGAATAACTGATCAATTAATATGACAATACCCAATCCTTAAATTATGAACCAAGTTATGTATTTAGAATGTCCCAAAATCTTTTAAAAGCCCTTTTTTATTTTAGTGACTTTTTTATCTTTGAAATTTAAAGTACATAATTAAAGTGCTGTTAAGTTGACTTCTTTAGAAGAACCTAAATTACATTTATAAAATGTTCTCAGAATCCCATATATAGTCTCAGATATTCTCAGCAGGTGTAATATACGCTCTGTATACCCTCAATGGCACAAGCATATTATCTCTGTTATTCATGCAATAGTTAAAAAAATTAGCTTATCTAAGTTGAACTGTGTTCAATGAGACTAAAATTTTTGTATGCCTCCACACAATCATCTACATACAGACCACTAGTGAAACATGTTGCCTTAATAAAAGACAGTGAGAACAAGTGTACAAAAATGTTGGTCTCATTATTATAGCCTCTCACGAAATAAAGCTTTTTTCGTATTGAGTTCATTGATATGTACATACGTTTGTTGAAAAAGTACATGCACATATTTGTTAATTTCATGGTGTAAACTCAAAGTTAGTTCAGTGACGAAGTTAATATTTTTACTTTTTAATTGAAATGAATCTTATTACAGATTGAGATCTTACTTAATGGAAATAAAGTTGAAGAGTTGTGCACTGTTTGCCATTCAAGCAGGGCTGCTATGGTTGGTCGTCACGTATGTACTAGGTTGAAAGATCTTCTTCCTAGACAACTCTTTCAGGTTTGTTCACTTTCCTATTAAAAAACCTGAGTAATTCTATGGTGTGTGTGATATCCTTAGCTCTTCTTTGCCTTATTTCACCCCAATTAACTTAATTGTTTCAATTAAGAATGTTTGAAAGCTATTGTCTGAGGACTCTCCTCTAAAATTGTCCAAAAAAATTCAAAGAAAGAATTCTTGTTGCTAAATATATATAATTTACTTACAGGTTGCTGTACAGGCTGTTGTGGGCTCAAAAATTGTAGCAAGGGAGAATATAAAAGCCCTACGAAAAGATGTGACAGCTAAATGTGTAAGCAAATCTGGTTCATATTCAACGTGATTTAATATGCAATAGATCCCTTTTTTCATATTTAATCATTATTTCCAGTATGGAGGAGATATATCAAGAAAAATGAAACTTTTAAGAAGACAGGCAGAAGGAAAGAAGAAAATGAGAATGATTGGCAACATAGAAGTACCAAGGCATACATTCATATCAGTTTTGAAAAGATGATAATAAACTCATTAGTACAAAGTGAAAACAACAATATGTGTATTATATTCGCTGAAACAGAAAAATTACTAAAATTTGGGAGTCTAAAATTTACAATACGAATACGCATGAGTCTTTAATCAAATTCTGAATAAAATCATGTCCATATAAAATTTGACGTCAAATATAAAACCAGTATACTTTGGCGTTACTTTGCACGAGGGCATATAACTTAAGAAAAGAAGATCGTAAACATTACATTATCTTATATGTGAATGATTTTGCTTATTGCATCTTCAGGTCAGATTAAATAACTGAAAATAGCGATTTTTCATGATTTTTTAAGAATTTGTTTTATGGCCCATACATAATGTAAATGGTAAATAATTGGGTAAAAACATGTTTCCTTGAAAAAATTGTACCATTGAAACAGTTAAGGAATCGAAGGGAATAATGATCAAAGAAATCAAAAACCGAAAGAGCAACTGTTATAGCGATTCTGTATTTTATAAATTTAGTTTTAAAGAAACTTTTTAATCGCTTGAAGAATCAAGGAATGTCATGAGAATTTTAGGTGAATTGGTATTGAAAAATGGAATAGTCTTTTTTTCCGAGGAAAACTGAAAAATTCGAAAAAAATTCCAATGACTATTTTCTGCTATTAATGACTGATATTTTTCCCGAAACAGCTCCTTCGCGTCTTATCAGACAAAAAACAACTATTTTCTGGAAATTTCCCTCGTTAAAGAGAACTACTTCATATTAACATATTATTGGAATCTTTAGGTGGAAGTATTCATATCCTCGGCGCAAAGTATCCGCTTCGATAGGACCGAAACGGATAACAACAGTAAAACCCGAATCTGATGGAATTTCAGGTGACCAAGGGAAAATTAGGCGGGACATGGTTCTGACCGGGTTGTATAATGCGGGTTGCCTAACACTTTTTGAAGAATTGATTGCTTGTCGCGCACAGAGAAGGTCTTCTGATAAATCACTTTCACCAAGACTTTCTTGGTGCATTGTACTTGAAAATCTCTTAGCTCTTCATGAAATACGAACGCCTCTGTTACTAGCACCGTTCCAAATTCCATAATGGAAAAATTAAAATCATGGCACTTAACTGTTATGCAAAAAGTTTACTTATTTGTTCCCCGATGGATATGCGCAACACCCGAAAATATTTTAACACGTCCGAAGAAGAGGAGAAAACCATTGGTCAACGGCAGCAATAAGTCGTGCAATATAGATTTAAGTAATCAGAAATCTTTTATTATTAAAGTTCACCGATAATTATTTGATTGCACTGCTACTTCACTGAGAAAATTTTAGATTGTGGCAATTTGACAGCGGGATATTTAGGAACTTGCCTTCTAGAAGAAAATAGGAGTCAACGAGAGAATTAGGATTTAAAAAGTTTATTCAACATGCTTATTACAAAAATGTTTAAATAGTATTCCTTAAAAAAAACTGAAGTATAGACTAGATGCATTCCGATAAATAGTAGAGTTGATCAATCCAAAGTTCTTCGCCTCGTTGCAGACGTACGATACCAGGAACTGAGGTTTCAGCTGCAGAAAAATCAACCTCCAAAGCAAGAAGCCGACGAGAAGCTCTTATATCTCGAGATGACCGGCAACACCATTTCCGTTGGTCCGAATTACTGAGTGTCGGCGAATCTCGAAATGCTGGTGGAATGCACCTCCTGGAAAGAAAGGAAGAATTGAGTAAAACGTTAAATAATGTAATGCGAAAATTTTAAATTGAATATATTTACGCGAGTACTCAGTTAAAGAGCTATAAAAGTGACATTTACAAAAGTGGTACTCGAAAGAAGTGCACGGATTTCCTCACCACGCAAAGACGTACCGTGCATGGCGCGTTATCCCTTTTGAATGGAGGGATTCGCCAGCGGACTGCAACTGTTAAAATGACGGGGGAAGTAGCGTCATCAGGTGCAATCCGCCAGCCCTATGAGAACCATGGTGCGACGATGGCACGAAGACCATCGCCACGGAAAAGAAAAGAAATGGGATATTGTTAGAAGATTTATTATCTAATGGCTAAAGAGCCGGTGCGGACCAGAGGACGTATTACTTAATACTAATTACCCATCCCCCCAAATAATAAGGGAGTGAAATCTCTATCGCCCATAAAATGGGCCCTATTGCATTAATGTAGACCTGTTTCACTAACGCCCGTTGGATGGGCCCATTTCTAAAGAAACCTACTCGCTACTCACTCTCCCCTGGAAGAGAAGGACGTTCCCTACCTTTGAAGCGGAATTCCTCCATCGTCGGCAGATCTCTGCGTTCCATCGGCGTACTGAATCTCCTCTTGATGTCACTAACACAATCACTTTCACTAGAATGACCATATACACTCACTCACTTTTTAACACTTCACTATAGATTGATACGGGGAACATAACACCGGAAGAGGCGGCTCCGTCTTCATTGGGATCTGCAATTGTGAAGAGAGCAAGTTAAAAAACTGACATTGCAACAAGTATCAACATATTTTTAAAATGGTCCAGTTATGAAAAGATTCATCGAGTGCTAATTTAGCGGACAACTGACCTTGCTCCGGCTTCTGGGCATCCTTCCGACGACGGTTCTT
Source organism: Pantala flavescens (assembly GCA_020796165.1). Lineage (NCBI taxonomy): Eukaryota > Metazoa > Arthropoda > Insecta > Odonata > Libellulidae > Pantala > Pantala flavescens. The sequence goes on from CM036886.1 coordinate 30,879,352, forward strand.
CGGTGCAAGATGTGGGCGATTTCAATTAGTACGTACGAGACTTCGTACGATGAACACGAGGCAAGTCCCCACGGAAACTTCACGGGGACCGAACAAGTGGATTGCCGTAGAAATATCTCCCTGTGGTAACTCTTTAGTACGTAATGGCTTAAGATTCCAAGTCCATAGCTTCCGAACAACTGCATGCGAACTGGATCTGTTTTCTCTCGATTGACTTCTTCTAGCAAGGCTTTCTTCGCAACTGACGGTAGTTGACGAAATTCAGAGGCTTATATACCCGGTTTGCGAGCTCACGTGAGGTTGAGAAGAAAGAAGGGTATGGGAAGTGCTCTAGGCCTAGGAGGCACGGAGTGCTGGATACGCGGATGTCTAGTTGGTCAAATGGGCTTTTTCGAAGGCTGTAATTCTCATATCAGCCGTTTACTCAAGGTTTACTACAACCTTTTTACTTTACCTTTTCTTTTACGAAGTATTTCAAGCATTGGTTTTTTGTACACCTTTTTATTGTCAAGCGAAGTAATGGAGCGAACCGATCTCGATGGATTATTGCGGTGAACATTGAAAGATAAAACTGATAGACTGCTTTTTTGTAAGAAGTAATTTGTCAACCGTTTCCGCAATGAGGAATCTAAATAACGCGTTCGATTAATTTTCTCTCGTACTTATTTGGTCAACCAAAGGGTCGCATACTTGGCATTTCAGCGCACAGACCTTTGATTAATAGGGAGAACGCTCAGCAAGGTGTCAGTGAAATAGACTTCATCCATTGGACGGTTATCATTTTATATCCGGTAAGACAATGTTGAAGATTAGTACCTCCTCATAAATTTGGTAACTTACTCGAATCTTAATAGCAATCGGAAGATAAAAAGCACTCAATGCTAGGCAGCAATCATTCCTATTAATAGATGGAGATCTTAACGTGAGAGGAAAATTCAAAGATGGTGAAATTTGAAACAGAATCATTCGGAATATTTCCAACAGTTATATTAAGGATAGAATGGATGGAAAGGAATGGTCAATTGAGAGAAGCGAATGATTTCTTTATTTTAGGTCTCTGCTTGATTTAGACACTATGTACGAAACTTCAAAAACTGCTCGTTTTTTCGTTTTCGAGAAACATTACAGGTGAAGGTAATATTTATAATGGGGAGAATAAGTATCTGTGGAATTAGGGAACCATTTTACATTCATTTATACCATCTTCAGGACACTACGGACGCATTATTTTCTTCGTTCCGAACGTCGCCATCTGATATAGGTATTTTTGACCGTAGGTGCGATTCGAGGTTGGAAACCTGCCATCCTCATGTATCCCGGTATCCTAAGCTGTAAAATGAAGTACCGCTGATGTCTGCCACCTTTTTACCAGATATAGCAGACGACTGTTTGGAAAAGACGTATGAATTGCGAATTATTTTAAGTTATTCATCCTCATCATAAAAAAGCCAAGATCCGTCGCACAAGGCCGGTTCGATTCTTCGTTGAGTTCGGCGATGCCTTGGGATTCATAAGTCGGGGGCAAGGTAGAGGCGAGGGAAGCTTTAGGTAAAAGGTGGTTACACAATGAGAGTCGCTCGATGGTCGAGCGACTGCTCAAGTTACTTAATTTTCCTCCCAAGGTGCCCACTGTTCCTTCACCGATTCAATGGCGCTTCTTAAAGGCTCTATTAGGTTTCCTCGTACAACACCTGTTTAATTAGTGCGAAGTCATAAATTCACGTTTAAGCTACGACCAATCGAAATGAATAGATTGGAATATAATCTGAATCCGAACCGATTCAAACTTATAGAGGTCTTTGAAAAATATATCAAAATTGTGTTAGAGATATTTTTAATCGTTTAAGGAAAGGCATGTATAGTAAGCGAATTTTTCTTTGCCATAAACGGAAGTTAATCTATCACTAAGGAGCTCCCAAAAACGAAGAAAAGGGATATAGGTCGGTACTAGATACGCAATGCTGATTTGTATAAGAGGTGAGGACAAACAGCTGATGCTGGTCAATGGAAAGACTCCATATCACCATTCCTTATCTGAAAGCAAGTACATATGAATTAATGTAATTATTCAAGGAATGCATCACGTGAATATAAGAGCTAGGGATGGATTGTACCTTTATTCCAATTACACTGTACGGAAAATATAATTACACACATTTACATCATGTCATTTGAAAATATATTGGATTGCTTGTTAATCTGATCTTTGTAATAATGAATGAATACTCTATTGTGCACTTTCGTATTCAAATTTCACGTTTATCGAAATTGAAAATTTATTTATACTTTAGATAGATCTGGGAAATCTGGGCAACTTTTGGAGAATTTTATATACTATTCTCTGTTTGCTGTAATATAATATGGAAGACTTAAATTTATTCTATTCCTATTTTATTAAAATCATGGATTATTCTTTAATTTTACTTCTACTGTACTCTGTGAATAAATTTTAGATAGTGGCTATTTTTATCAGTAGGGTGTTATACAAGCTTGCTTGCTTGCTTTCAGGAGAGTAAAGATGACAGCACAAAAGAATTAGGTCGAAGAAAGTTTATTTGACATGATTATAGCAACGAACATGTACAACAAAGAAAAGAATGTCTTTGCAAAACTGAAGTTTTGACAAGATATTACATTCTGATAAATGATGCTATATATCAATCCAATGTTCATTGCCATGTTGCAAATATCCTGCACATTCTCTGAAATTTTCAAGTTTCAAAAACATAATCTTTATTTGAAGGCTTCTTAAAAAAACCTACGATTTCATAAATGTAGAATAAGCAATTTAATATTTTTATTTTTTCAGGACTTACAACTATACATGAATATATTTATAATGTTTGCTTTATGCTACACTCCATCATGCCTGAATAAGAAAAAGTGGGGAAAATTTGGGATGAATTTTGATCGAGTCTTTACCATCTCATTAAAGAATCAGCTTCTATTTTCCATTGATACTAGATCATTTGATTTGAGTGCATAAAAGATAAAATTTCCTTTCTTTCTTTCAAATGCCCTGCACATTCTTTGGAATTGAGAGTTTCTAACTCCAGAAAATCTAAATAAATATTTTTTAAAATATTTAGTTAGTAGTGCGTCAATAGATCCAGATGTTTTGGGAACATACTTAGAAACTTCAAATAATGCACATTTAGCATTTTGAATTTGTAGTATTATTTTCAGGTGTTGGTGCTTTTTTTGGATAAGTAATTGGAAGGTGAAATATTAGAATGCCATTGAACCAATAAAATATTTCAAGTGTCTCCATAGATATCCATTTAAACCAGAGGTTCTCAAACCTTTTTGTGTTGCAGATCTCATGCCATGTATTTTGGTTTTGCTTAGATCTCCTATGTAACTGAAATTAATTTTTTTTTATTTCTATCTGTAGAGAAGGATAAAAACCTAAAGTAAAAACACATTAAGTTTTACATGTATGTTTTAAAAATAAATGTATGCAGATATGTACGAACCTGCAACTATTAAAAATCATTAGAATACACTATTATTTTATAAAGGACTCAATCCGTCTTTTGATGATAAAGGCTGCCAGTGGAGCTGAGGTCAATATGCTTGCAATCGTCCACTACAGAATACAATAAAGACGTAGATTCTAATTACAAACATTTTACATGGGTGACTGTAACCATGAAGCAGCAAACTGAAACTTTGGATTTCTATGTACACATAAATATCTCATTTCACACCAATCCAGCAAGGGGTGACATTTCACGTTTCCAAAATTTCATGAACGTTCAACTCATATCATAAAGCATTATGTAAGTAAAAAGGTACTATCAGTGTGTGTTGAGATCCACTGTTCTGGACCCCCATTTTTATTTCAAGGACCCTCAAAAATTTTTCTCGCTGTTGTAGACTCCTAACAGGTTGTCATAAACCCCTGAGGGTCAATATAGACCACTTTGGGAATCACTGATTTTAACCATAATTTGATGATTTTTAATTAATTCATTTAATGATTTTTTTACAATTCCACCAGTTCTATCCTATTATTGGCTCAATCGTTGAAATGAAAATCACCCAGACAGAGAGAACTTAGCCACCTTTCCTGATATAACATATGTTTTAATTTTTAAATTAAACGTAGGTATTTATTTTTTCATTGCTGAGTACAGGTAGAATACATTGAAGAACATTACTTTCTATTATTTGCAAATTCTTGATTTATGTTTGTTCCTTCCAAAGGCACTACAGACAAGCATTATGTAGTCTTTTTCCTATCTCTAGTCCCTTTCTGTTTAGCTCTTAAAGACTCGACATTGACTTCCACATAAGTTGTAAAGGGAACTATTTCAAAGAAAAATGCAGATGTTGAATTTATTTTATATTTACCTTCAAAGACATGTTTTGAAAGGGAAAACCTCTTTGTTTTATTCAACTCTTAAACTTAAGGTTGTTCTGTTTTTTCATGTAGAATCATGGATGCTGTAAATATTCTTGTAAATGTTCTCTTATTCTCGTAAATAATTCACAACATTAGTTTATCCACTACTTTTGTCAAAAGACATCAAGCATCACCTAATACAAAAGTAGCCACCTAGTTGAAAGTGAATTTAGTTTTCTTCAATTATAGGGTACTAAAAACTTAATTACTGCAATGGACATTATGATTATAACTGGTTATTCAATAAAATTTTCAGAATAGGATAAATTATATATTTTATATGGCATTCTAACATTTAGATTTATAGCAAAAATATCCATACATAAATATAATATACGTATATATAAATTTATTTTCATTTATATACATGTAAGAAATACCCCTAAAACTTTGTTAAGGTCAAAATATATTAACAAGACCATTAGAACAGCAAATACTTATACCTTCTCAACATCATAATGATAAAACTGCACACACAACACAATACCAACTAAACCATCAAGATATCAAAGATCTTTCATTTTTCATCATAAGTTAACATTCTTGCAAGGCCTTTAGCAGAAACTGCACAAATTATACACTCAATTACACCCAATAACTGTATGAAGAAAAGCTCATATAGGAAATCACAAAGAATAACAGCAAAATTTGAATATAATCCAATATTTAACAAAATATACGAAGCTACAGATAATAATAATTATTTTTGCTGTTCTGATTTTTTTTGTTCAATCACTAAATGAATTAAAAACCTTATTTTTTGCTGTGATTGCCTTGTCTTTAAACATGATTTTCTACTTCTAAGAAAAAAATGCAGCTAATTAGCAGCATATAATTTGCATACACATTTTTGAAAAAGTAAACAAGAACAATGTTTTACTCTGAATCTAAGAAGTAAAAAGGATTATAAGAATTGATAAATCCATATAACTTGAATTTGTTAACATTATTAGCCAAACATTCAAAAAATAAAGATTATACATAAAAAGTAAAACATTACTATCAACAATAAGATATGACAAAAAGAATAATAGCTAACTATCTGGATAATATTTCTTTAAAATACATTAGAAATAAGAAAAAACTCTTTGACCACATTACAATCAGAACATCAAAAATTATCTCAAGGATTACCAACAGTAAGATATGTTAATTCTAAAAAGGAAACACTTTTACATACATATACACATTAATTAACAATGCATCTCTACAATTTTGTTTGATAAACTGGATAAATAATCTTTAAGAATAATCTTCAAAAGCATCATTCTTTTCAGGGATTTCAAATATATAACTTTCTCTTAGTTCATGATTTGTTGCAGTAACATTCATTGTAAGATTTTAAGTGCACACAATGGTGACACTTAATGCATATAGACTTCTTATAAGAGAAAAATACCTGATAAAATGAGAGTTTTCTGAGCTAAAACATATCACAGATTCAAACAATGATAAGGGAATTTCATTGACAGGGAATTTTACATTTGGAGAGTATTAGTTCCATAGAAAAATCGTTTTTATACCTTCAGCAGTTCACTGATTGTGAGAGCTAGAAGTTGATAATGATATTCAGAACAATTTAAAATAGAAATCTGTTCATTCGCAACAGGTAAAGAAGAATAACCCCCATCATAGACATTTAATCTTTATATATATTGAATCTAGACTTAGATTCTGACAAATATATCCTCTATATCTTCTTAATGGCATTAAAATAATATTTATTCCTCATAAATAATAAATACACATAAACCAAATTTGTAAGCAACTCTACTAATATTCAAGATAGAACAATACTGAGGTATGACCAATTTATTAGAATAGTCCAAAAGTTTGAATTTGAATTCCAGTATTTTAAGTAATAACCACAGAAAATCAATTCACAACTGCAAAAGACTTTTTTAATATTAAAAGTTTTACAGTCTCAATGATAAACATACAGTTCTCAAAGAAATACTCCAATTACAAGAAAACGTCAATACAAAAATAACAAATTATTTGGACTCTTCAATATTAAGATGCACAAATTTAATACATACAATAACTTTACCAGCACCTAACCTTACTCCTTTTTGGTTGTTATTGGTTGATTAAGAATTTCCATCCATGCACACATTATTGGCCACCAAAAATGTACTCAAATAAGAGTGCTGCCTTCCTTCAAAATCACAGGTACTAGGCACAACTGTACCAACTTACATATTATCTGGCAAGATATCAGGAATCAAGTACTTACATAATTCTTCTTCACTGTTAACAAATATCACTTTACTTGAAGTGTTCTCATCCAGCCTGAAATCAATTTTAGTTGGTAAATCTCTTGAAGCTAATACTACATTATTATATTAACAAAGAATCACAAAGTTAAATAAAATAAATTATATATATAAGTTAAACAATTGTTAGTTTTACAACTTCAAATCATTAAGTAGAGATAAAAGAGTAACGAGAGACGATTTTAATCGTAAAATGAAATCTATATCTACGTTTATGACAAAAAAATTACCATCCTCTGATAACTCCCCAGCAGCCAGAGAAAAGTGCAGGTGCATTCAATATTAAACAAACTCCAAGACGTTCAGGATAATGGCGACTCAATAGCCAAATGAGGTTTTTGATCATTTGATAATCCATACAGCTCAATCCGAAGTCTCTCAAATCGAAAACTATACAGAGATTATCAACTACTTCCTCAAAACATTTTTTACAGGCTTCTTCCTAGAATAAAATACTTCCCATTTTAGAATAGGAATAATTACTTACGCACTATATCAATACACGATTAACTTCTTACCAAACAATAAACGATGAACTTTGTAATTTCATCAATATCTCTGTCGTTCACGTCGTGATTTTTCGCAGGTATGTAAATCACAGGACGACCAACCATGTCACGATGTCGCAAAACTCGCGCTTTGTTATTCTCTAAGTGCTGTTTCACGATCACATTGCTTTCGGTTAATGACTGAACACCATATTCAATCTTCCATTTGTTTGTTTTTAAAATTGCCTGGAATCAAAACATACTAATTAGATAATATTCCTTACCAGATGTTACGTTCTAAACGACTTCGAAAATTGCACCTGAAAAGCAGCATCGACTGTTTTGAAAGCTCTAAGGTATCTCTTTAGAGAAAAATCATTGTGATACTGTAGTGGATCAGCATCTGCTATCAGTTTCATTCGACTTTTAAGTTCTTTGAGGTCTTCCTCAGATACAGGCTTGACGGATGCAGCGGACATGTTTTAGGAGATGTGACCCTTTCAAGAAACGACATCCTATTACTCTAGAGCCGAGTTTATGCATCAAAACCTTAAATTATCAATGATGGATAAATATATATTTCCATTTATATATGTATAAAATAACTTTTTTCATTGGCAGTAAATTAACCCAAGGAATCCTTTCGAACTTCATACCATTCTCAACTTTCGTTTATAACACTGAATAAATAGAGTGACTTACAAGTAAGTGTTAACGAAATTTATAAATGAATCTTATAGGTTACGTAAATCAGAGAACATTAACACAGAAAGTATTACATACATCAAGGAAATCTCAATACCTTATCAGGGTCAATGACAACTCTTATCCGATGATATCGACATGCTCCTTATCAGACCTCATCTGTCACAAGCGTCATGTCTATAACAGGCGGGTAAATCTGAAGAAGAAGACGAGATTGATAAATTGAATTTGTTTTAATAAAATACTAAATGTTTCGTGCGTATTTTCTGTGTCCATTAGTGAGATTAGTGAAGTGAACCTTTAAATGAAAAGTCGCTTTTTGTATACGAAACCATGATATGTAATATTTTTTGACCTAACCGCAGATCTACGTAATATCACTTTCGTCATCAACATAATCGATTCCATTCACTTTATTGGCATTCCGTGAATTCCTATATCAACATTTTATCATTGGCAGGGATTTTAACTCAGGACCTTAACTTAGCTGGAAAGTTAGATTAAGAAATAACTCCACGACTGAGCCAAGCTGTTGTCCTGGATCGATTTACTAATCTTCTTTCTAACATTTTAAGGGTTAAAGTATTCAGCCTTATCTATAAAATCTAAATGTCGATACTTAAATACTGTCTGAAAATCTTCGGGACACAATAGAAAATCAATCACCTGATTAATTACGCTATAGAGGATGTATTTTTGCTATTTCCTTGATAGATCTTCATTATGAAAGCGCTATGTTTAACCTAAAATACGTAAGCTCTATCTCAATGTATGGAATATCAATAACAATACATAAATAGTTGGGTGGATAAGAACATATGTGACATACATACAGTAATGCAGGAGTTTTGATATTTGTTTGAAATATGTATTGTAGGATGAATGCAAGAGACAAGACAAACCAATACACTTTTATTAATATTTTTCAAGGCGATTTAGCTATGAGCATTCCTGCTCAAACGTGATATGCCAATCATCATGGATTGGGATTTCAATTTCATACCACAACTTTTCACAGCAGCAAAAATGTCAGCTGTATTGTGAAAATTCTAGAACCTTATTTCGAGCCAAAATATTTGCAAAAACTATTTTAATGGAACCGTAGTTGCTTATACATTATAAGTTATTATTTATCCAGTTAGAAGAACTGTCGCTATTTCTCATAGATTATTTGAAAATATGACTGGTTTTGCCTGTTTACTATCTACAGATAATAATTATGATATATTTCCCCCTAATTGAACCTTTGGAAGTATTTATTGTAAGTCATCGTTCTTACTTGTAAAAAATTAAAGAGAAATTGTGCACTTCTGTCTGTTACTTCAACTTCAAATCTAAATATATGTTTCATGATAATTTACTTTTTAAAATTTTTACATTTGAATAAGGGATTGATCAAATTTTGTATGAATCAGGAACAACTTGAATAGAATGGAATTGAAGCATAAAGTTTAACCATTTTGGTGCTAACCTTCTTTCTAGGATACTAGCCAAAAATGTGGAAGGTAATTTAGTAAAATGTAGAAATTAGGGAATTATAAAGAATCTTTTTTGCATCTATATTAACCCATTTCAAAAAAATTATAATATTGAAATCAAACTATATTTTGTTTTATTGATAAATATTAACATAATATTATGACTTTTAGGCTCAACACTCTTATTTTTTAATCTTTGTACAATATTAATATTTGTACCATCTAAATGTGGTTTGAAATAAATGTGAAACTTCATAAATAAATAACTTAAAACAAAAAACTGGGTAACTTCATCCTATCCTCCACACTGTCTTATCTTTGTACAATGAGTAGTAGTATGAAAAAATTTACCCTTACATTGTTTATGCATTTACCATATATTATAACCAATAATTAGTCTATTTAAAAATTAGTTATAATTATTTATTTAATTGGTATATACATATTTAATTGGTTATTCTATATTTATATAATCAGAAGTTTTGTTTAAGAAGCTTTCAAAGAGGCTAATGTTTTTAAAACTTGAAAGCTTTCATTTTGATAAGTTTGGAACAGTTATTCTTTACTTGATTTCGAATGAGATATTTTTCAACAATAAGAAAGTTTTATATTTTGTAATGATAAGTAAATACAGAAATGACTATTAATTCTTAATTAGTACATATTTTAGGAATAGAATCATGAAGGTAGCCATTATTCTCTTATGAATTATCCATTTTCAACCTGACACAATCAGTTAGTGGGATGTAATCAGAGATTGCCAAAATAATTTTACTTCGTTACATTATTATGAAAAATCCCTTTGGAAATACCATTGTTAAAGTAAAAAAGAGGGGTATATTTTTTTTGAAATCCAATGCATAGATGCTAATTTAACAGTTTTATGATGTATTTGAATGGAACTAATGTATGATGTGAAATGCTTTTACAATACCTCATTACAATATATTTCAGCAATACAATAATATAGAGAAAAAGACTCATTGATACCTCTTTATATTTAAGTATGCATTCTTTATTCCACAGCAATATTCTAACTTATCAACTACTTCCATTTCCTCATATTACAAGTTTTTTTCACGGTTCCCAGTAGGCCTCCATGGCTACTGTTTTGGTCCTGGTGACAAGTGTCCACCTAACATCGCCCTACCAGACCATTTCCTACTCCCTCTGTACTGTACTGTCAGCAGTAAGCTCACTTGTCATGAATAGTTTTAGTTAATCTTTTTATGAATTCCCTGTGATTTCTTGGGAAGAGCTCCAAGATTTTTGCTTGCAAATTATTCCAATCTGTTATAGTAAAATTAGAAAAAAAGAAGTCACTTATCTTTGTTCTCTGAGTTATTAATAAAAACCACAGACATTATGTCTATCTTTTCTGCCATAGTAATTTTATTTGATATTTCCGCTAATGATTTAACTACATGCATACTTTAAGTAATAAAGCTATCCTTTCTGTTAGTTCTTGTTTCTTGTCTCTCCAATAAAACACCATTATAGTATACAATAATAGTTATAGAAGACCTTAAAAAGATAATAGTTATGACATGTTTGTAAACACTGTTATACTCTAGCAATGTGAAAATGACCGTAGAAATGTACATGAATTTCTTCAAAATTAAATTTTATTTCTTAGCATTCATTAGTACATACCTCCTATTGGAAAGGAATCAGATACTTGTAAAAGAGAATACCATCCTGAAGAACCAATAGTTTGGAGAGTATTTTATAGTGAGGAAGTAATACATTTTCTAATGGAAAAGATTCTCTTGTATTTAAGTTATTCTCTTCAAGAATATTCTTCTGTTCTGAAGACCATAAACATTAAATTCTTCAAGAGGACATGATTAACCTCTGCTCCAAATTTGAATAATAAGTAGATACCCAAACAATTATAATGCCAGGTATGTATATGAAACAAACTTTCTTAAACTGTACAGTAGCACTCATGAATCAAACAGATTCATATGAACAAATTCAGTAGATATGTTCAAACTATCAGGTTATCTTCACTATGGGATATGTTCAAATATGTAAAAATTTCAAGCCTTAGATTGGGCTCTGTTTTATCCGAAGTAGAAAGAATCATGAAATCAATATGAGAAGGTGTGACTTTGTGGAATGCCATAGTAATAAAAAAAACTTTGTAAATTTCCATAGTAAATATACTATTTTTGTGACCAGTTTCGTAACATAAAATTACATCTATAGGCCTGAAGATGTAAAATTATTTCAATACCCGTTGCAAATATAGCATATTTTCTATAGAAATTTACAAAATTTTTTATTAGAAAGAATCAATTATGGTATTATGAATCTTATATAATTTTAATCATATGCAAACAAACATCATATGATATAAATACAATCATTTGAAGTATATAGAATACATAAGAACAGTTGACTAAGTGATGTAAGACTTGCCACAATAAAAGACAAGTACAATTGAACTTGAAAATTTCAGAGAATGTGCAGGATATTTGCAACATGGCAATGAACATTGGATTGATATATAGCATCATTTATCAGAATGTAATATCTTGTCAAAACTTCAGTTTTGCAAAGACATTCTTTTCTTTGTTGTACATGTTCGTTGCTATAATCATGTCAAATAAACTTTCTTCGACCTAATTCTTTTGTGCTGTCATCTTTACTCTCCTGAAAGCAAGCAAGCAAGCTTGTATAACACCCTACTGATAAAAATAGCCACTATCTAAAATTTATTCACAGAGTACAGTAGAAGTAAAATTAAAGAATAATCCATGATTTTAATAAAATAGGAATAGAATAAATTTAAGTCTTCCATATTATATTACAGCAAACAGAGAATAGTATATAAAATTCTCCAAAAGTTGCCCAGATTTCCCAGATCTATCTAAAGTATAAATAAATTTTCAATTTCGATAAACGTGAAATTTGAATACGAAAGTGCACAATAGAGTATTCATTCATTATTACAAAGATCAGATTAACAAGCAATCCAATATATTTTCAAATGACATGATGTAAATGTGTGTAATTATATTTTCCGTACAGTGTAATTGGAATAAAGGTACAATCCATCCCTAGCTCTTATATTCACGTGATGCATTCCTTGAATAATTACATTAATTCATATGTACTTGCTTTCAGATAAGGAATGGTGATATGGAGTCTTTCCATTGACCAGCATCAGCTGTTTGTCCTCACCTCTTATACAAATCAGCATTGCGTATCTAGTACCGACCTATATCCCTTTTCTTCGTTTTTGGGAGCTCCTTAGTGATAGATTAACTTCCGTTTATGGCAAAGAAAAATTCGCTTACTATACATGCCTTTCCTTAAACGATTAAAAATATCTCTAACACAATTTTGATATATTTTTCAAAGACCTCTATAAGTTTGAATCGGTTCGGATTCAGATTATATTCCAATCTATTCATTTCGATTGGTCGTAGCTTAAACGTGAATTTATGACTTCGCACTAATTAAACAGGTGTTGTACGAGGAAACCTAATAGAGCCTTTAAGAAGCGCCATTGAATCGGTGAAGGAACAGTGGGCACCTTGGGAGGAAAATTAAGTAACTTGAGCAGTCGCTCGACCATCGAGCGACTCTCATTGTGTAACCACCTTTTACCTAAAGCTTCCCTCGCCTCTACCTTGCCCCCGACTTATGAATCCCAAGGCATCGCCGAACTCAACGAAGAATCGAACCGGCCTTGTGCGACGGATCTTGGCTTTTTTATGATGAGGATGAATAACTTAAAATAATTCGCAATTCATACGTCTTTTCCAAACAGTCGTCTGCTATATCTGGTAAAAAGGTGGCAGACATCAGCGGTACTTCATTTTACAGCTTAGGATACCGGGATACATGAGGATGGCAGGTTTCCAACCTCGAATCGCACCTACGGTCAAAAATACCTATATCAGATGGCGACGTTCGGAACGAAGAAAATAATGCGTCCGTAGTGTCCTGAAGATGGTATAAATGAATGTAAAATGGTTCCCTAATTCCACAGATACTTATTCTCCCCATTATAAATATTACCTTCACCTGTAATGTTTCTCGAAAACGAAAAAACGAGCAGTTTTTGAAGTTTCGTACATAGTGTCTAAATCAAGCAGAGACCTAAAATAAAGAAATCATTCGCTTCTCTCAATTGACCATTCCTTTCCATCCATTCTATCCTTAATATAACTGTTGGAAATATTCCGAATGATTCTGTTTCAAATTTCACCATCTTTGAATTTTCCTCTCACGTTAAGATCTCCATCTATTAATAGGAATGATTGCTGCCTAGCATTGAGTGCTTTTTATCTTCCGATTGCTATTAAGATTCGAGTAAGTTACCAAATTTATGAGGAGGTACTAATCTTCAACATTGTCTTACCGGATATAAAATGATAACCGTCCAATGGATGAAGTCTATTTCACTGACACCTTGCTGAGCGTTCTCCCTATTAATCAAAGGTCTGTGCGCTGAAATGCCAAGTATGCGACCCTTTGGTTGACCAAATAAGTACGAGAGAAAATTAATCGAACGCGTTATTTAGATTCCTCATTGCGGAAACGGTTGACAAATTACTTCTTACAAAAAAGCAGTCTATCAGTTTTATCTTTCAATGTTCACCGCAATAATCCATCGAGATCGGTTCGCTCCATTACTTCGCTTGACAATAAAAAGGTGTACAAAAAACCAATGCTTGAAATACTTCGTAAAAGAAAAGGTAAAGTAAAAAGGTTGTAGTAAACCTTGAGTAAACGGCTGATATGAGAATTACAGCCTTCGAAAAAGCCCATTTGACCAACTAGACATCCGCGTATCCAGCACTCCGTGCCTCCTAGGCCTAGAGCACTTCCCATACCCTTCTTTCTTCTCAACCTCACGTGAGCTCGCAAACCGGGTATATAAGCCTCTGAATTTCGTCAACTACCGTCAGTTGCGAAGAAAGCCTTGCTAGAAGAAGTCAATCGAGAGAAAACAGATCCAGTTCGCATGCAGTTGTTCGGAAGCTATGGACTTGGAATCTTAAGCCATTACGTACTAAAGAGTTACCACAGGGAGATATTTCTACGGCAATCCACTTGTTCGGTCCCCGTGAAGTTTCCGTGGGGACTTGCCTCGTGTTCATCGTACGAAGTCTCGTACGTACTAATTGAAATCGCCCACATCTTGCACCGAAGAACCGTCGTCGGAAGGATGCCCAGAAGCCGGAGCAAGGTCAGTTGTCCGCTAAATTAGCACTCGATGAATCTTTTCATAACTGGACCATTTTAAAAATATGTTGATACTTGTTGCAATGTCAGTTTTTTAACTTGCTCTCTTCACAATTGCAGATCCCAATGAAGACGGAGCCGCCTCTTCCGGTGTTATGTTCCCCGTATCAATCTATAGTGAAGTGTTAAAAAGTGAGTGAGTGTATATGGTCATTCTAGTGAAAGTGATTGTGTTAGTGACATCAAGAGGAGATTCAGTACGCCGATGGAACGCAGAGATCTGCCGACGATGGAGGAATTCCGCTTCAAAGGTAGGGAACGTCCTTCTCTTCCAGGGGAGAGTGAGTAGCGAGTAGGTTTCTTTAGAAATGGGCCCATCCAACGGGCGTTAGTGAAACAGGTCTACATTAATGCAATAGGGCCCATTTTATGGGCGATAGAGATTTCACTCCCTTATTATTTGGGGGGATGGGTAATTAGTATTAAGTAATACGTCCTCTGGTCCGCACCGGCTCTTTAGCCATTAGATAATAAATCTTCTAACAATATCCCATTTCTTTTCTTTTCCGTGGCGATGGTCTTCGTGCCATCGTCGCACCATGGTTCTCATAGGGCTGGCGGATTGCACCTGATGACGCTACTTCCCCCGTCATTTTAACAGTTGCAGTCCGCTGGCGAATCCCTCCATTCAAAAGGGATAACGCGCCATGCACGGTACGTCTTTGCGTGGTGAGGAAATCCGTGCACTTCTTTCGAGTACCACTTTTGTAAATGTCACTTTTATAGCTCTTTAACTGAGTACTCGCGTAAATATATTCAATTTAAAATTTTCGCATTACATTATTTAACGTTTTACTCAATTCTTCCTTTCTTTCCAGGAGGTGCATTCCACCAGCATTTCGAGATTCGCCGACACTCAGTAATTCGGACCAACGGAAATGGTGTTGCCGGTCATCTCGAGATATAAGAGCTTCTCGTCGGCTTCTTGCTTTGGAGGTTGATTTTTCTGCAGCTGAAACCTCAGTTCCTGGTATCGTACGTCTGCAACGAGGCGAAGAACTTTGGATTGATCAACTCTACTATTTATCGGAATGCATCTAGTCTATACTTCAGTTTTTTTTAAGGAATACTATTTAAACATTTTTGTAATAAGCATGTTGAATAAACTTTTTAAATCCTAATTCTCTCGTTGACTCCTATTTTCTTCTAGAAGGCAAGTTCCTAAATATCCCGCTGTCAAATTGCCACAATCTAAAATTTTCTCAGTGAAGTAGCAGTGCAATCAAATAATTATCGGTGAACTTTAATAATAAAAGATTTCTGATTACTTAAATCTATATTGCACGACTTATTGCTGCCGTTGACCAATGGTTTTCTCCTCTTCTTCGGACGTGTTAAAATATTTTCGGGTGTTGCGCATATCCATCGGGGAACAAATAAGTAAACTTTTTGCATAACAGTTAAGTGCCATGATTTTAATTTTTCCATTATGGAATTTGGAACGGTGCTAGTAACAGAGGCGTTCGTATTTCATGAAGAGCTAAGAGATTTTCAAGTACAATGCACCAAGAAAGTCTTGGTGAAAGTGATTTATCAGAAGACCTTCTCTGTGCGCGACAAGCAATCAATTCTTCAAAAAGTGTTAGGCAACCCGCATTATACAACCCGGTCAGAACCATGTCCCGCCTAATTTTCCCTTGGTCACCTGAAATTCCATCAGATTCGGGTTTTACTGTTGTTATCCGTTTCGGTCCTATCGAAGCGGATACTTTGCGCCGAGGATATGAATACTTCCACCTAAAGATTCCAATAATATGTTAATATGAAGTAGTTCTCTTTAACGAGGGAAATTTCCAGAAAATAGTTGTTTTTTGTCTGATAAGACGCGAAGGAGCTGTTTCGGGAAAAATATCAGTCATTAATAGCAGAAAATAGTCATTGGAATTTTTTTCGAATTTTTCAGTTTTCCTCGGAAAAAAAGACTATTCCATTTTTCAATACCAATTCACCTAAAATTCTCATGACATTCCTTGATTCTTCAAGCGATTAAAAAGTTTCTTTAAAACTAAATTTATAAAATACAGAATCGCTATAACAGTTGCTCTTTCGGTTTTTGATTTCTTTGATCATTATTCCCTTCGATTCCTTAACTGTTTCAATGGTACAATTTTTTCAAGGAAACATGTTTTTACCCAATTATTTACCATTTACATTATGTATGGGCCATAAAACAAATTCTTAAAAAATCATGAAAAATCGCTATTTTCAGTTATTTAATCTGACCTGAAGATGCAATAAGCAAAATCATTCACATATAAGATAATGTAATGTTTACGATCTTCTTTTCTTAAGTTATATGCCCTCGTGCAAAGTAACGCCAAAGTATACTGGTTTTATATTTGACGTCAAATTTTATATGGACATGATTTTATTCAGAATTTGATTAAAGACTCATGCGTATTCGTATTGTAAATTTTAGACTCCCAAATTTTAGTAATTTTTCTGTTTCAGCGAATATAATACACATATTGTTGTTTTCACTTTGTACTAATGAGTTTATTATCATCTTTTCAAAACTGATATGAATGTATGCCTTGGTACTTCTATGTTGCCAATCATTCTCATTTTCTTCTTTCCTTCTGCCTGTCTTCTTAAAAGTTTCATTTTTCTTGATATATCTCCTCCATACTGGAAATAATGATTAAATATGAAAAAAGGGATCTATTGCATATTAAATCACGTTGAATATGAACCAGATTTGCTTACACATTTAGCTGTCACATCTTTTCGTAGGGCTTTTATATTCTCCCTTGCTACAATTTTTGAGCCCACAACAGCCTGTACAGCAACCTGTAAGTAAATTATATATATTTAGCAACAAGAATTCTTTCTTTGAATTTTTTTGGACAATTTTAGAGGAGAGTCCTCAGACAATAGCTTTCAAACATTCTTAATTGAAACAATTAAGTTAATTGGGGTGAAATAAGGCAAAGAAGAGCTAAGGATATCACACACACCATAGAATTACTCAGGTTTTTTAATAGGAAAGTGAACAAACCTGAAAGAGTTGTCTAGGAAGAAGATCTTTCAACCTAGTACATACGTGACGACCAACCATAGCAGCCCTGCTTGAATGGCAAACAGTGCACAACTCTTCAACTTTATTTCCATTAAGTAAGATCTCAATCTGTAATAAGATTCATTTCAATTAAAAAGTAAAAATATTAACTTCGTCACTGAACTAACTTTGAGTTTACACCATGAAATTAACAAATATGTGCATGTACTTTTTCAACAAACGTATGTACATATCAATGAACTCAATACGAAAAAAGCTTTATTTCGTGAGAGGCTATAATAATGAGACCAACATTTTTGTACACTTGTTCTCACTGTCTTTTATTAAGGCAACATGTTTCACTAGTGGTCTGTATATAGATGATCATGTGGAGGCATACAAAAATTTTAGTCTCATTGAACACAGTTCAACTTAGATAAGGTAATTTTTTTAACTATTGCATGAATACTAGAGATAATATGCTTGTGCCATTGAGGGTATACAGAGTGTATAATAGACCTGTTGAGAATATTTGAAGTTCTCAATGTATAATAAGATTTTTTGAATCATTTAAGAATTATCATGGCTGAAGTAGTGTATCTGAGTCATTAATTCTCATAAAATAAACTTTCAAGATTCCTTTAAAAAATACATTGAATATCCATTGAAAATGAATGGGAAACTAGTTTCATGATGTGGAGAAAATGGATTTTTAAACACAATTTTTCCTTAAAATCTTACCTTCAAAATTTTGTTTGAGTTTGAGATATCCACTGATACATTAATTAAATTCACCCAATTAACATGAAAAATGTTTTATTGCAATTCTGAGTAATAGTTTTTAAGTTATCATGCCAATTTTCTAAGGTAATGATATTGGGTGAAAATAAGATTATAATTCAGGAAAGGAATTTTATAAGTAAATTCATAAACACTGAAGTAATTAACCTTGATTTCCCTATAGCCAAAGAGTATCCTGTAGAGGCAAAATCATCCTAAGTAGGGCACAGGAATAACATAAAGATAATGGTGATTCAAAGGAACATTAAGAATATCATTTTGTTTTCCGAAATTTAAATTCAAAGTAGGCAGGGAAAATGGAAGCTATATCTCAATATTCAATTTTGTAATAGAATTTATCTTCTACTTGATCCTTTGCATAAAATCAAATCAGAAATATATCATACATAATCCAGGAAAGAAAGCTAAGAAGAACATGAGGTTAACGATTGATCTATTTATTTCATCAATGTTGAAATAAATGTATAGCACAAGATTAACATATTTCTGTAATTTTCACTGAAACTATAACGGAGAGATTCTGGAAAAGCTTGTACTTTTTACCTCAAAAATATTTTTATTAACATACATAAACACGAATCCAGTTTCAACAATTGGTCATCAATTGTTTTATCTCCCCTTTCCCATTCATTTAGCTTATATTTAAAGAGTTTGTAATATAGTTTATATACCAGACGATGATGATCAATCATCAGAACTGGTCATGTGTTTATTTTGTTAATAACAAAAATTTTTTGATAAAAAGTATTAAGTGTTTTGAGGATGTTTCCTTTCTATAGTTTGTTTACTTCTTTGATAAAGATGATACCAAACATTAGTCAGAATTAAATTACTCTGATTTCTCAGAAATATTTCATTGATGTCCTGATTCTGTAGCTTGATGATGAAATATTAAGTGTGGTAATTTTTATGAGATACATCACTGTCAAAGCTCAAAAATGTTGTGATTCATTCAATGGGATAGTGCAATTTAAAAAATTTTATGCATTATGATAATCATCTATGAATTATAATTTAGATTCTTCTTTGAAATGAATTTCTAACAAATTTTATCTATAATGAAGCTTGAATTGAAATTCAATATTCATTGAAATATTATTTACTTGAATTATAAATATTCATTTTAATTTATCATCTCACCCTTCCACAGAAATATTTATAAATGTAATTCAAGAATAAAGTAAGATTAAGCTCTAAAGACTCAAACATAAGTATCGCAGAAATTGTCCAAAAAATACAAAAAATTAAAATAATACAAAATACGCAGTTTACTTATTGACTTAAATAAGCCCTCTGATTATAAAATTTGGTGTACTGATAGTTATTAAAAATCTTGCTTTTTAAAATTTAACGCGAAAATTATGTGCTACAAGATAATTAGAATAAAGAACGAACGATAAAATACATTTATGATTTACCATTATTCATAACGAATCTTATGATCTGCATTTTCTTGGCGTCTTCACATCCCTCGGTGTCCTGCTTAATAGTAACGAGTATTATGATAAAACATACTTTCACTTATATATACATATAAGTAAAGTCCAAACTATTTGGTGTTATTTTGCCCTTCATATGATTCCAATAGTAAGCAGCTATTTAGGAGGATTTGAAGTCGTCTGATTCTCTTTATTTTAATACCAGAGGCAAATTTTCTTGGGAAAACAAAGATAATATCCACTAATTATTACACTATAATCAACCCTTGTCTCATATTCTGTATGTTTATTTATCATGCATATTTACGTAAGAAATGAGGAATGGGTAGGGACATGTCTTAGTTTCATTATCTTTTACGAATATTTCACGGGAACAACTTCGAAAATAAATATTAGTAGTAGTAACTCAGTTGCCAGCACTTAAATAATTTCACTTACTCTCAGTTTCGTTGATTCAAAATAAGTTCATAAAAAACATGCAATAATGATACAAGAATATTAATGCAAAAAATAAAATGAAACATGCATGATTGTGTTTAATAAGATTTTTTCGCTAAAATTAAGATCTTTTTAAGGAATAACATAGCACAACAAATTAGGATGAATTTCAATAATTAATTGAATAAACCTGTGCAGTTTTACACTAAGTCATGCTGGCATCCTTACGAAACCTATTGATGTAAAATTTAAATGGATGCAAAACTTTCGACTCCAGTAACCCGTTAAATCTGACCGCACTCCCACTCCTTAGTTTCTTAGTATATAGTTTGCTCTACATCTTCTTAGCGCAAGCGTAAGCGCTTAGTAGTTCTCAACTGTTCACACGGATGAGGCTCCGAGCTGCATCGGGGTAGACAGTAGTGTTTCTACAGGTGGCAGAAGGCGTACCGAAACGTTCGTGGATAGTGCGGTGAACTGAGTCTTTCGTGGTTCGCGCGACTGTAATTCTCGATGTCATTCCTTCAATCATCAAGGAAATAACAAATTTGGTCATCAGGTAAGTTTTGGACTTTAATTATCTCAAGCAGAAGGTGGAGGGGAGTCACCTATGGGAACCAAAAGATATTTGAGTGAAAGTGAAAGCTGTCCGGACAAGAAAAAATGGACAGAGAAGTGGTTTCGAATACTTTCAGCGACATAGTATACTCATATAATTCATTCTTTTACGGTTTTTTTCGTGAAATTTTGTTTTATTCCCATTAAAATAATTGGTGCTTATATGCGAATGGTGAATTGCAAATACATGAGGTGTATATTTGTTTCTACAATTTTAAAATACTTTGCGGCCTTTACAGTACCATAGTCCATCCCTAGCAATATTGTGTTAATTGGAATAAGTTTAACATAATTAGTCGAAAGTTTAGGGTTTGTTTATCGTTCGACACCTTCATTTGCTGATGTTCTAATATGGGTCCGTTTAAAAATACCGCTTTCAATAAAATGAAAAAGTGGATATCGCATTGAACTGTTATAGCACTTCGGCAGTAGGGATCATGTTGTCATAATTTTGGATATTATTAAATTCTTTAGGAATATATTTTAAATAAACTATTTGAGCAAAATAATTGATTTGAAACCAATAACGCTCCGAGCAAAACATTTGGAATCGCTAACCCAAAAGTATATTATTATTTCTTCGCTGAAAATCATTATTCTAAGATAGCGATGGATCATTAACGACGTTAAAGGTAATGTTTTTCTATTTTATTTTATATAAAGTGAATAGTTTACAACGAAATTAGTTATTATTATTAAAGAATTTATGCAAGAATTTATTTTATAATGCAAAATAAAAGGCAGCATATACTTTTTAGTAACTCCATACATATTTAAGCGATATTTTCAGTAAAATTTCAATAATTAATTTTTTTAATTTTTTGTGTTTGAATATTTAATTACTAAGTATATATACCCTATCTGTAACATCAAATCATTATCATTTTGCCTGTTTCTGATTTCTAATCTTCGAAATTTGTCTCGGCAAAGAGAGAAATGGTCCACCCGGGAATATTGTACTTTTATCCGTACTCTCCCTTTCTTTAAATGTCATTATCTCATTTCACTTGTTTACCTTGTCTCTGTAAAAGACCCTATATTTAATTTCTTTTGAGTATATCTGCACCTTTTTAAGATTTCTTCTGGCTTGTACCGTCCATCGTATAAACACATGCTTGCTACTTTTTCTTGTTGTTTTCCTATCGGAGAGAGTGTACTGATATGTCTACAAAATTTCAATCTTTTACTTAAGTTATAAGCTAGAGTTGACATCTTCTTCTTGATTTTCATAGTGAGGTATATACGACCCTTGTTCATTTTGGGTGAAAAAATGTTCTATGATTTTGAGCTCTTTCCTTAAAACGTCTCCTTTTCTTTGGACAAGTATACTCATACCAAAAGAGATTTGAATCGTGGCACTACAAATATTTACAGTAAGAATCGTCTAAGACATAAATATTGGACTTTATACAACCAAATCGAAACAGGGGTGTAAATGAATACACAAATGTATATTTTATTGTGACCTTAACATGTATCTAAGTATTACTCTGCATTTTCTGTAGTCTCCTGTGAAATCTTTCGGTTCAAGGATTTCCTGTTTGTATTTACCAACAGCTAATCAAATCGGCCGTCAGGTCGGCTCCATAACTCTTAACTGCTATCCCTTGTTAGAAGGGTTGAATGTTTCAGCTGTAAAATATCTTTTTTTTAGAGATCAGTATTCAATGTTAAGTAGATGAGAGTGATGAATTTCTATTGCAAAGGAAGAAATTACTCTTGGGATAAGGCTAATAATGCAAATACTTTGGAAGCTACTTAAGATTGAAATATCTGACAATTGTGAGAAGAAAAATTAAAGATAAAACCGATCAAAATTCAGAAAACGAAAAATATTTTCCCGTATTTATATTTAATTTTCAGAAAATTTACGTAAAAAGGAACTTTTATCTATACAAAAAATAGAACCTTCTATTATTAGTTTTCTGTTAGCTATACCAAACTAACTTTGTATTTAAAATCTCTCCTTCCCAAGTAAACACAGGCAGTAAATGCAATTAGGATGGATCATTGCTTTCTTCTCGAATCTGATGTAGCGGAACATGCGTCCGGGAAATGTGGATCAAAGTATTGTATGCATCGTCATTAAAATGATCTCTCGCGATTCATTGACTGTTAATGCTAAAAGTGGTAAGGTGATCCAAATATTTGATTCCCTCAAGAATAAATTTTACTTTGTCCATATTATATCTGTAATGGTAGATAATGAGTAGGTGACAATATTATAGATGCATTATCGGATATTCTGAATTCCTCAAGAAACAGTTATGGACAAAACATCTTTCTGCAAACGTTCATTTGTGAACACTTTCATCGAATACAATACGTTATATTTCGAAGGAAAAACAAGGCGTAGAGCAAACTCATCCTTCCGAATAATTCCATGGGAGCATATCTTGTTCGTGCAAAAACCACGGCCGCATTAATTTTTATAAGCGTTCGCACAAAATCTTTCTCCAACCGAGGGTTTCATTTGTTTTCAAATTTTCTTTGTCTCTCTTCAGTGGTTTTTCCCTTCCTCGTTTGCCACCTTTTGGATCATTTAGACCACGATTTCAGCCGAAAGTAGGGGACATTCTTAAACATGTAATCGGGAATTGTAAGAAACTTTACTAGGCGTCTCATTAAAACAGAAGAGGTAATAATCTTTTCACCATAAACTATCAGTTTCTATTTGCCAACAAATCCTACTAAACTCACTTTGTAATATGAAGTTTCCTTACGGTATAGAATATTGTGGACGAATCTCAAATAAATCTTTTTTTACGCATCGTAAAAGTAATAAACATCCACGGCAACTGTTACTAACTAACTGATACCTAACAAGCGAGGTGTGTCGTGTGATAGGCTGTTAATCTATAAACAAGAGTCTTTCATTCAGATAAAATTTTCAGAGGCGAATTTTTCGTACAAAAAGACTGACCCGTGTAAAAACACACGCGTTATTATAAGTGATCTAAAAATTAATGTTTAAAATTAACATATTGTTCCGAAACAATCGAGTCAATGCGCTACCATGCAAGAGCTCAGTAAAACTCTGGGATTCTAGGCGATTGAAATGAATGTGATGTATTTCCTGCGACATTCCTATAGAAGCAATATACTATGTCGTTCATTTTTCATCGAATTCCTATTTTATCATTAAAAATCTTCTAATCTCATCTACTGAAAAATATATTGACTAGAAGTGCATAAAGTCATTCACCATCTACTATGGGATAGGGATTGAAGCAGTATATTTAGAGGAAAATGTTTTGGTCAAGGTTTTTCTTTAAAAGATATCTCTATGAACTATTTATTTCTGAAAATTCTCTGAAAACGGGTATTAATATCTCTTTAAAAATCCTAGATTTTGATATTAAGAAATCTACATTTCTGCTCAGTTTTTCACAACGTTTTTTCAAACTTTAATGAATCAAACTTAATTTTATTTATTATTTGCTTTCAAGGACTGGTTCGGTACATATATATGAATATAGAGAGGAATATTCTGGACTTGTGGTGGAAGTATGGAAGTTATATCTTTTCAAAGCTTTTTACAGGAATTATAAAAGTCGAAGAGGATTGTGAAATGAGCATTTTTCCTCACATTTAAAATGTGTGTATTTTTAGTTTATATAAACAGTTTATACATACATAAAATGTTATCCTTTCTGATATCATGTAAAAGTTTTACAAAATATTGCCAGAAATAATGAAATTAGTTAAGAGTTTTCTAATTAATAAATCCACGGAGAGCCTAATCGCATTATTCTCAGCGATTCACTAAAATCGGAAAATCTTTTCTCTCGCGAAAACAAATAATAGAGACGATAGAACTTATTGAAGGATATCACACATCGTAGCTCAGTGTTGTTGGAATCTCTCCGCACCTCTATGCTAATTGCCACCATCGCCTTCCCAAATCTTTTCACTCGCATTTTCTCGAATATTTCTTCTCTTGGCACCAATGGCAAATGAATCCGTCTTCAGATGTAGTTTTCTATCGTTAAAAAAATTGTTGCGATTAGACATGCGTTAGGTGACTATTTGTCATTACTGAATACGCGAATGTAAACACAATTCTTATGGTATCTTTCTCGAGTTTGCTTGATAAGTTTGTACACGAGGATGTTTCAAAGAAATTCGCAGACGACGAGTTGAAAATGCTATAAAATCTTAAAAATTCCAAATACTATAGTGAATGGCACGTTTTCGCTATTAAATTAAATCGTTATAAGAAGATACGCAGTATTGAATCATCTTCCAAAACACCAGAAAAACCCAAGTTCCGACATAAGTACTATTAAAATTTGTATCCGAAGAAAGTAACATAAAATCTTATTAACTTTTGATGATAAAGTAGTCTCTTTTAAAGTAGTCTATTGTGAACTAGTTTCTTTTTATAGCTATTACTTAATTCAAGGCAATTATTTACTCGTTTTATCTTTTTTGTGATGCATTCTAAATCGGAATAAAGGTTTTATGATACATTTTACAATTTAGCGTAAAATTTTGCCTAATCATATTACCTATCATAGAGGATGTAAATGGTTTTTAATTTTATGAATATCATATGATTATAATATCAAATTTTCAGTTTAGCATAGCATAACTGCATTAGTTATTGGTATGATCGATATTTTATGAATCACGAAAACAATTAAGTCGTTAAATTTAATTAATATTATTTCTCAGTCACTTGGGTGTATTCTTTCTTCGCTTACTTTTAAATCTTTACATTACAATCTTCGAATTTGAAATGAAATTTTAAAGTCTTACAGCAAACAAAGACTTTATTTTTAAATTCATGGCGATAAACTACTTCATTTTTGACTCAGACAAAATATCAATTAGGTAATACCAATTTGAGATCTAGAAGGATCTTAGCGAAGCAATTTTAAAATCGAAAACAAATTTTGCCGATGATATTTTAATCGTATCGATCATAAAATATTCGTTTCAATCGCTAACAATTTGCAGAAAAACAGTCAAACAGATAAATAAATGGAAATGTTTTGGCCGCAATCGCGTGTGCTATATCCGTCTTCATTGGGACGCTCCTCCAGTCCCCAACTGTCGGTATTTTTACCTCCGCACTGCCGCCAAGATCGGTCGTTTTTCTCTTTGGACACACGTGATCCCCTGTTACCGGAAACCTGTTCTATTATTTCATATACACAGCGTATTCTGTCGCAAATAAGATTGGATTGCAACTGCCGAATAACTCCTTACAAATGAAGGAGTATAATCTGTTAGAATTCTTCCAATTAGTGATCTAAAGAGGTGCACGGATTACCAGATCGCCTTCGAATCAACAGTTCTTATTCTTTCGATAAATTTTTCTTGCGCTCAATCATTTGGGGCACTCAAATATCTTTTTTCCTTCGAACGTAATATCGGATAACGCCAATGTTTTGCCGATATATCCCTTAAAATTTGAAATTCTTCATTAAAATTGTTTGTCCTATAGTGATAAATAAATAATTATGTCTAGAGCTTAATAATTTAAGATAATAATTAATAATTTAGAGCTCAACTTATGAAAGTGTACGGAATTCCGTAAATGAAATCATAGTGGGATGAAACTCTTAGTACATGACATAGGTTAGAAATAAAAAAAATTCATTTTCAACAAGTATTCATTATTTTTATGATGAAAACCATTGCTTGTTCTGACTTTCTAAAGTCTTGAGGTTGTTAAAGCAATTCTCCAAACAAAATTTTCCGTAAATTTAATCAATTTTATGCATTTCTTTTATGAATATTGCTCATTGGAGCTAGAAATATCAATCCAAGCGAGTATGAGTATTTGTTCTGTGTCCATTTTGGCGGTTAATTTCTTGAGAATAAATCTAATCCGAAGAATTTGGTTCTTGAAAGTTTTATCTTAAATTTTCAAATTTTATTTAACATTTTGAGAATTATTTCATAGGTATTCCTTGTTATGTAAACTTTCTTTCAGCGCTTATTTCAGCTGGCTACCACTTGGTGCCTAGTTATAGCTCAAACACAATAAATATATATATATATATATATATATATATATATATATATATATATATGTGTACGAAATCTTTTCTCATTGAAAGAAGTATCGTCTATGTTCTCTATAAATTGAATAGTTGTTCAATATTTGTATAGTAGAATTCCGCTCATTCTATAATCTTCGAAAAAATCCTCTGAAAAACACTAATTAATTGCTAATCGCTATCAAATCGTTCGTTTCATATCAATGAAGATCATGACTCATCCAAAAATACCGTCAAAGACTTAAAATAAGCAATAGAAAAAATTTTTCGCGAATCCATCGATCAGAAAGTATTTTATTTTCCCAACTAGTTTTGATTAGAAACTAAGAGAGTTAGTTAACCTTTTATCTATCATATAGTCATATAAGATTAAATATAATTTAGTTATTTGCGAGAAATATTTTTGTAAAAACGGAAAAGAGATACTAAATATATGAATACGTGGAAAGTGCCCAATAGTCTGTGAATATAGTTTGGCTCTGAAAAAATAAAAAACACACATCCAAAAATCCGGATATATATATATATATATCCGGTTTTTCTAAACTAATTTTTTGTATTTTTCCTTAAGTTAAAAATCGCACAATAGATGGTTGTAATCATTTTTCGCAGTTTTCCACTTCTAATTTCTCTCAATCCATTCCTAAAATGAGTTCATTTACCAGAATGTGAACAGTTTTTTGAGGTTTATGTCTATACCATTTTTCCGAGCACACGATGTTTTTTATGCTCTTTTGTGCTCAATTTTCGTTTCACTACACAAGTGGAAGGATACTACACCTTCCTTTGTGACCAATCTTCAAATATTTCTGGTCGAATAAGTTGGAAATATAAGAATAATAACAAATAATAAATCTTGCGAAAAGCTATGGAAAGCTCTATCTAGAAAGACATAGCCAATCTGTACGAACTGAGAGGGTTTGTGTTTTCATTCAATCAAGTAGTCACTGCCGATGAAATTCAGTCCGCATTGGGTCTGGAATTACACCCCTTTTCATTCGGCGATCAATTACATGCATTCGATCGGAAGAAGGCTGAACAGTTTTAACGCGTTGAATATCGTGATTCAAAGGGAGCCATTTTTTATTGCTCAAGGAGCAGCTTTAACCCAAGTCTGAATGCAAATTGGCAATATAATATTCTTCATAAACAATTCATTATCACTGTCGAATTCGTTCTGATTTCCGAGTTTATAGGATGGAATGTATCGATTTTAGGGTACGAAATCGAGTCATAATAGATTTTCGATCGTAAAATGGATTTTGAATTTGAAAGTGATAAATACTTAAAGTTCTTCAAATTACCAATTAAAATCGTTGCTGAAGCTATAAGTGTCACGAATTATTCTTAAATGAAAATAGTTGAATCGGATGTTTCTCTGGTTTTAGCTAAAATAATATCAACTTCTATTGCGATTTTTATTTAATTTTGTGACGTATATTAAATTTTGTCCGATTTTTCTAATTTTGATATGAGATGCGATCGATTCAGATCCAGTGTATCGATTATAGCACATAGCAAATTGGGATCGTGGCCAGATGGGGCGGGGGGATGTGACGTACGCCCTTGATTGTGCCAACTGACGGCAAAGGGTTTCAACTCTGTGCGAATGCTTCTTCTTAGTTCCCCACGTTTCTTTTAATTAAATGTTGTTTGCCAATGTTCACACAATTATCAGTGAATTGCTGCATATTTATTTAATCTACGCAAGATTTAATCCATAATGGTCCAAATGTTAAAAGTCGAAAATATACAAGACTGTAATGTTTCTCCCATTATATGTATGATAAAATATCCCGAAAAAGGTTATAATGCGCACCTTTTCGGTGAACTTAACGTCACAATTTTTACTTCAATTGTTTCAAAACTTTCCGAGAGACTTTTGTTTTTAGTTCTTATTGTTATTTCTTTTTATCGTCAACAAGGAATAAGTTTTCTGTTCTCTGGTCTATGTAGGTTTTTTATATCGTACCTTGCATATAAAACATTACAAATAATTTTTGTTGTATAATGAAACGAATCACATGCTAAATATTTCTCTTTTTCCCGATTTAGAATCAACGGAAAATATATTCGATGTTTATGTATTTTTTATTAACGTTTGTTGAGAATCAGTAATGAATCTAAGTATAAATTGTTTTATAAGAAAATAATTTTGTTGGCTGTTCTGATAATTCATCACGAATTGTATGGAAATCGTATTGAGTCAAAATTTATCTAAAATTTCTTTTCAATTCTAAGGGTTTCCATCATAGGAAAGGATGTAATGTGATAGTTGAATTCACCAATGTTTGGTCCTTGCAATAGGATGCACAAGTAACTTAATTCAAGTAAGGTTATAAAATTGAAGTTTTCACCTTTCAACATACACATTACGAAGATGAATTGAATCTAATTTACGTTCGCTCATAAGTTTACTTCAAATGAAAGACGATGTGAAGTGGAGCTTCTATCTAAATGTCTATCGAAACCGATAATTTCCTCCTCATTACCATTAAATGGAAGAGTTATCGATCTCTCATCTTAATAACACCCAAAGATCTAGAACAAATAAGGTAGCCATAATAAAAATCCTTCAGCATTGCTCTGTCATTGATACCTAATGTGTATCGGTCCAATTTAAACTCTAAGTCCTAATACTTCACTTATGGGTTTTCAAATATACTCTAATAAGTATCGTACTCTTGGAATTTTTCCATGTTTATTTTATTCATAAACTTTCACTTAATGAATAACAGAAGTTTATTTCTCGAAGTCCTCAGCTTAGTTACCCATTTGTTTATTTCAGGTGTAACTTAGGCGCAGAAATGAGATTCTCCTGACGTCCGCTTTCGGTGATTTTGGAGAGAGAAGAGGAAAAAGGCGCGGAGGTGAGTCACCACATGATCATCCGTTTCATTCCAATCGACGTAATTTCGCCTCCTTTTGAGGAGAAGAATCTCGTGCAAACACATGCACATTACTTTGCATCTAGAATATCGAGTTTATTCCGATTGCAAATTTTGCTCACTTTATACTGTATAAATTAAATAACTAAATAGTATAAACTTATGATTCATTGCCTTCGAAGAAACAAGAAGTATTCGCAAATCGAACGAAGCTTGAATATAATTCTTGAACCGTAGGTCAATGGAAGCGGTGTAATTCTTTCTTTGGTCTTAATCAGATGAATCCATGGAAACAAATCCATTGGTCTAATCTTTATGGGCCTCCGAGAAAGTTCAACAAAGTGAATGGACCCATAAGAAATTTATCAATTGATAGTGATACCCACGTTTATAATTTATATATTAATCAACATTTTTTCATAATGCTTTCAGTATTTTGCAAACATTTCAGTTTTAATTGAGCTATAGGAGGCGGTTAATAAAAAGGAATCGTTACTGAGCGAAGAAATTTTCATTTGAACACTAAAGTTCGTTAAATATACAACGCACCCAAAAATCTGTGTTTAAACAATCGATTGCGAATTAAAATAGCCAATGATTTCGATTTATTCTTCACGATTTTATGAAATAGCAGTAGATATTTGAGTTTTTCATAGAATTGATTGCTAACAATAGTTCTTTAAAATTTTCCTGTGGATTATTATCCGTAAATAAACGGTAAAAAACGACTTAAAGGTACAGTTTCTTCACGATTCACGATAATTTCGTGAATCGTGAAGAAACCTTAGAAAGAAAAGATTGAATACCGCACCCGAATATATTCATTTTGAGAATGAATAAAAGATCTAAAGATGGACATTAAAGTGAAATCAATGTGAGAAGGCGTGACTTCGTGGAATGCCATAGTAATAAACACAACTTTGTAAGTTTTCACTGAAAATTGGTATATTCACGAATTTTCTGTGGAAATTTACAAAGTTGTTTATATTACTATGGATATTAAATGTATACATTCCATGAGATGGAGAAGTAAACGATTTTAAATATAAATATGTAAGAAAACGAAACCTTTTTTGCTGCATTCGTTGTTTATAATGAAAGTAGTTCTCAAACACAAAATGTCAAGTGAGTTTACACAAGACTTGAATTTGGATCTATGAGCATAGGGTGTCATTAATCATAATCCATTCTAAACAAGTGGTGATTCGAAAGATGCTTAAACGGATCGATTAATGGTTTAGAAAGTCTATGCGACACCGAAGTGTACATTCACGATGAATCTGTCTAATCTTTAGATTGAAATTAGCAAATTATAGAAATTTGCTATTTTCTTGATCTCCTAAAATTATTTTACTTATTCTTGAGAACTTCTCTCGAGACGCTGCAATTTCTCTCTGTTTCGAAATATTGAATGTGTCATTCTTTTTTAATCAAATGATAATGAAAGATTTCCTAAATAAAAGCTAAAGAAAAACATCTCTATTTCTCGAATAACCAAAATAGAAGGAAGTTACTTTTAAGAATTGTTCATTTGTTTCCATGGAGTATACGATGAACATTTGTCTCACTTTTCTCTGCTTCTTTCTTATTTCCGAATGCAAACGAAGTAAATATTATTGAACTCAAGTGTCCTCGATATTGTTTAGGAAACAGCCAATGGAAGAGAGAACACCACTGTTTCTCCTATTCGAACTCTGAGACATTAAATGGAGACCGCGGTTTTAGTATTTGTGGAAGAATGCGTAATGAACTCCAGATGTATTAATGTAAACGGATACAAGGGCTGCGACACATTGTTCAACACAATTCCTAAGAGATGACTCAATCAGATGTGAATATCATAGGCATAAAAAATTAGAATTCAATGAGGAGAGTTTTAATGGAATAACGTCCTAATTGAGGTTATTATTTTCAAGCAAAGATTTGAAAAAGAAACGTTTTAGGCTAAACGATTTAATTCGTCATGCTTTCATCGATTGTGAAAAAACGTTTTTGATGGAATGTAATGCTGGAAAGTCGAAGTTTTCTTTTTCAATTTCTGGGGAGTAAAAAAATTCTTTACGAAATAGTTATTAATTCATATCCCATTTTAACTTTTCTAATGCTTAATTTCCATCTTAGACTCCGTCGAAGTAATTTGAATTCCGAATGAAGTATTTCTCGTGTACTCAGAAAAAGTTTGATTTCTCGATGATGTTGTGTGTTTGTGATGGCTGTAGACTTTTCTTATCTTCATCACGAAACTTACTGCACCAGGCTTATAAAGTTCATTCAAACCTCGACACGAATTATTTTCCATTTTTCTAACTTTATTAATTAAAAAAAAACTAAATATTCGGTTAAATCTCGTTAGAGAAATAATTATGAAGAGAAATTATGTTTAAGAAATATTCTTGGAGAGAAATATACATTACCCAAACGTAATCTCTCAAAAATTATCTAGCGTATTAATAAACAAAAAGTTATGTAAGAATACGTCATTTAAGAAGAAAGGAAGCTGTTACTTCACATAAATTATCGTAAGAAAAGTGAGTATACTAAAGAGGAATCAGGAATGAGCCATCGTCGCGTGAGAAACCGAAAAATAAGATAAACACAGCGCTGCTAGAAATCAATATAAATTGTTTGGCTGTTTTTAGTCAAAATGAAAAGCACGCTATACCTATGCACCCTATAATTTCAAGCACAATTATATATTATGCCATAAGTATTGGTCGTTTATTCAGTTTATGCCTTATTCATATTATGCCCACCATGAAATTTTAAAAGTAACACTTAAATGGTGCGTGACTCGATCGATTATTTTACTGTATTGTTTTGTGTATTTACTTCGAATGCTAATCTCTGACTTTCATGGTTTGATGAGCTTAATTTCGTTAAAGTAGATCTCTTTTAGCATTCCTTCATTACCCTTATCAATTGTGGAGTGCAAGTTTAGACATAATTTATGATTACTCTGATTTCTGGTCTGTTTAATCATTTCTCTTGTGGAGTGCTTTTCCGTGAATCCTAAAACGCCCGAGAAATCATCAACTAACCTCTCGTGGTTTGCTCAACCTTTTAAGCCAACCTGCTGGTCTTTGCCCCACTTTTGCTTACCTTATTCATACACCACTTCCATGACCTTTTACCCCTTCAATAAAACGATGATGATGAAATTTCTTTGAAACCGGTTAGACCTTAACCTTCTTTAAAGAACTCTATGAATGGTTTTAAAACTTTCATTGGTGGCAGCAGTAAATATACGATTTTAAATATCTATGATGTAATTACGGCCTCATTTTTTGTCCATCTCAATGTTTTCTTCGTAAATTGAATAATTGTAAAGAATCTAAATATATTATCTATACCTTCAGATAGTTGTTAATGTACAGTTTCAAATATCGACAAAGATCAGTTATTAATCTCTTTTCTGTATCTATTGGAATATTCTTTTATCTAAAGATTAGATTCTACATAGCGTTCCATAATATTTTACCCTGGAAGAAATTAACATAATCAGAAATTGGTATTATTCAATCAGATGCGAATAAATTCTTCTATACATATTTCCGTTAATTCTGCATAGCAAATTTCATAAAAACTGAATACTTAAGCCTTCCTGATTATAGCTTATTACTAGAACTTACATTCCCTCTAATTATTGAATGTGTATTATCAAAATTTAATTATTTATATTGAATTTGAGCTTTCATATCCTAGCTTATTTTTACCATTATCTAAATATTAATGTATTAGAAAATTTAGTGAGTAATAAGCTTTCAAATTGATACGTTGCCACGTAAACGATTTGATCGTATTGGTGTATAACGTTTCTTGATAATGTAACATAAATCCTATAATTTTATATTAATTAAATATTCCATATCTTATACAAAACTTCTCCTCTCATTGAATTTCTTTACCATTAGTATTGCAGATTAATTTATCGATTTCAGGCAATTATTCACATTGATTAATATACGCATACACATACGTTGTTACGAATCGTTAAATACCTATAAAATAACATCAATCTCACAAAAGATCAAAGGACTTTTCATTATCTGTTAGAAACTGTGCAAGTTCAACAAGTCCGCCTTCTTTAAAAAGAACAATTATCGTTTAAATCTGTCAGTTTCATTATCAGTGTTTGTAAAGAGAAATTTATTTCCCTGTACATCTTACGTGAATTTTATGTTCATTATCATATTTATTAATGTATCCCATTCACTTATCGCAATTTATATTTACTTCATTTCCAAGAGTAAACGATTACTAAGTATCTTCCAGAGAATTTTTATTTCACCAGGACGGTGACGAAACCGGTCGTGGAAATATAAAAATACTGTGGTAGATCCTAAGTAATCGTTTTTTCTCGGAAATTTCGTGTCCATTCCACCAAGTCACTCTTGAATAGGTTAGTTTTATATTACATTCGTTTTTGTGGAAATCCTGACGCGATTTTACTAAAGCGTATAAAAATGTATTCAGAATTTTATTTTTTAATCCTCGAATGTGGACCTTATGATATTGTGATCGAGAAATATTAATACGTTGGGTTTATATTTAAATAGAGATTTGAATATTTGAAAAGAATTGAGAGAACAAAAGAAAGTGATGAACCACGAAAATCCAGAGAGAAAATTCATTTATCATTTATTTCGAACCATACAAAAGGGGAATCATCTAATGGCCACACACATGTAAAATATTTCTCTCTTATTTCCGTGTTTGTGGGGATGATCAAGATGGATACTGCTCATTTCATCATTCCTCCACCATTGTGCTATCGACGCCTGTCCACATTTCACGAGATTTGATGTCCAAAGTGTTATCAAAGGATGAATATTTTCTTTATATTCCGATAATTGTTGCGAAGTAAATAAAAATCGATGGAATTTGCGGAGCACACATTCCGTTGACTTTGGTAAACACAAGGTCAACGACCACTGCTAAGTAAGTTTTAACTTTCAAGACCGTGTTGAGTGTATGTCAATCGGTGGACGCTTTAAAATATATACAACGCTAATATAATAGGCGAATAACAGTTACGTCTAAACGTCGTTTGACTAATACACTCTCGTACTTCATCACTGCGGCAATGGATTACTTTGGTAAATAACGCATCATTTCGCAATCTTTAAATCGATGAAGCTTCACTGTATTAATTATGTTTATTTGACATCACTAATATAATATCGAATTATCAGTTGGAAATAATTCTAAACGTAGCAATTAGATATTTAAAAAATACATTTTGTTAATTTTACTTTTAAGTGAACGATTAAAACAACCAACGAATGTCGGTTAAACCAAATTTGATATTCATAAGAGAAATGCCGTTTTCAATAAGCGTTTGGATTGACGATTATAGGAGGTGTGATAAAAAATGCAGTGAATAAGTTTATTGTAAGTAGAACTAAATAAACTCTCGACTAATCTTATTAAAAGTACTGCCGTTGAATAGTGATACAATTGTACCGACATTGAGCCAATGCCTGGAAACATTTCTGGAAGGATTCTTTCGAAAAGCTTTCAGCTGCTTTTTCTTAGCCATTTCAATTTGGAGTAGTCTCGAAACATTTTCTTTTCTTTACATTTCTTTATTTTCGGGAAGAAATCACACGATGCTAAGGTGGGTGTGGACAGTGAGGAGCATTTTTGCGCCAAAAACTCGCGAACCAAATGCGAGGTGTGGTAGCGTTGTTCTGATGAAAGCCGTTGGACCATTTTCTGGTTTCTTCCTTCGCATATCGTTTACTGTATGAGAAGTTTAGTTCATCTGTAGGCTTTTGAAAAGTCATTCGCCTATTTGAGCGAAAAAGTTTGGCCAATTTTTGCACGTTCTCATCTGTTTTAGAGGTCGAAGATCGTTCAACTGAATAATTTATGCTTTTAGCTGAACTGCTAATTGCAATTGAAAATAGTCTTTAGAATTACCAAATTCGTGCCATTCACCGAGTTAACATTTCATTCGCAAAAAGCTTTTTTGGCGCTATTTTGTAGCTTGAAGCAAAACTTAATGTTCACGCGTTGTTCGCAATCCATGACTACATCTCACTCCAGTGGAAGCCGAGTGACGGTGCGTTCAAAACTTGCCTCTTCTTGTTTCAACACATCAGATGCACTGCATCAAATGGATAGAGCTTGAGGAGTTGTTGCTGTACAGATTTATTCTCCGCATTTTTTTATCACACCTAGTAATTTTTCTTCTTTCATTCCTCATTCCTATGTATTCTCGAGTTTTAAGCTTCTTATCCTCTTTAGGAATTTCGAATAATATTTTCATCCGTTCTTAACTTACACCGCGTCTTTAGCATCCATGACATTTTATTAGGAAATGAATTTGCAGAAATGTTTTGGAAATGAATTATATTACTGTAAAAATCGATGGAAGTAAACTTACAGTTTACGACGGAAATAAAAGAAAATACAGAAATTAGATACCGTAAATTATTATAATTAATTAACGAAATCTATTATAAATATAATGAAAGTTAAGTAATCATTCAGTTTGTGTAAATTGCTTGGTAAAAATGCAAGTTATATTATAAAATATAATTTTCTGAATAACTTATAATCGAAGTTAAATCGGCAAAAGAATATATAACGATAAATGGAGTTTATAATTCCGATCAAAATAAATGGCGCACTCTATCGGTGGAGACGCAAAAATGAGAAACATGGTGAATAGGGATTAAGTCGTTCGATCCGCGTAGGATTTAAGATGAGCTACCCTAGGGAGCGTATCGACAAGGCGGGAAATGAGGTCGCTGGGGGTAAGCATGGAAACTGAAATCTTTCATTAGATCCTCTTTTTAGAATGCGGAGTGTGTCCATTAAAGTGAACGTCACTGCATTGAGAAGTGTTTATTTTGCGGAGTTTTACTTCGGAGTTTCCTTCAGTGCATCCTCTCAAAACATATGCTTCATTTTCGAAGAAACATTGAATAATACACGAAATGTCGTTCAATGAAATGGATACATTATGAGTATAAAACGAATTGAAATTATCTATGTGGGGTTCGAGCATGGCTGAGAGACGCTTTAAAAATAGAAATCAATGATGAGCGTTCATTGGAAAGGGAAGAAAATGAAGTTTATTGCGATATTTCGATATAATCGATCATTCGATTTTAAACTAATTAATTGGATCCAACATAATAGTTATATATGTGTGATGTAATGATATGGTGAATATTTTAAATATTAAACAGCAACGAGAAATCCAAAAAGTTAGGATATTCCAAAATCATCGTTACTCTTTTTGTTATAAGACATATAAGGTTTACGATATGTGTCAATATACAAATATATCATGAATATAAATGTGTTGATGATCATTTTTGAATCGATTAGGCATCAAAATGCTCGAATTATTCATTTATTTATTACTTATAGTATAAAATATATATATAATATAATAATTAATGTTTTTCTCACTGAACAACGTAATTTTTTAAAAATAATTTTCTGATTGCCCCATTTTCTGTGATTTTTTATATATATTTTAGAAAATAAATGAATTTGATTTTATGAATTTCCAAGATGAATATATTTAGCGATAAGGATCGTTTCAACAATACGCCAATAAAATTTTTAACAATGATGTTTTCATATGCGAAAGTATTTGATTAAATTAATTATCAGTAGATATATTTATGCAGATACTCAATTTTACTGTAAAATTTCCAATTTCAAGCAAATAGATGGATTCAGTTAGCTTTTTAATAGTTTGAACTTTTATGTTCTCATACTTAATTTAAGAAAGTGATTTATTAGCATCATTGTGAAAAAATAAGAAGAACATCGTCCATCGTCCGTTGGAAAATTTTTCTTGTAGTCGTTGAAGTAATAGAGCAATATTTTTCTTCCACAAATTATATTAAAAAATAATTCTTTATCATCTTTCTGTATAATTTACATATTCTGAGAAATTTCACTGTTTCTGATTCATCAGAAGTTGGGGGAGAGTAGATTGATGGGTGGGCATTTCAAAAGAAGATACCGTTGAAGAAATTCCAATTTAATATCACAAATATAATCACGTCTTCACATCAAGTGATTTACGATTTCAACAGAATACTAGCAACTGATTTCTTTGTTCAGAAGATAAGATAAAATCTTATGAATGTCTTACGTTATGAATTTTTAATTATGGTCGTATCCATTCTGGTCATTCGATTTCATTAATGTTCATTTCTAACATACATTCGTTTCAAGAGAGAGTTTATTTTAGCGTCCGTTATTTAAAAAGTTTTAAAGAAATACCGAAACCGAAATAAATTTTCAATATTTCTGTGAATAAGTATGATAATGTGCTGGAAATTTGTAAAGATCGAAACTCAGCAGTATAGTTTGTACATTACACTACGTTTTGATCTATTGTTTCTACATAATTCTCTCTTAGGAGAATAATTGAGCAAGAAAAGAAATGAACTTATAAGAAAGTGAAATTATAAGATTCAGATGATATATAAATAAACATATTTCATGAATATCCAAAAAGTGTACATCTATCTAATATATAATGTACAGTTGATAACTTCATCGACTTGAATTCATACGGCGTCTCCGTTGAATTATGCAGTAGTCAATTTAGGCTCAAATGTCGTTAATATTAATTAATAGAACGATTTAAATAACAATCAATGGATTTATGATTAATATCAGCTATGGTAATTAAGGAATTATTGTTAATATTTTCTATGTAACATTTTTTAATAAGAATATTCTGAATTAATTCAATTTCCGGTGTTAGCTTCTTATTTTATCAATCTTGTTTTATTTTATAAAACCTTTGATAAACTTTTTTACACATTGCATTCATAATTTGTAAAAATATTTTAAAAATTAATAAGTAAATTTATGTTAGTAATTTTAAGTATTGATGAGATTAAGAAAGCAATGGCAATTTGGGATCAAATGATTGTCATATTTTGCAGGAATGTAATTTACACGTTTATCCTTGTTACCTCATGTCTAAAAGGCAGGGAATAATTATAGCACATTTTCAGATAATGTACCTTTTAAATAGTTTACTCGGAGTTGATATCATGGCTTTATTATGGGTCCCATAAAAAGAATGTCCGGATACTGTATCATTTCTATATAGCTTCTATTATAGCGGTAAATTACCTCTCCTTTCTTTAAAGATGGCTATTTTAAAGGAAGTTCACAAAGGTTCTTTGTAGGAACAGCTTGCTTTACGAGTGAATGACTTGCTTCCCGTGTCCTTAAATTTTTAAACACGCATTCTGAAAGAGAGGTTACTTTAGATCAATACATCCCAAGTTATTTCGAGCTGATCTTTAGATTGGCAGTGTGATGACATAATAATTTCACTCGATATTTAGGAGAATTTTAAGTGTCTTCTTTACACTCAATGGAAATTAGAAAAGGGAAGGCACTCTTACGGAATAGGGATGGATTATTCCTATCGAATCATAGAAAAAAACATTTTATTCGATAATTTGTCACTTGTGGTAGTATTTTTATGCAAAAATATACTCTAAAATTTGCAGCTATTTAAAGAATGAAACACGTACTATCATATTTGCTTTGCTTTGTAGAAAGAGAAATTTCGTGTGATTATAATGATACGAGAGACCATTATTTAGCTTACAATATCCAACATTCAAGGAATATGAATATATAGAAATTTAAAACTATTAACATCATAAAAATAACGTGTAAATGCGTAATCATTTAGATATAACTGATATATGAAGGTACCTTAATAAAAATTTAAACTATAGGTGCTGTCTACACATCTTCCAAAAGACAATTTAAAATGTTATAAAGTTATATGATACAGTTAATATGAAAATGATATCTATGAAGTGCAGTTGCTTGTTATTGAAGAAATAAAGCGTGATTGACTATTAATGATATTGAAAGGTCCCTATCTGTTCATTCTATTCGAACGATACCCACTGAACAATCAATGATGAGACAATAATTGCAACAAAAGAATGATAAAAAAGGGTCTTAATACAGAAATATATTAAAAATGTCAGAAAATCTTCTAATTGATTAAATAATGTAAATTAAATGTAGTTTATTTCAAATTTTTCACTATAAAGTTGTATCGCAACTGATTTATCAAAATACGATTTACAGCATAAGAACTGCCTGTAATTGATAAGTAAAGAATTTGAGTTTCGGGGTATTAATTTTTCAATTGAGATACTAATCTTTGACTGTTGAAAATGTAAACATAATCTTAGCTATCTTTTCTCTGTTTGATAATAATTTCATAAATTTAATCAAACTGTTATCCTAAGTGTATTAATTTCTTTATAAAATTATAAGTTTTGTATTCCCTTACTATTCCTTTGGTTGGTTTATTCTAGTGAATTTATAATAAGAATCAATATCTCAATTTATAAATTTATATGTTAATGCCATTCTAAGCTATTACCACTAAAATCACTTTCTGTGAAATCGTAGTTTTATATACACGTTGCTTATTAATTTGTATAAATCGGGAAAACTTTGAGAAGTAGATAATTTGGTAGAAAAGGTAAAAGGGCAATTCTAAGCGAAGTAGTTGGAAATGGAAATGAAACTGCTTTTATTTATACAAAATGATAACCTCTTTCTAATTTATCTCTGAATTATCTATTAAAAGATACAAAATACGAAAAATAATTAAAATTATGAATTTGAGCACCAAATCCATCTTTACATGAATTGCTCTATAATTTTATCGATCCACAATTCGATCAAATTAGATCAAAAGTTTTGAAAGAGTATTTGAGAAGAATTTTCATCGTTTTATTTATTTTACCAACGATAAAAGTGATGAGGGCAAGTGATTTTTAAAAATCGGAGAGATTAGGTTCAGTTACATTTGCTCATGTTTTTGGCAATATTCTAAGATACAGAGCATTGGAATGAGATTATCTTTGTTCCTTTCGTCTTATACTTTAAAGCATATCCTCTTTTTAACCATGTCTCGGACATATTCCATGATGCACTTTTGTTCCATGTAATTGCTCCTAAAATTTCTTTTCAATTTCAAATGCTTCAAATATCCCTCAACAGGGATATAAATGTAAATCGAATATTTCAAAAGTATCCGATTTGGAGAGAATAATACCCGTGATTCGAGCGATGTTTGGCATTATCTTAGTTCTGTTAATGATCCACTAAGTCAATGCATCTCTTTCACCATCTTTCCCGCCAATGCGTGTCATTTTTAACGGAGTCATTTTTAATGAATTTTTGTCACGCAGAAAGATGTGTAGCCACGCCCTTCCATAGGAAGTTCTTTGTCGTGTTCTACCCATCAAAGGATATAAGACTGTGTAACATCGTCTTAAAAGCGCTCGTAGGAAAATTAAAGTGCCGTTCCTTTTTTATGAGGGGTCATTCCGTCAGCTGCTAACTGAATGTTCTTTCCCAAAATCAGCAGCCGTTGATCTTTTTATTTCGTGACGCCAACCGCTGCTCAATGCGGGATAAATGAGTTTTGAATTATCGGGTTCGATGACGTCACGCATTGCAGTGAAACGGAGCTAGTGCGTGGAGTCTTCAAGGACAGTGCAGCAGTGTTTCGCTTCGAACGTTTTTCAATCATTTTCGCTGCTTACGATCGCACTTAAAACTATACACTTTAGTTAGAAGAGCGCGTAAAGTAAAAATCGAACTGCTTAAGTCGATATTTTTTCCGACTCCTTGAATTCGTCCTCATTTTATTACTTTCTCCTCTTCGCGCGACTATTTCTCACAATTAAGAGTTTCCGATAAAAGTATCAAACGTCGAATAAAGATAAAAAGGCTTCATACATATTTCACCCAAAGGGTTTTACTGAAAAAGGAGAAAGTGTTAAAGGTGCTCTCACAAATGCGGATTTTATTTTGAAATTTTTTAAGAACCTTTACACTCATTTCAATTGATTCAATTTGTTATATTTAAGAAGACAAAGGATTGAAACTTATTTACGATCAAATGGTTGATTCAGCGACGCATTCAGCGATCAATTCCTTGCAGTTGTTTATAAAATTTTAATATTTTACGGCTGAGAAATAGGAATAACGTACCACATACTTTAAAATAGAATTTCTTTAACGAATCTCTTCCCAATCTCATCCGGAACAATAAAATTTGCACGAAGGAAACGGTTAAGGGTAATATTTAGCATCATTCAAACCAATCATCTAACTAATGTTTATGAACATGAATATGCTATAACGGTTCAATTTGGATAAATTTACAAAATTTTGCGTGAGAATGAATTCTTGGAGGAATGAAATTAGGAAAAGAATAGCCATACTAAAATCTCGGCCGTGCGATCTTCTCTTGGAATTCGTGAGATCTGGAAATGTGTGTCTTTTGAGAAATTCGCTCTCATGAGGAACTCATTTCTCAATAAAGACTTATGAAAAATTTTCTCCTTGTATTACAAATTTCTTTGAATCCCGTTCCTATGAATTATGGGAAATAAGTGCAATATCCATGGTAAAGTTTGTTTAATGAAGAAAGAAAATATTAAAATATTGGAAAAGGTATTGCGGGAACGGGTTCGAAGTTTGAAGTTGGTGGAATTGATTTTGAAATAATCAAACCTTTTTATTTCATTTAAATGGAGAGATTAATTAAATGTAATAAAGAAAACTGATTATCGATTGATTATTAATGTTCGGTTAAGGAGGAAAATAATTGAAAGGAAATATACATTAATAAAGATAAATGAAAGCAAAGATATAGTACAATAGGAGAAAATTGAACATAGCATCATTTAAGAGATGAGGAATTATTTATATAATAAAAATAATGAACTTTAAATTATGAAAAGAATACCAGGGAATGACCTCATTTAGTTTTTTAAATTCAACGCACGAATGATAATTTCTCACTCTGAAGTCTAAATAATGATAATTTAAAAGGAATCAAATTTTTACTTTCACAATTATTCTCAAAACCTCAGATAAGATCCGTAATCAAACTGAAATAGTTCCAAAATATTTTCCTGGATTATATTGAATGATAATCTAAATTGAATATTTGAACTTTTGCACTCTTAATAATACAATACCGAAATATCTAACTATAGGAAGGAATTTATTCGAATATTTTGAAACCACTACAAGCATTTAATGGAAAATATGAGTCTATGATGATCAAGTGGTCGGAAATATGAATTCATTCAAATTAGTGAATATGGAATACTTTCAGATTCGTCCTTCGATTCTCCGTTTGTCCAAAGACACGGAATATGAAGTGGTGGTGCTTCGGGTGAATGATGCAAGAAGTTATCGGTTGCTGAGGGTGTCTTACCATGGATTTTCTCGGAATTTTCGCTCACGAAGGGAACATGGTTTTCATGTTTGATCAAGGCTGCATGTTTAGATCCTCTCCATAGTGCCTCGACCCATAATCCCACTGCGCTCTTATAATCAATAGGCGCCGAGAAAAATTTAAGGGATCTGAAATGCGCAAATGCGCTGTAAAGTGGAAACCTTTGCATTTAAATGCAAATTCGGCGCATGAAAAACTAAGAACGTCGATAAGAGGTGAAATCAGAACTTAGTTTAAAACATGGGTAATTAAAACACCTATTGGAGTATAAAGTGGTATCAAATTTCAAACATCTTCGCGAAAAAATATTCTAAAGAGAGAGGTACATAAATGCACCGTGGTTCGTAACCAGGAAGCACAAGTGCAAACAACGATCCACTTTAAATGCATTATAACTTAATATTCAAGAAAAAATAACTTCGAGAATGAATTTAAAATATTAGTAAAATTATGAATTTTCTCTTTTCTCGCTGAATATTTCGAGTATTTAATCAGTCGATTTGAAGTAATAAATGCTCGGACGAATTTGATGACACGCAATCGATCGAACGACGGGTGAAAATGGCATTTACCAAATAAATGCAAATGTTTCATTGATGAAATACTCGTGGGTTTCATTCGTGATTTTTATAATTCTTTTCTCTTAATATTTGCACTATTTCACGGCTGTTTTAATTCTTCGGATAAAAATCGATAAATACATATTTTATGGAATAAATAGAATTAATTCAAGAGGGAGAAATTCCGAGAAAAATCTTAAAGACATTTTTTGAGAAAGTAAGAAAGAAATTTGAGTACTTGGTATTAAAAAATGTTATTTTTCGGTACGTCTTGATGGAAATACTGTTTCTGAGAAAATAAATAGAGTAATACTGGCTCATAGCTTCAACTTTCAAATGGCGCTTGGAATATGAAAGCATTAATTTGAGCGAACCGGATTTGTCCAATTGGACATCCAATTCAGGTATCACAATTTGCTGATGTCAATACGATTCTGAAAAGACGTATCAATTTGCAATATAAACCGGAAATTGGGAAATCGTATTTCCGATTAAAAGAGCATTTCAAGGACATTTGGGATTAATCGACTGTTTCCAGTCAAAGCCATACAACAGCTTATTTTCCATTTCATTTATTTAATTCCATCACATCTCCAAACTTTAATTATGTTTTCTGAAAAAGGATTTTAACATTATCAGCCGATCAAAAGTGAATGTATATAATGTAGAAGATGATTTGTAAATATCTTTATAAAGGAAGGCCATTCAATTCAATTTCGTTGAAATAAAATACTTATCAAGCACTTTAAACTTTTACTCTCAAATTTGAGTAATGTATTAACATTTATCTATGTTATATGTGAACTACGTGAATTCGCATTGATAAATAGTAACTCGTGGATCACTTGAATAGAACGGCATTCATTTACATCGATTCCCAACCGCTTAAGCAGTCTTTCTTATATTCGAGATCGTTTTCGCTGTATCTTAATAAAAGCACGATCATAAGAGACGATTCACATCAACAGTATCCGAATAACGGAGCGTTTATTAGCGCAACTGAAACAGTATTTCGAAATCTGCGTTCCATGTAAAATCTGGAAAGATGAGCTGGCCAATGGGTGTGTTGGGAATTGGCCGCTCAATATGTCAATCGAAGTGGATTTCGAGTATCGATTGAGCGACGCGACGCCTCTAATTACATGCTAACGATGCGATCGATGTGAGGATTCTTATCGCTGACCCATATCAATTGGTCAAATTAATAACCCTCTTGTCCTTCAGCCGTGTCCAATCACATGCACATTGTCGCCCCGTTTAATCACAACCGCTGCATCTTCTTTGTTTACCGAAAAGGCTGCTAAACGATCTGTTTTCAAATAAATTAGGC
This sequence comes from Pantala flavescens, assembly GCA_020796165.1. Classification (NCBI taxonomy): domain Eukaryota; kingdom Metazoa; phylum Arthropoda; class Insecta; order Odonata; family Libellulidae; genus Pantala; species Pantala flavescens. The sequence goes on from CM036886.1 coordinate 30,924,340, forward strand.
ACTATTTGGTACGAGTTATCTACTATTATGATGCTATGGATTATCATTTCGGATATCGATAGGGTTCCGATAGCAAATTATCTTTCAATCTTCGATTTAAGCCGTCGTTCATTGAAGAGAGTCCAATGAATGTACGTTTTGTACAGCTACAAACAATAACTCAATAACAAACAATAACGGTATTCTTTTTTTATAAATTTCCTTTTGATGCCTTTTCTTCCTTTCATTTCTTCGTATTTTCCTTTCCATCCCTATTTTTTGTCCGATTGCCCTTTTTTGTGGCGTAGATTTATAACACTTGATTTGTCTCTTTCCTGCGATGCCTTTTTTTCGAGATGTTTATAGTATCGCACGGGATTTATGACCCCTTTAGTTGTGATAGATGAGAAGCCATCCACAGAATTCTATTTATAAAGCGTAATAATTTTAAATGTTATTTAATTGATAAAATGAAATCGGAATTGACGTACATTCTCGATTTCCATCTTCATCTCATGTATCCTATACGAAGGATTAATAGTGAGTTATTAAATGATGTAGTACTTAATTTATTTACAAGGGAATTTATTTTTACAAAGGTAATTAACCTCGCAACACGCAAATTCAAACAAAGAACATTGAATAAAAAAGAATACGCGGAATCAAATATTTACTTAAAATTTTGATCCATCCCTATGTTAAAGATCGAAAAAGTATTTCTAAAAGGAAGCCATGACTGATGCATTTATGCAGTATGTAAATGTTTTCAGTCTAAAAGAATTATAATTTTGAGACCAAAGACTTTTATTTTATATAATATTAAAAATTTTATCGATGGAAACTTTCAAAATGAAAACGGAGAGTAAGAATTTCCTTCATTAACATTCGCACAGAGAAAAGTATTCATTATCCTAAGGAATCTCAAATACCTTTATTAAAAGAAATGTAATGAATTAAATGTTTTCATAATTATAAATTCTTGGAATAATTCTTAAATACGAGATAATGTATATTTATCAGCATAAAATTTAGAAGCTGCAAAACTTGGATGTATAGGGAGTATACAGTCAACGCTGTGGGGTGCTTTCAAATAGCGGAGTGAAACGTCATCGGAGGTGCGTCAGACGTCTTCAGCCGTCTCAGATCGCTGAAGGTAAACTGCACTTATATAAGCGGAAGGCCGAGGTTTAGCACAAGCAAAGCGTATAAATATGGACAGGAAAGTGGTTAAACATTGAAGTTTTCGGAGTTTGGTTTAAAGAAGATACGTCTTTTTAGGTACTTTTTTCGATTCGATATTCGTGAATATTGATCGCCAATAGTTTTTAATTAAAGTTAATAAAATATTTTTATCATCATGTAAGAAAAGTTATAGATAAGAACTTTTCTTTTAACTTGTTACATTTAAATGGGAATATTAAATCTAAAAGATAATCACTTATCGATAAACGACCTTTAGTCATCTATTGCACTCATATTTTATAAATCAGTAAACGAAGAAAGAAAATTCGATTTGAAACTCAATTTCTTGAATTACTGGCTTCATTAGAAATGGGAGCTTCTATTTCTCTAAATTTCAAATTATGGTTTTTGAATTAGTTCTTAATTCAAAGGTTTCTTAGTTTATTCATGAACTAAAGTCAACAAATTTCAATTTCATTGCTTTCTATCGGAAGAAAAAAATTTCATTATTAATGTTTCCTATCTTCTCTACAAATATGTAATTGCCAAAAATCCTTGCGTATACATCAATGATTCTTTTTTTAAATCGAACGGGTTTATGCATTGACTTAAAGGGTTCATCTAAAACACTTCCTTTTAAGATAAATTTGAAATAAAATGCACATCAGTTTATACTTTCAAACATTAATTTGTTTTGTTTGCTTAATCAATTCACATAGATCCATGGAAACACTTTGATCGAGTTTTCGAATGTAAGAATTTGGAAAGATAATCTAAGTCACGAAAGATATTTTAGTGTCATTAACTTTCGTAGGAGGATGAATATGTTGTGAATTGAGAAGATGTTTATTTTTCTGCTTATTCCTTGATTGTTTGTGACAAAGTAAAAGATGTCAATTTTTTAATCCTTTAACACATTAAAAGTGAAATTCTTGATCGTAGAATTCTTAACATTGCGTCAAGCATTCGTTATAAGTAAATGTTTGTGATGTTTATTTTCATAGACAAATCAGCTTGTACCCATGTGACTTACTGTGGTTAAATAAGTGTTTTAGTTTACAATTTTTAATATCAAATTGGGTCACTTATTTTGGTATAGAAATGAGTAATGTAATACTTGAGGAGGAAAAGTATACTAATTTAATTGTCTCGAACATAGTTCAGTGAGTATAACCGTATATGCTTACAGTTCTCACAGTGATGTAAACCTTTTGAATTACTTTCACCAAAATTGCTTTGTATGCGTGTTTTATAAGTTTCGTAACGGTTACCGGTGATTGTTTTGCAATGAAATATTTTGCCTTTGAGCACCATTTGCATAATTCTGTGCTTCAGCACTTTTTAATGGGCACTCTAGAAATCTGTTTCTTAAACTTCCATGAATTTGGAATGGATGAAATGAAAAATATGAAAGTTTTTAATAGAAATTATTATTTCGGAAATTTAATCGCTGAAACGTAAATAAATTTAAGTTAAAGGGATCGAATCCAATTTTATTCCAAAGAAGATATGTTATTCATTTATTTTAATTGAGATTCAGGTATGTAAGACAATACCAAAGGAGATTATATCAAAAAAAATAAACGGTTAACTCCATTTTCAAGGATATGTTATACCAATATATACCAATCCATTCATCTGAAGAATTATGAAATCTGTAATATTCATTTTTATTTATCTTTTACCAGAGTCTATTTTGACAAAAATTCCTTCCCGATTTCATATATGATCTAAATTAATTAAATGTATTTATAAGGTCCGTCACTGGATCACATGGTGAATGGAAGTTCTTTGCTTCTTCATGTAGAGCAGTTCTTTGTGAATGAATTGTATTTTATCAAATCTTAAACTAATAAAATTAAGCTTAAAATTGCTTTTGTATGTTTTTCTGCTATGCTAATTAACCTATGAGACCTCAAAAGCGTTAAAATATTTTGTGAAAAAGGGAGGGCCGGCGGAGGTTTCCTCTTACGTACAATCAAATCTGTTTCGAAGTGGAAAATATTAATGATTAATGTCCTTTTTAATTTTCTTAAATTTTTTAATCCTTTACCACATCAAAAGTGAAATTCTTGATCGTAGAATTCTTAACATTGCATCAAGCATTCGTTATAAGTAAATGTTTGTGATGTTTATTTTCATAGATAAATCAGCTTGTACCCATGTGACTTACTGTGGCCATCATTTGTGTAATGATAAATTAACGAGAACTTGAGAATGAGCATCATAAATAAAAGAAATTGAGAGATGTCCAATCGCGTTAAATGCTTTACTTTCACACGATGTCTTTATACGAAATTAAAATGATTAAATCCCGCTTTTTTAAACCTTAATTATTAAATTAAACACTTTTGAAATCAATTTAAAGGTGAGACACATGCCCTTAAACGATGTTCGCAGGATGCCCGCGAGTATGGCTTCTTGTCCTGTGCCCGAGATCAGAGAGGAGGTGCTGAGCGATGTGGAGGAAGGAGCGGTGGCCGAGGAGTGCGATCCGTGCTTCCTCACGGTGGAGGAGCGTGTGCTCGAATGGATGTGCGAAGGCGAGGCACGGCCGAGACACGACTCGTACAGGTTCGTGTCAATCCACGACTTCATCATATTCTCTCGTAAGCTGATTTTTTCCAAATGTTTCTCACTTTGATATGTCCTCATTTAAATACGTACGATATCTTAAACTTGAATAAGATTGTTCTTAGATTTTGTTATCATATTAGACTTTAACTATTGAACAGACCCGGAATAGACCGATAACTAAATATATGTATTTAATCCGCAGAATTGCGGAATGAATTCCATTCAGTTTCTCTTTATTTTTTTCAAAGGATTAAAAGCTCTCAATTCAGTTTATCTCTCGTTATCGATGTTCAATTGGCGGAGACGATCTTAATTTTATCGAATAAGTAACTGTCCGATTAAGAAAATATGAAATAGCTCTCAAAAATTTTAATTTACAAATATTTCAGCTCATTTTGAGTGTATGAAGTTCAATGAAGTACAATATCATATATTTTTTACAATAATCAAGAAATTACAATTTGGAGGCTTCGAAAGAAATTGGTATTGATATGCCCAAGCTCTACTTAGCATGAATAATAATTTTCCACCAATATAGTATTTTTAATCCGTTGTTCCTTAAAATTATTTACAATTCTGCGAAAGAAGAGCACATAAGTGAGAAATTGATGCTTTGAAATGAAGATGTGGCCAAAGAGTTAGTTGATAAAGTGTGCAGTTCTCCAGGGATAAGAAAGAGTAAAAGCTGTTATGTGCGAGTGATAAAATTGTACACTTTGGGCGCTTTGTTTGAGAACAATGCATGGACCAAATGATTTAAAATAAGTATCATACGCAAGTAGCACTTTATAAGTTGTATGCAAGAGAATGCGCCCGTCCTTATTACCAAAGAATTGAAAATTAGTTTAATTCAATCCACTATTTATTATAGGAGAAACTGTGAAATAACTTCTGCTCAAATAAAGTAAATTAATTTACAATGGTCAACGATTACAAAATCGCTATGCGATTCTAATTCTGTTAAAACGAAAAATATTTACGATGAATAGTTAAGTATATAAAACTGATTGCGTATGCTTCATTTTTGGTCGAATCAACCAAAAAATCGATCTTTCTGAGTAATAAGACTTTAGGTGAGAAGCATACACTCGTATATTTGTCCGTCGAAGGCCTGAATACTTAAATAAACAGTTTTGATTAAGTATTATTAATGAATAATGCTTGCAATTTATTATACCCAAAATATTGCTTCAATAGTATAATTTTATGCTGTTTTAAAATATAATCTAATCGTGTTTGGAAAACGTCGTTTTGAATTCATATTTTCCCATTCCAGCTAACGTTATACATATACATCGATAAATTATGGTCTTATAAATAGAGAGGGATTTCCGATAGAAATTATAAATGCGGAAAAAGAAGATCTGATTTCTTTTCTGAAAGGAATCAGATCTTCAGATCAGATCAGAAAAAAATATCATCCGAATTCCTTGCGTTATTTTGGAATCGTTTGGAGAAATTAACGAGGCTTCAGCGAACGCGTTTTTTCGAATCTGAACAAGGCAATTAAAAACATGATTACTATGGAATAGATCATGCATGTTTCCTTTCAAACGATGAAATAAATGTCATAAAATGTAAATTGTACAGAGACCTCTATCTAAATTCTGGAAGGACCATTTCCCTTCCATCCTCAAATATTATCTAAAGCGAATGGATTTGTTGCTATTTTTCCTTATTTTTTAGCTCTAACATTTAAATCTCTTCTAAGGAAATTTCCCAGAATTTCATAATCACAATATCTTAAAATGATATTCTCTTTTTATTAAAATATGACTAAAGGGGTGTCGATGAAGCGGGTAAGCGATTAAAGTGTAAGAAAATAAGAATAAACCAATTTAGTTATGAATCGTTTGAATGAAAGGCAACCTGAATTATAGTAAAGAGTTCACTTGTCTTTTAATCCGAATTCAATTATTTACTACGCCCAAATCATGAGTCATTTTGGCCAAAATGAACGCCCGCACATCGGCCGATGGGGGCAGTGGAAGGTCAGATTTAGGACATTCGATTTATGTTTATGTGTGTGCATGATCAGGAAAAGAATAATTAAAGAATTGATAAAGAAAAGCTTTATATTTCACTATCCTTAGTGATTATACAAAGGCGTAAGTTCTATAATTTGATCTTTATTTGACCTTTTTGAATCTTTCAAACGTAAATAATAAGTCATTGCCAGTAGTGTTATTATCTACGAAATAGTGTTATTTCGTATCTTCGAGATATGATTATTTGATTTTTATGCGAAAGAATAGACGTATCTCTAAAACGACTTAATTTTTGATTATATGAGAATAATTTTTTATTTTCTTTATATTGAAACTGTCTTTAGAGAATTTATTGCAATATATGAACTAAAAAGGCAGAACGCTAAGTAATTAGCATAATTATTGTTTAAATAAACAACAAGGATAGTTTTTAGCACCATATTCACATATTCAATCTTTTATGGTAAAAATGACCTATTAAATTTGTACAAATAGCAAAATAAATATGATGCTCTTTTGGTAATAAATGGACATATTGAGCGTAGTATTGCATACAGAAATGTCTGGATGAAAACAAATTCAATAATTACTATTCCATAATTCTTTTCAAAATGAAAAATATCTTCTGTGAGATGTTTATATGATTAAATTTGATGAGGAGTATTTTATGATACTAGAGTAAAAATTTGCGAGATTTATGTATTAGAATAAATAACATAACGGAAGGTAATATTTCATATAAGTTCCATATAAATTGGAATTATGTCAAAAAAGTTATGTACTCCTTCTTAAGTTTTCGTCAATCAATTTGTATCAAATATTTAAGGAATATACTTCAGCTCCTTTGACGCTTTTGTATTTTTTAGTGTCTCCACATTACTTTGTGTATTTCATTCATTTTTCATACTTTTTGGTTTTAAAATTATTTTTCTTTATTTATTTAGGCGAAATTTATTCTACAGAGACTAATCTTACGATCATATCAAATCCTAGTTAGCAAAAATTAGATCCGCCAGTATGAAGCTGTTAATAATCTAAGCACTCGACTACCGGCAATGGTTAAACAGTAATCCGTGTGCTGATTCATTGTTGCATTCATTGTCTTAGTTTGATGATCTACCATTGTTGTCTGTGGGAGTAAATGCCATTTGTTTCCGTTTGAGAGTCTCGAATGTTCATGAGCGTCTTCACCCAAAAGTTCGTTGTGAAATCATTAAATCCCGAATGAATTAGTCTTCCCGAGGAAACCGTCCCGATAGTCAGCTGTTGCATGACTCATCACCGTTCCTCGCGTGAGAATACCTGTTCACTCCTTTACGTGGACTCAAATGGCCGATCGTTTACCGCTTCAACTTCTGCTCCTACGCTTCACTCCTCCAATGTACTCCGGTTCGGGTGAATGATCAAGCAAAGTTACTTCTATGATACCACAAAGGCCTCTGCGCAACAGACGACGATGTTGGGCAATAATGCAAACAAATACATTGTCTAACAATTGCTTATAGCATCCGATAAATAACTTTGAAATCCGAGTCCTCTCAGAAATTTTTTCGTCTGTTGCCTCCGTTTAATTGTTCATATATTGTCTTTCTTCTGGCAATCTCAACATATCCACTTTTGAAGTGGTATTCATGCCCTTCAGCTTAACCTCTTGAATATTCAAAGTGAATTAGAATCTTACGAGAAGCTAAGTTGAATCATCTCTAAATCCGTGACAGTGCCTACAACATGGGAATCTCAAAATACTCTGCAGTATTAAAGATTGGGTCTAACCAGAGAAAAATAGAATAAATAAAAACTTAAAATACTTAGATATAAATCAGAAAATTGACGTTATCGTGTGATATGCTATTAAGCACTCGGCTAGATTCTCAAAGTCCCAGGTTCAAGTCCTAGCAGATCGGATTTTTCCAATCTGGGATTAGTTACGTTTATTTAAGAGTGATCTATGTATATTTAATTTCGTCTTAAATTAATAAAGAAAATTATCATTATTATGTATAAGCAATTTCTCTGCCTCTTGATTGATATAGTTTACGGGTTCTATCAGTTACTCGTAAAATATAACCAGCTTTTCTTATCGCATCATAAGTATATGTTAAGTAAATGATCATCAAATTAGAATTAAGCGGTTATGAAGGCCGAGTAAGATATGAAACGAACTGTATCAAACTTTGAGGCAGAAATGCTTTTCAGCTTGGAATTGATGAATCCAAAAAAGAATTTATGGAAAGAGATTTACACTAGCAGTGCATTCAGAATAATAGTTAAATGATAGATATTGGTTGTGCCTTAAGAAATACTCGATGATATTGGAAATGACTTTAAAAACTGGTTTATATTATTTAAGACTCGTGAATACACGAGTCTTTCTTCAGAAAACTCTTCTGTAAAAATGTTGTTTTAAAAGATAAGGAATATTTCTAATCTAAACTTAATTTAATGAATAAATTGAACTCGATTTTTATGCACGTCCAGAATTTCTTTTAAATTAAACTGCTTTCTCAAATTTCTGCGATAATACATTACATACAATATCTCTTTTCCATTCCCAGCGAAAATGGAAGTTATGATTCAACCTCTACATTTTACGTCGTCATAAACCACTTTTATAGAGTTTCCCTTAAAGTTTCGCATGCACTTTATCTTCGTGTCAACTCAATTAGAAGTCATGAAATGAGTCCACACTCATTACAACTCATAGAAGAACAGGTTCAAGGTCCAATGCTCGATTTCACTTTCAGCGTTCCTGGAAATAGGACAGTAATCTGAATCTTTTGAACAACTTGCCGCAGCTGTTCATTGCTAAATTGCGAAAGAAAAATTACCTTTTGTAGAATATCCAGTTTTACTTCTCTCCCAACTGTTTCAAGGGATAAAAAAATGAAATCTTCTGTTTCATCATCACGAATTTTCTCAATTCGGAATGGATATTGTTTCATTCTTCCTTATTATACGGCTAACATATAACATCTTTCGGCTAATATTACAACTATTCCTTACACTTGAGATTTTTTACACTGTTTTAGACAGTTCTTAACTTATCACAAATCTATATAGTTCATCATGCTAATGAAACTACCTCATGAATTCCAAGTCTATGGAAGTTTCGTGTGGTTGTTTTGCGATTCCTCTTGTATCCATCATGGGCAATTTAAATACCCAATGTGTAGGAATTAAGGTCAGTAAAGTTCAAATGCGTGGCTTCTGAACGTAAAACGAGCCTCTCAAGGAGAAGCTGACATGTGCGATGTGACTGGAATTTGAACTAGAATCCTTCAATGGCCGCTGTATATGGACAGTTGACACAAATCTATTGACCGTTTTCTGCTATTCGTAACTTTTTGTTCAATGTTTACCCCTTTTATTACGAGGATTAAATCTTCTTCACGGCGTTTTACTGTATGCCAATGTGTATCGGCTTTCTTCTATAAGAATTTGCATAATTTACTTACGCTATTTTACCATTTTTTATATGATTGTACCTTTTACACTTGAGTTCTCTATTTTCAGCCATATTCTTTTTTTATGGAGGCGTGTATGCTTGATAACAGTCGATTATGAGAGGGAAAATTTTCAGTGTGACATAATCTCCTGTATGCTATCTGTGTGTTTGTCCACGATAATTCACGCTTGACGTCGGTTGAAAGTAACATTCCCTTGTTGAGAATTCATATCACTTCGTAAGTAAACAGTGCTCACGAACGGATCTTTTTTATGGTTTTTGTATAGAAATATTCTTTTCTTAAAAATCTTTCTTAAATTTTTTTAAAGAAGTTTCTATAATACATTATATGATGTAAAGAACTTTAATTTATTTCTCCACTAACCGGTAGACAATGAATTATAAAATGTACTCAGGATTAACATTTCCCATGCCGTAATAGTGAAATGTTAGTGATAAAATAATCATAAATCTAGTATTTTAATCTTTAAATATTATTTACGATTTTAGGAATACTGAAATAATCTTTGAAAAGGAAGTAAAATTGTTTTTTATTTCATCGGATCAGGTTTTCCAGCAAATAATTTACAAAACTTCCCAAAATATTTAGTAATAAAAAGTTTAGTTCATTTTTTTATGAAAGACAAAAACTATCCTTTTACAGATTCATAAAATTAGTATACGTAAATAGTGCGCATAATTATTCAAGTTTCCTCGATTTACAATTTCTTTTATCGAATTTCATTTTCCCTTAATTGGTATTCATTCTGTACATTTTACATTGCTGGCATATACAACAATTGAATTAAATATCAGGAGAAAATCGTAAATGGCCGATTTTGAGGAAATTATCAAAGGTAAGGATAGAGGCGAAGAAAGAAAATGCATACAAAAGGAGTACTTAAAAATAGAAATTCAAGGGGAGGGATTTGACAATGGAAGGAAGCAAGTCAATAATAGGCAGGAGGTGGAGAAGTGGTTACGAACAATGCTTCCTGTTATAGACACGTACGAGGCTAAGATTTCTTCTATTGAAATAATAAAAAAGATTATGTGACTATTTCAATAGGAGCGATATTGTTTCAGATGCACTTTCTTTATAAATTGTAAGAAAGGTTTCGGAATGTCATTTTAAATGAAAATTTCTTGTTATTTTGGGCAGTTTTCTTAAATTTCTCTTTAAGGAGGTCTGAAATATTCTTATTTGAGACTGATTTGTATAAGTATGCTGCAAGCACTTTGGTCTTACATTGTGCAGCAATTAGAAGACGATAAAATACCTCAGAAAACTGATTACAGTAAAATTACGGGAAATATTTAAATATTTCCTTTTTCTGTTTTTGAATTGCTTAGTAGTATTCAAGAGGGTTTCAAGTAATTTGTTTTTCGGACATGATAAAACTTTTCAAGACATAAATACTTCACTTAATCCTTTCTTTATCAACTACTTTTAATTTTAAAATGACTATCTCTTCTCGTGAATTCCCGTATCGATATTTATTTCCTAAAACTTCCCAAAAACTTATCCCAGAATTCATACTTTAAAATACTATCTAGAGGATTTGATTTTTTCTTTTTTATTTCTCACTTAAGTCTTTTTAATATTTATGCTGACCGAATACCGAATCTTCTCTTCACGTATCGAACTGCTTTTCTCTTCTATTACATGAATAGAAAGCTGGAAATAGTATCCTCATAAAAATGTATATTTTTCTTTTTAATTACGAATCTTGTTCCAATGATTATTATGATCTTGTTTCAGTGATTTTTCTTTCATATTGTTATTATAATTGGCAATTCCCATTAGTCATGTGATTGTTCCTAATTCTCAAAGTTTGTGCTGATGATATCTCATTATTACGTCGTAACAATGCCTCTAATGTATTTCAAATTAGAATTTTCCGTGAATCGATGAAAAAGGTTTTTACATTCTAGAATACCATTTAATTAAGAATTACTCATTTATCCCGACGAATGTTATTATGTTCTGTTATTTCTCCTTTCAGATTTGAACACTTATTTCCCTGAAATCAAAGAAAGGTTAACGCCCCAGTATTTCACATTGAAACACTCTGAAAGGTAGCTTGCAGAGTATTTTTACAGAAATATAATATATACCTCTGAAAACCTAATCACTTTTCCGTGAATACATTGCACGGATGTTCGTTAACTTCTATTAAACATAGTCATATGAGATTCTAATGCTATAAATACATTCCATCAAGTACCTCCAAATCTAAACAATATCGACAAAGATCGTTGTTTTCCTAACATTCCCCTGTCTAGAACTACCTTCCTCTTTTATGATGTTGTTTACTATCTCTTGTGCCCACGCTGAACACACTTGATCAAAGATCTTTGGCATTGATTGCGATTTTCAGCAAACAGTTCTTTTATGGTTTTCCAAAATGTTAACACCTGATTTATTATATGTATCTAAAGTGTTCTATTTTCGAATTTTATCAAATTATTTCCCTGCCTTAACGTTTCAATAAAACAAGAATTTCCTTCTTCAATACCAACGAAGAATGTTTTTCATTATGGAGGTTCTTTTTGAAATGAAAAATTCTTTTGAAAATATATTTAAAATTTCATCGAAATTTCATTTCTTCGATTAAATTGGATTAGGCGCTTCCAATAAGTTACACATTTCTCTACTTTATTCAGAACATGCCTTAGTTCTATACAACTCTTTGTACTGTTTTTCTATTTTTCTTCAATTTCCTCAACAGAGTTGGATAAGATCAGTGGCAGGGCATTCTTTCAATGAACCACTCCCTTCAGAGTAATTAGAATATATCTTTAATTGTAATATTAAGAGGGTTTTTGTCTGCAGTCATTCTAATCAGCGAAATTGAAACGTACGTGCCTTTTACCTACCAACCAATTCTTATTGTTAGACGTTACCTTATCTACAATAAATCAAATTCTATTTGAATTGGAGAAAAGTAATTGCACTACTGACTAGAGAGTTCAGTTTTGATTTTCTTCGTTATTGTGACAAAAAGTTTGGTATTAAAATTGCTATATTTTATTTAACAGAATATAAATCAACTAATCGTCACTGAGCCCCACCAAGTCATCGTGTTTTTCGATCATTCCACACACCGACGGCGGTTTTCAGAAGTCTCAAATATACTTAATGGATGTTTATTTCTTATCACCCAAAAACATCCATTTTCTGCACAATTACGGTGTGGTTCTAAAATTAAGAGCAGACGTTCACAAACATGGGATTTGTACCTGGGATCTCAGCGTTAGAAGATTGCTAACCATTCCCATTCCACAGGCGAAAGAGTTTTATAAGAGAACTATCCCACTTATAATAATTATAATATAATAATTGTAATTTAATTCTCCAGAAATAAAAAGATTTATAGTATTTAATTTTATAAATAGATGTCCGAAATATTACAAAAATTTATTACATGACTCAACTTTTAAGTTTACGTGGATAACCCAATGAGTTGTTATATGTAATTGCGATAATATTGCATTAATAATTTTATGTGTATCAAAATACAATTCAGTGCGAACATTAATGTAAACTAGAATATTTGTCTTTAATTTACGAAGATATAACACCTGAATCTATATAAATTTCGTTCGCTAGTATTGGTTATGAAGTATTCCTCTTTTATATTTCGATTCCCAAAAAATATATATGCAAGTGATGAAATGTATGAAGTGCGAGTAAATGAAGAAATATGAGGTGAAAAGGCGAGTGGAATAAAGAATAGTTGAAGGGAAAGTGTCGATTCGAGAAAGTGGCTCTTAAAGGATCATTCTGCCATGAATTTGAAACTTCTAATAGGAGCGAACCGAATTATGACAATTGTCAAACGCATTTCCAAATGTAGAGATTGATTTTAATAATGGCATTCATATTGATTAAACTCATAGATTACCCATATTTGCTAAAACTTTGAAGCTCTCAAACAAATTTCTGTATCCACATAAATCTACAATTGGCAGATGGATATTTTGATTTCACGATACACCGGGAACATAATAGGAGTATGCGTATTTATATATTTGATAAATAATGATGCTCAATGAAACTGATCGTATAAAATCCTATAAACAGATAGACTTTTTATTCAATACCAGTTCATCATTTCGAAGTGTATAAAATGGGTCTAATAAAATAAGTTCTCTCACACTTTTCAATAAACATTTTACATAAAATTAATATCCTTCCTTTCTAAAAGAAAGAACGAATATATTAAGGATATCATTATATAAATGATTAAGGGAGTAAATACAATTCGATATTCTATAAGTATGTCGATTGTGCCACTTTTGACAAGAGGGATTACTTTTGTATGACTCTTAAAAAAGAGTTTGTGCATCATTTTTAAGTAATATATGTTATTACAATAAAAATATTTTTGCCTGAATTCACTTCTCGAATTCGTAATAAATATAAAATGAGTTTACATAAATTGGTTGTACTTAATATTTTCTGCAAATCGCCTCAATTTACCAGCAATCCGTGGAAAAGACTCTTTAGGTTTTGAAACTCTTCCAAGTTGAAAATATTGCTATTCAGGAGACTGTGTTTGACGTATTGGACGATTGGAGATACAGGTCAAAGAATATTTTGAATCCCATATTGAATAGAGTCATCATTCTTTTTTGTTAAAAAAGAATGTATTGGACTTTATAAAATGGGTCATGCTCGTATATTTGACTGTGATGAAGTAATGATTGAAAATATTATTATTGCGAAATTATTTTTGGATTAAACTAAGAACAATGGGAACAAAAACACAGAAAGTTAGTGGAAAATTTCGTAAAAAGGAAATTGCACAGCATTTATGTTAGAATTCTTGGAAGGAAATATAACGAGTCTTTAAGGTTTTAAGTGAAAAAATTAACGCTATAAAATGCACTACTTTAGCTGCCAAAATACATAAGTATCCTTGATAAAATTCTTGAATATAACTCGATACGTATGAGTAACGTAAATGATTTATCATTTCGATTGATAGTGCTCTCGATTTTTATTACGAAGTTCTTTTTTCTTATTTAAGCAGATTCTGAGGCCTTACCTCCTCTTCTCCATTTTTATTTTACAATTGATACTTCGAATCTGAAGTGTCGTTCATCTTAATGTATGAAGATGAATCATCCGAATAAAACTTGAACGTCATTCTCTCCTTTAAATTTCCGTTTCAAATGTACACTTCCTATTCTTACATTTGATCCTCTCTTTACTTCACCATCGAGTAAAAAACAAGTTCAAGTATTTTTATTTTAGTACAAAGTTTTTTCATTATGCTGTGGCATTCCACGAAGTCACGCCTTCTCATATTGATTTCACGATTCCATCTCATTAATTTACACCTAATAATTATGACTCGTTCCTTTTGACAATATGAAAAATTAATGTATCAGAATAGTCCTTTTAGAGCATTGAAAACGTCTGATGGCGATGTTTCTCTTAGGATTTACATTAATTAAAGAAGGACTTCTTGTTTGAAGGCCGTAGTCACAATGTTTTCTATCAGACAATCTTTTTATTATCACCAGATACAGAATTTACCATCTATGAATGTGTACTTTGAGCAATTAAACCTCCTTGGTGTTCATATTTTGGTTTCATTAGCTCGGATAGAAGTCGATTGTCCAAAAGTAGTACTTCACACGTAATTCCGTCTCTCTAAAATATTACGCACATGTCCGATTTCGCAATTTCTATAAATGAAATTTTATGAAATCTCGTGGTATTATTAATAAAGTGAAGGCCCCTGTTTTGGTGTGGTTAAGATCGTGTGGAATTCATGAATACTTAATAAGGAAATATGATCGTTTGAAAGTAAAATTTAAGGAAAAGGGTATGAATTAGTGTGAGAGGGTCCAAGAGTACACATGGGAACTACCTGTGGCATAAATGGACCATTTTCGCTCATTATGGTCATAAAGGAGGACTATTATGAGCGCGTTGATGGTCATTAAGGGAGCATCTGATTGACGCAGTTTCCAACTTTCACTTTTATCGATTTCTTACAGAACATATTTTTTAGCGAACATGTACTTGAAAACTCCGATTTTAATGTTCGGTGACAAAGTGTGATGAATAAGCTTTGTGGTTTTGTTTCTCAGGAAACTTATATCCGCCACAAACAAATGAAGGCTTTAAATTAGAAATATTCGTTTGAATTAAATCTATGGATTGTTTCATTTTCATGGAAACATTACTGTTAAGATATTTATGCCAATTTTAAATTTATGAGGCTAAGTTATTAATATTTTGTTCTTATAATAGGAATCTGATAGTTGAGTCAAATTTACTCGAATTTTACGTCTTTTTTGAAGAAGCAAAGTATACATACACTTATATATACTTCTTACAAAACGGACGGATATTTCTTGTGCTGTTTATTTATTATTCGCGCAACAAATATAATTTACCAAAGCTATGAAAAATGTATTTAAAAAATAAATAATGAGTTTATGTTTCAAATATTATCAATTATAAATCAGTGAAAATTAAATGAATAAAAGAGAAATACTAAAGGAGAATTTATGTAGTTTGTAAAATTAAAAAATAAATATTGAAATGAATATATTTCTTGTAATATTTAAGAAGTCTATTGCCATCTAATGTGAGTTAATGCAGATTGATGGTTTAAGGGTCGAAACGAAAAAGTTACGGTGTAAATTTACATTTCAGTATTAAATGGTAATACTTTATTTAAGAAAACTGGAGAAGGGTAAAGTTATTTTAGTGTTGTCTAGTATTTGATAAATTATATTTTTAGAGGAAGGATATGAGGGTTAGGAAAGTATTTTAAAGTTTTCTCATTCGATGATAATGAAGTATGAGAATGTGTAATTCATTTCGCATCTGTCTAAATTCGTGATTCATTCTAAACATTACTAATTAAAACCTTCGACTAATCTCTCTGTGACTGAATGACTCAAAAGGCACGTATCTCGGCTAATAAATCTAATATTCAAATTAGTGCAGAAGTTTTTAACTGTTATAAGATAGCACTTACGGAACGACTTTATTTTCACAAAACTTAGGAAACTGCTCGAGCAAGAAGATTAAATCGTCAGAGAGCGTATCTATGAAAATAAGACGTCAAACCGAATTAGTATGATGTGTTCAAAATAACGTCAAAAGAATCCTGCATTAGCATCATTTCCAAAATGCATTCAGAAATTCGCTTTGAAATACGATAATGAACGAGGCCACCGCTTTTCCGCCGTATATTTTTCGCTCTTCAGAAGAAGGATAATATCAATTAAAATACCTCTTGAGCCTATCTTTGGGACTTCCCCTCTTCCCCCCGCCGCGGCCTCAGTCGTGCTTCAGCCGCACCGCCGCACGGATTGATCCGCCACTCCCAACATATATGTGCTCGTCACCATGACTGCAATAGGCCTCTTCGCGTGCTTCCGTGCCTCCAATCCAACAAATGGGCCGGTCACGCAGGGTCGCCGCTTTTGGGTGTGGACGAACGGATTCGTGAGGTATTTTAGCGGAAGGATTTTCGGACCTTAACGTTTTTCTACGCCTTCGCGAACTGTTGAATCGCGTCCTCCATGGTAGCGCTGGTTTTTGGCGCTGACTATTGGGCCTTTCTATTGGACGACCCTCCCTCTTCCATGATTCGCCGGCGAGGACGCGGTTCGTACGAACTGCACCGTTCGATTTCCTATCCTTCGACCCACAGTTCAATAATAACATTCATTTTTAACCTTCGTCTGTGAGAATTTCGAGTTTCTGGATCTTCGGCATCGTCGACACCCACCACTGCAAGTTCCTCGTTACTCTCATCCGTTTCTCGAAATGTCCGAACGTCTTTGGCATCGTCTGCGGACTCTTCTTCGGTGGACTTCGATGACTTAAACGAGCTTAAATGCACGAGTGTGATGAAGAAAGACACCACTTTCCTTCACATTCCGATGAGCGTTGGTGTGGATTGCTAGTGTCGTTGCCAAGATCGCTTGGATATTCCGAGTGTGTCCTCCAGTGCCTTCCGAGTGCCTTCTAGTGCCTTCGACCACCGTAACATGTCCGATAGGCCACGGAGGCCCTCTCCCCTCCCGCCTCACCGTCATTACGCCATCCGGAGGAAGGCAGGCCCTCAGCACAGGTAAACCTTGGATTGCGTGATCCCTAGAATTCGCCTTTCGCGATATTTTTCTCGTCTCTCGCGATAATTAGAAACGCGGAGAATAACTAGAGATTAGCTGAAGTGTACGAAACCTAATCTCCCGCTATTTTTTCCGCGAGTACGCCTTCCAGAGCAATAGAAACGGTTTGCATGTCTTCTAAACACCGCTGTTATCGGAATTATGTCATTCGGCTACCGAAGGTGCATGTTGGATGAGTTTTCGTTTCGATACCCACCGTGTCTGTTGTAAATCAGTCAATATTGTATTGGAGAAACTACAGATAAGAAATGGTAGATTACTGTTGAATCTGCTCCAAAGAGCTACTTTTTCAGAGTAGAAGAAGAGAAGATGAAAATGTTTTTCCTCATCATTTCCTTCAGTTTTAATTTTAATGAAGAATTTACTCAAATTTGAAGATATGATCGATATCTTTGTTAAAGTTTTAATTTTCGTGTACGTTCATCAATTTCTTATTTTCCAGACTTTAATCGAACTCTATTATTAAAAATGAGCTGAAATAAGCCTAAAGAGAAAAAAAACTTTGTTTGAGAATGAATCGTATAATCTTGTTTACATAAATGTTTACATTTGTGTTTCTTCGATTAAAGATTTGATTGATGGAACGTTGTTCTAACCGAAATTTCAATCGATTGCAAATTGAGCATTCGTCGGATGTCGAACAAATGAGCTGTCAG
Organism: Pantala flavescens; assembly: GCA_020796165.1. NCBI lineage: Eukaryota > Metazoa > Arthropoda > Insecta > Odonata > Libellulidae > Pantala > Pantala flavescens. The sequence goes on from CM036886.1 coordinate 30,942,339, forward strand.
TAGAACGATGTTTAAGAAACATTGTTTATTTACATGTGATCATATAAACGTATCAAAAATGAAGATCATTGTTGTTTTTGCTCTTGTTCTTTTGGTAAATTTTACTGAAATAATGCATGAAAACTGAATAACAAGATCAAAATATTTCGTTGAAATATGTAATACGCGAAAAGTCAATTTTTTCAAGATGATTTCCACTAATTCCAGGTTTTGAAGTTTAAAATGATCGTATTCATTATTAAAATCAAAATACAATTTTAATTGATTTCTTTAAAAAATATTCCTAAAATATGTGAATTTTTTTCATGAACTGTATCGAAGCACGTCAAAATAATACTAAAATATTAGTAGCAGTATTAGAAATTTCCAAAATAATTCCATCATTCGGTTTGAAATTAAAAAAACTCTTTCGTTCCACTCAATGTGGTAATCATCTGCTGTATTGAATTACTGTGAAAGTTCCAAGTGTTTCACACTTCTTTAAGTTTCATTTCTGGAACTGAATCGACTAATATGATGTCAGTAATCGGTTACAAGTGTGAAAAATACTATCAAACGACATTAACATGTTCCGTACGAGAGATTATTAAGCATTGCGCGGTGAATATTCACTTCCATTTGCATCTACTCGCCATTCACGTATCTTCAAGTGTATTCAATTTCAAGATAAAAGTTCCGTTATCCGCCGCCTGCCACACGCCGAAAGGCGGTTCTCAGGGTACTTACGTAGATGTATTTACGCTTATTAAATCTGTAATCATCGTAGAAAAATATTTATCAAATATGTATATTTTATGATGTAAGTTGTTCTATTATTTTCCTCTTTGAACTGTTTTCTTTATTGCATAAATTGACTTCAAATTTTGGTTTAACTCAACTTCAAATCCACTATTTTCGATTAGTGTTTTACTTTTTAAGTTCGTAAACTACTCTAATATCCTTCTATAGAACTGAAAATCTTCATACATTAGTGAACTCTCGGAAATCATACGTTTACATGTCGTTTCTGGTCGTTTTTCTCACAAATATACTCTTTCCTATGCGTCAAGATTTAAAACGTTTTCTCTTCTTTCATGTTCCAAATATTTGCATTTCGAATTATAGATAAGTAATGGACGCATTTCTCTTTCTGAATTGATGCGGATCTCTGGTTCAAACAAATGTATAGAACATGTTAGTGTTTCGGCCATATTCGTCCGTTTATAATCGAAAGTGAAATGGACCCGTTGTGATGATACATCAAAGGCTGCGGAATCGAGTTATTTCTGTAAAATCATGCAGTCGATGAGAGATGGAATGATCAAGCTGTCAGTGGACCAATTACATTTCACCGGCTCCTCAGGTGGATCGTTCAATGGCGTCGTTGGCAAGTGGCGGCCTTTTATCTAATTGTGGAAAGGCTTTTTTCAGCTGTTGCCACCATATTGATCTCAATCCGTTATAACGCCCAAAGATGTTGATTGCAAGGGTGGCCAATAAAAAGTTCAAAGCGGTTTCCATAAAAATATTGCGTTTCGAAGAAGAGATTAAAAGCAAACGCTTTCTCTCGAACGAATAGTTTACTTAATCCTCAGACACACACAAGGGTTTTCTTCTTGTTTATTTACTATTCGCAATTTATTGAGTAATCGTCCTATAAATTGTTGGCTTTGATCTCGCAATATTAGACATTATTACGTATTATCCTTTACTCAAATGTACCTCAGAATTCGACATCATCCCGTGATGCCGTCATTATGAGTGTCTTCTAAAGGTCATAGGAATGGATTGAAGAGACACTCACGCGATGAGTAACGTTATTCAATCACTGCATTATATTTGAAAGAGAGATGTAATCGCAGTGGAATTCATTTGGTATTTAAAATCCTTCGTAAATCCATCCTCATTTTGCTGATTTCGATCGGAAATGATAAGTATCTCGTGTGTGGACTTCACTTTTGGAAAAGTGTGTAGTTTTGCCATTTTCATTATGAGCACACATTTCATATCCGCTAATAGATTCACTCTCAATTTCAGCATCCGAAACGAGGTCTTACTGTCTATTACCATAGTTATATTCGGTATGTCATAATTAATGGTCCTTAAATGATCGATTTTTCTGATAGAATATTATTAATCGAGTGTTGATATCATGGGTATGGAAGTGAACAATTCTATCAGTATTTTGATGGATCTTATTAATTTTATTCTTGCTCGTTTTGAATCTTATATATGAACAAGTTTCGTAAAATAATATTTGTACGAACTCTACCAGATAAACTGTCTTACTCATCGCTCAAATGTTCATCCTCGATTGAACTTTAAGAGAATGAACCTAAAAACTCGTAACAGCAATACATATTCATTTGGATGAAACATTAGTTGATTTATTTTGATTATTTCCACTATTCATATCCCATCGTATTACCTCAAATGCAAAAAATGGACATTTCTAACAGTCTCAATCTTTTTAATGTACTACGATACTTTATATTCCATAGTTAACATTTTTCTTACGTAAGAGGGGAATTCATTCATAAGAAATCATTTAAAACAGTTTATCGAATGCATTATAGCAATAATTTTTACACGAACTTCGAGGGAATCAATTTCAATTCAAATAGGAAAAGCTAGAATATCTTTACAAGAATTCTTGGATTCAAATTTTCATATTTAAAGCTGATTATTATCTTTCCGTTCTTTGAAACTGTTTGCTATAAAGACTGTAATTAATTTATTGAATGCTAAGAATAGATTAATATTTCCCATTCCGTCTTAAATCCGCTTTTTAGTTCTCAAATACGCTTTTTCTTACTTTTCTAATCTTCAGGTAGGACACGCGTTTTGTTTTCAGATTCCAATGGCATTATTTGATTCACTCACTTTTTAGTTGTCCACGTGTACTTTTAATCCCAAAAGCTCGCTGCAAGTACAGTTTTCGGGATTTACTCAGAAAAATTAAAATTCGTCGGCCTCACATTGTTCCCTTCTGAAGCGTACAGATATGGTGTTGATATTGCTAAAATTTCCATGTGATTAATTTAAATTGAATACTTATTTAATATCTTTCATACATTTTTCACACTAGAAGCATATATTTGTTTTGTCCATGAAATATCTAAATAATACTCTCCGAACTCTGCATTAAAGGTCTTAAATACCACGCTCGATAATTTTGGGTGAAATTGTTCATTCCATTTGGTTGCACTTTTCTCCGAATCGATATTTGTTCATTGAACCTTCGCCACATTCCTTCGAAATATGAATGAACGCTCCGATGAATTCAACTTCAAATAATGTCGTCTTCTACTGCATTGCAACCACTTCGAGTGGAAAATCAAAGTCTTCCCTCACTTCAATTCCCTACACTCCCGAGTCAACTTTTAACAAGTGATCAATAAAGGCCTTCAATGAATCCACCACAAGAACTATTCCAAAAGTTGTTCGAAGGATCTCTTCATGAACATATATTTGTTTAACACCTTATTATTGTTGATAACCTTCTCTAGCATTGTTGATTTTGAGAAGTTTCCTAATCCTTCTCCTCACATCTTTCTAATCATTGCTATGAAATTATAAATTGATGATAAATATTGATGCAATAATTAAAGTACTATTTGTAAAAATTATTTCAGTTGTACCTAACGAAATTATTGGTTCAAAACGCCTTGTTTTGGCACAATTTTATTCCACTCTGCTTAAAAGTAATGTTTGAGTCATTCCCCAAAATCTCACGACGATTGCAAACCCTCCATTTTTAGGAACTCTGCCATATTTTTTTGAAGCAAACGACCTCAATTCATCTATTCGAAATATTTCGGAAAAATCTCGACCCTGAAAATGTATTTTTGGAACCGTTGCTCGTTCCACATGCAAGTGGGATTTCTGATCCAAAGTCACCACTTTTCTACACATCTTCAACCGCTGAACATATGAACGATCTTTTACCGTGGAAGAGGGTTCATATGTTTTAATATCATCAAATTTTATTTTACTTAGAAAAGGTTACATCCCTTCTGGATTGAGTACAATGGGATATATCGATAAATTTATTTATGATTGTAAATTTTTTCTTTACCCTTTCCGCTAATTTCTACATTTCCATTTGTCACGTCTATGAAATGTATTTATTCGGATGAATTTAAATCATATTACATTACATTCATACATCCATCTGTGAATGAGTCTAAAATTAAAAAGGAGTCGTTGATTTTTAAAAACTGATTTTATCCACGCAAAAGATGCTTTTCTAGTTTGAGTATATTTTTTGTTCGTATCCATCACATGACGATATATTAAAATTTTCTGTCTATATATATATTTTATAGGGGACAAATTTTTCATAGTCTCTTGATGTCATAAGTGTTAAAGAATAGATGTAGTTTTTTCAATTATTAGAATAAATAATTCAGTCCCGTGACAATTCTATGATGAATTAATATTTGAGACTAGATGATGTTCAATTTTATATTCTATGCCTTTCTCCGATTTAGCACTCTTAATCCTTCCTCCAATTTGTAAGCCTCCGAAGCCACTTTATCCCTGAATATTTGATTTCGTTTCTACCCATCCTCTGTTCTTCTCCGTGGTACTTTACCACTTCTGTCGTACATTTGTTCTTATTCATTAGTCCATTTTATGCCAACTTATCGCCTTTTCTATTACCTGCTAAATCATGACCAAAGATGCATTATAGAATATCTTTAGGTTTCAGATCCAAAAAGCATTCTGCAATATCTTCGTATTATTCTCATAATTCTTTTTATCACTTCTTCTGAAGTCGAAGGATTTTATCTTTCTCTCGTACATTTTTATAATGCTTTGTAACGTATTATGGGCACCTCTCAGAGTTGTTTGCCTTCCGAAGGTTCATTTCACTTTAAATATCTGATTTTTTCTCAAAGCTGTTGTCAACCTCTTGCTTTCGGCGTCTCGTGCCAATTCCCCATTGATCGACATCTTCCTTTGCATTCCTCGTGTCCTCTGGAGAACTAAGAGTATTCCAATCTTTTGACGCGTCTCAGCTCTTATTTTTGGCTTTTTATCTCTGGAATCGCTCATTTGTTTCTTCCAATTCATTTAAGAGTTCCATGAATCGGAGTTATAACATATTTTTCTCTTAACCGCGACAAATAATTCCTTAACTATAGCTGAAGTTCTCGTTGTCTTCAAACATTTTTAGTTTTCTCTTTGGATCTCCTCTTTAAGAAGGATTCGCAGTTGAATCGGGGCCAACTTAGAGGAATGTTTTGTGAAGGGTCCGTTGGTGTCGCTTTGGGCACTGTCACCAGGAGGCGCGCAAGAAGATCACACAAATAATCGACCAAAGAGACGACAAGAAATTGATTTTCCTTTGGAAAGACAGCGATTAATATGCCCATTTTCTTAGTTTTGGATGTATCGGCTAAGTTTAGACCCATCCAGTATGAAAGTGAATTAAATGAATGTCGATTCTTTAAATAATCTTTGGTTAACTCAGTTATTATTTAGGTCTTTTCACTGAACAATCGTAATTTGATTTACCTCAATTGAAGTGCCTTCAATATAAACACCCATAAGAGAATTGCTACTGATATTCGGTAAATGTAAGTGTGGATAAGAGTAATTTTAAGGATAATTACCGAGAAAGAAAAAGGACCATTTTTATGATAAATATTTAATCTGAAATGGATCGGTTTTTTGGAAGGACATGACTTGTATTCATTTATCGCTTAGACAGATAAGGTTGATTAGTTTCCTTTACCTGTTTCTCTCCAAAAATTGTGCTCTTATTAGTAATGTTCACAGACCATTCACATATACTCATGTGAAGTCCTACGTATTAGCTTCATGTATTCGAAAGAATTGTCCACGTATTTCTTCCGTGTCTTTTGTATTTCCGCGAAAGTTGAGGTTGAGTTGAATGAAAGCGGCGAAGGAAATCCTTCAAACTTCTTCCCATTATAGGGTTATATTCCTAACAGCTCAGCTAGAAAACTCTGAGAACTACCCATAAGGTCAATTCTTTTCAGTTCAGTTTCAAACAGTTTCGGAAAATAGAGAACGCTTTCCTGGTTTTCAAGATATTTTCTATCATTGTTTTTCCTTAAACTAGTCTCTTTTAGATACTGCAATGAAATTATTCTAAATTAATACAGTTTCCACATCTCGTCCAATCCCAGTCAGAATAAAGTATCAGAAGACCATACCCATGGAAATATCTTCTTATGGAAGGATCGTCATGCTCTTGAAAAGCATTCTCGAGATCATTGTACCTCATTTCCATGTACTTTCGGCCTGGCATCGCTTTCTGGTGGTCTCTTATGTGGTGGGAAGTGGAACAATGAGAGAAATACGAGTGAACCATGATCCGTTAATTGGGACGTTGAAATCTCCGATCGGAAGCACGGGCGGTGAGACTGCAATTCGGATTTCGACTTCGAAAAGAGACTATTTTTTATTATTATTAAGAGATTATTTTTTACCTTTTTGAGGTTTATCATTATCATTTGCATCACACATTTACGCTTCATTCCTTTACGGAGAAAAGATTCATTCAGAGAGGCCATCATTTTCTTTTATTTATTTTACCTGTAATTTGAACCAGTATTTTAAACAGGAAAATTATTTGACTTGAAATTATTCGCTACTTCTTCTTTAGTTGCTCATTCATCTCTAATTAATGACGTCATAAATAATTTGAAAAAAGGATGGATGGAATGGATTCGAATATAATAGAATATTAAAGATAGTATAGATTAAGTAGAATTCATCGAGAAAAATACTGCAATTTGTTAAATTTATAATTAGATTGCCTTTATTTCCTTTTATTATAATCGATATTCTCAAAAAGAAGCTTAAACTTGCTCTACCCCTGCGCTGGGTCAAGGTTTCTTCTTTTGGTCTAAATTTGAGAGAAGTGGTGAACCTTTTTTATTTTCCGCTCGTTTCCTAACAACTCGGACAAATACGACGCATAATGACTCTGGTTTAATAGAAGAAGCCATCTTTATTAAGGTGCAAAATTGAGGCTGAGCATCTTACAGCACGGGGGAAAGGAAAAAATACAATTTCGAAGGAATTTATAACAATTTTATATTTTAACTATCTTTGTAAAAATACTCGAGTGATTATTTAGGATTAATTAAAATGTATATATGTTAATTGCAAGTCCAAGTACATAAAATGCAACTTGAAAAAGATTTATTATAATTTTTGAAAAGGTTGATAGCAAATTTAACAGATATTCATTAAAAATCCAAAGTATAAAGCAAAAATAACGAACATGAATATCGAATTTTGAAAAAAGGTGAAATTGAGGTAAAGAAGAAAATTTTATATCTTATGTGTGGATCAGATTCCATTGTCGATATAAAATTTTTGGGTGTCGTTTGGTATCACCAATTTATCATTTACAACGTATTTAAGATTGTAAAAAGGGTTAGCCGATAGCATTCTGAGGTTATGTAGCCGCATTCCCAGACGCAGCGGTTTGTTCAAGAGGTTGCGTCCGTTACTCTTTTTCTATAGTGGGGTATCCACAATGGATGCGTCACATTTGACTTTTGATTGCTATACCGAATCAAAAAATCATAATATTTTATTCTAAATAAGAAAGTATATTTACTTATTGGAGCTTTTTTAATGTCATTATTAAATTAAAATATTCAAATCTTTGAATATAGTACAGTAATTTTCTTTTTAAAATCATCTTCATTCTTTTTTCATTGATATTCATTTTTCTGAATTCGATTTTCCGTTGTTCCACGCTTTGGGCTTTTGAGTATCTTTATCGTTCGATATTCATATCGATGAATGTATCCGAAGCAATGGTCAGTTATTAGGTAAATTTGAAATGGAATTTACCTAATATGTTCTCAAAATGATTTTCTATTACAATACAAATTCTGACATTTATGGAAATATTAATCATTTTCTAGATTTATAATATAAATATCTACGTTTCTTGTATCTTAAACCAACTAATATAAAGACATTGCTCATGAAATTTTATTTTCCTTTCATCCGTTATGATAAAGGAATCGCATTTCAACAGATTTTTCGATTTCTAATTTAACGAAGGAATAGGTAAAGAATAATTATATTTAATTACTTTGCTATCCACCATTTATTTCAAATGCATCTGATATGCTTATTTTAATCGTTCAATTAATTGACAATTTAAAAGTTCGCGGCCAATCTTTTACGTCATTTTGTTAACTCCACCTTATCTCATTCCCGCGTCTGCAATTTGGGAATTCCATCAGAGTAGTTGAGTGGAAAAGGTTTCTTTTTTATTGCGAAGAGGTCTGAGTGAATGTCAGTGGACATTTGGGAATTCCCTTCAGCAGATCTTCTTTCGCTATTTACTTTTCGCACAATCCTCGCTCTTTTAATTTGCTTCCAACGCATTTGCTCCTATTCACTTTAATAGCGTTGGAATATATTTCCTTGTCCATCGTTTTCGTTGCTTTGGTTACGACTAAAACTGCTTCAGATATTAGATACGTTAATAAACTTTTAATTGATTTAAATATTCTTTTTTATACAAGAACTAAAATCCCTTATCAAACAGTTTTTATATATTTATTATTGTTATTAAATTATTATTAAATATATTTCATTGATAAACTCGTAACTTAAACGTTTACGTAACGAATATTATACTTTTAAGAAAAAAGGGATTTAACGGCAATATGTAAAAACAGGGATGATATAATTACAATCATTTTAAATAATCAGTTGTAATTCATATAGTCTTCATTGAAATTAAATAATTGCTATCATGTATATTCTTCCTTATTCATCATCTTATAGTAAATTCACTCTCTTATTTCAGTATAAAAAAAGTTTAGGTTTTTTGTAGAATCTTTCGGGAATATTAATCGTTTATTTGTTCTTTTATTTAATCGTATTAATTTTCCATCCACTAATCTGGGGTTTACTAGTTTCCATTGCACCTACATGGATACCCCGTAAGCCTCATTTTGGCGTGTGGCAGGGGCTGTAAACACCCATTTAAACTATAATGTATTTTAGACTACTATAATCGCATATCGTGCGCGGGAAAAAAGAATTCTGAAATCGATTCGTCCTAGCATCTATTTCTCGTATTTTACGCGCATTATCAGATCGGCCCTGGCAGCAAGGTGGTCGCATAAATATGCGATTTTATAATGGCCAAGATAGGGAATCTCCTCTAACATATAAATGTGAAGTCGCTTTTGAGAGATGTAAATGTAGATAGCTATGTATATAGCTCCTTAGTAGATGAGGTACTCGTAGTCCGAGAAATGGTAATGTTTGTGATATTTTGTTGATTTCTCTATTTCTTCGTAGTCACATTCCCAGTGATACTTACAATGGTGATGCGATGGATCCAATATCACGTGACCGAATTTTGGCGGTATTTCTGAATACGAATTGTATCGAAGAGTAATTGAAGAAAACTTAAGGACTTATATTCTAAATGCTTTTCTGCGAAAATTAATTGAATTCTAAATTGTAATCTAGGTGAATGCTAGTTGTATTTCTAATACTTTCTTATATTAATTGGTTTGTATGCTTAATGTCTTCTATGATTGAGTTTATTGATTTAATTACGGTGTTCTTCGCAAATTGGGTGAATTTACTTTTCTATTTTACTTGGTCAACTATTAATATTTGTTGATTATCTGTCTCTATAAAGTATTTATCGATACTGTAATCGCTTCTTTATTACCTTCCGCCTCTTTTTACTTTGACATAATTATTTTTTGTGCAAGGAGTAAGAAAGATTGCAGTTGCACTTGCCAACACAAAATAATGAAACATATTTATCTCATTTCATAAGTTTTTAAATGATATCGAGCTAATTGTGCACATATGATTTTATTTCATACAGGGTTCATTATAAAACCAATGCGCATGATTTCATTGTGACACGACTATCTATTGTTGCGTACTCGGACCGGTCGGAAAATGAGGTGTGAAGTCTGCTCTTTCAAACGCGCCCAATTTCAGCTCGATCCGAGCAGTGAGAACTGAAAAACGTGTCTTTGCGTGAAGTGTTTTTTGTCTTTATGTAGTATGTAATACCAATTTCGAATTAAAATTATTCGCAAATCTTCCTTCTTCGTTAACTCTTCTATTTACTTCTTACCGAAGCGAATTCTTTAATACGAATATTCTATGTATATCTTTTACTTACACCATCTATACACTAAAAGATATACATTTCTTTTAGTTTCATCAAAATATATGGGAAATCGCTTTTGTCCATTTATGGAGCAGATAACTCATTGTTAAATATTTGATGAAATTTTGAATGGATTAAAACGATACTTTATTTTATGAAATGGATTTTTCTCTATAGGTTTCCTATGATTTTTGACATTTTGCTGAAATAGATGCAAACACATATAGAGAAGAAAATAGAAGAACGGAATAGAACGGCTATAATAGATTTAATATTTAACGGCAATTTAGATTTAATCTATAAACAAGGAATAATTTGTTATTGCATACATAATATTATATTTTAGTAAAAATTTTACTGTACTATAAACGCGTTAAATAAAGTATCATAACTTTTCATTTACCAAACAAACATAATCTTCTAGATTTCGTAATAGGAGTAATATTTTAATGCTTTAATAACAATATGGTGTATTAGCTCAGTCATTTTTACTTTATTCGCGTTTGTACGATATCTTAATATTTTTTCCCATTTAATGCCTCATCATACAAAAGCTTTTGGATTCAGTAACTTACTATCTAAGAACTGAAATCATCTCTATTTATATTTTTTGAATCGTTTCTATGGTTACAAATGCCCATTTAAAGCTTCAATTCGTGAGAGAAGGTTTTGTGGGTTCGTCGACCGAAAATACGACATTTTTTCTTCTCGGTTTTCTTTTTTGGAAATATTTCCGCAAAAATATGAATATAGCTCTGAGTCAGCCATCCGTCATTCAAATTCAGAACAGTCTCCATAAAGTTTCCTAGTATTTTCATATTCCTTTTGCCCTTTCCTTCGAAAACCTTTGGAATACATTCTCTTTTCCCTCTCATATACTTCGTATCCCGCATTCGTTTATTGTTGTTTTTTTATATTTTTATGTCCTTCGTTAAAAAATTGAATGAATACTTCGAAATTAATCTTTGTGTCCTTAAAAATTTTTTTTTACATTTTCATTCGTTGTACTCCTTAAGGTCAAAGTTGAAGCGACGAATAAGTATCGATTTGAGAAAGAAATTATCGAATCTTTTGGTTAAAATGGATTTTTGGAACAGTTACACATATTCTTATTTTTGTAAATGTATCACATTTTAGAGAATAAGCTACGAATACATTGTCGTGATTAGCTTAAGAAGTTTTATGGAATGAAAATGATTTCTTGAAAATAAAATGTTATATGATTATTACGTAATTTGTGGACAACTTCATTTCAGAATAAAAACTATCTACACTTAGATTAGTACTTATCATTATAAATCATAAATTAATAACATTTAAATTAATAAGATTAAAATCAAACTGAATATGGAAATTAATTAATTTGATACTTAATTTTTAATTTAATATATTTTAAAATTTACTTTTCCAAATCTTTGCATATACTTTGACTAAATCTGTAAAACTAATACAGCCAATAAAGAATTAGGAGTGCAAAATTCAGTGACGTGTATGACGTCGATGATATGACGATGTGTATTGCTGTATGCAGTCTGTCCATAATAATCATTATTTACTATTCAATTTTGATAATGGGTCCATTTGATGACATGATTTATTCTTCTCTAATCTTTTTGCATGTTCTTTTGTGATATCAAATTAAGAGGAAATTAGCTCAGAATAATTAAAATAGTTACAACTTTACATCATTCATCAAAATTCAATATGCCATTAATATTGATTGAAAATAGAGTGAGTAATCTAAATCAACCGCATATATAATTCCCCGGCATTCAATAGTAATATCCTCTGATTGGAAATTTGATTTATAGGTTGCTCTTAATTAATCTTATTTTGTTAAAGTATGTTTATATTCACTAACCATAAATTTCAGGGAATACAGATCCTGCTACATGCTTCACTTTAATCTGTTACATCGACTTTTCACTTATCCATTCTGCAGTTCGTGGTTTAGCGTGACAAGGATGAATCGCCAAAGTACACTGACTTTCTCTACTCAGTGATTGTTTCTAACGGAAAAGAATTCAACTGAATTTACGCGAATTGCTTTCCTGATCACGATTCCTTCGTTCGATTTCGCGACAAAGATGGTTGTGAAAGAGTGTGTGCATATCTATGAACCTTGGTACTCAGCGGTACTATGAACAGAATTGAAGCTTGACTGAAACTAATCGGAGATTTATTACTTATCAGACATGAAACTTTCGCATAATATTCAGTGTTTACATGTGAAAAAATTACATACTCGAAATGAATAAATATCTGACATAACAAACACTCTGTTGGATGTTTTGCAAAAGTTTTATTTTATTGTTAATTTTTCATGAACCGAAAATCTTACAAGATGAATTTCAAGTTGATCGCCTCGTACTTCTTTTCTTGATTCATTAATTGCCTAATTATTATTATTAATATTACTCCTATATCTATAATCCATTAGTTCCTTATGTGTGTGTCGTATATGAAAAGGGATGAATGTTAATTTTTTATAAATTTTACTTTCCATCATTAAATACGTAAGATTTTTATCACTCGATATTACCTGATGTATCGTGTACTATTACGATATGTATTAAATTATTGTCTTTTGGACAGGCGTTTATTTTTAGAACATATCTATTGAATGTCGTAATAAATGCATACCCTTCGAAGCTGAAGAAAATCTCTGAATTATATACTCTCGCTATGCTAACAAGTAACTGAAGGAATTACCGAACGGACATAATGTGAAATAATAATAATATAGTATGATTCTAAAGCTATTTACTTCTATCCTAATTAACTAGTATTCGAACCATTTTTACGCACGAATCTCTGAAAAAGGAGAATTTTTTTCATTTCTAATCAGATTGACTATTTTTTTCCACTCATAATTTTGTTTAAAATTAATTAAGTTTTAAAAGCTTGCTTTTAGCTTGCCATTTTCAATGATCAGATGCTTCATGAAATTCTTTATAAATATTTTACTCAAGTAATTGAAAATGATTTAAATTCCTTTAACATTCATTTCCTAAACACTTATTTTTTATTTTTATTAATCATATTTGAAATTCATAATAACATTCAAATCAATATCCAATAGGTTTTTCCTATAAAAGAATTACACTGCAGAGAAATGAGATTAAAAACATTAAAAATGGAATTGACGATTTTTGTCTTTCATATTGATGCAACAATTATGTGACTGATACCAATTGTGAGATACTCCAAATAGTAATATCTAAAAAATAGTTCATTAAAAAACCGCTGTAGCCTCTTCATCCAATTAAGAAAAACCGATTCTTTGAGTAACTCTCATGTATTATAACTGATCCTTAATTGAAGAAGAAATATCAAGGAAATATATTATGCGACGAAAATGAGGGATGTACTCTATGTGCTCGCATCTCCTGCCACACGCCTTTATGCAATAAAATATATTTCATTAACACTTTATATACTTAACAATTTACTTAAGAATTATGCAGAAAAAGGAATCTAAATATAAAAACAAATGACATATGAATGATTTTATTGTAGTCAAAGATAGAGTAATACACTTTTATCCATTTGAAGTACGGTGTTGAGGGAAATCGCGTGGTTGGAAAACTTCCGAATTAAAGAGCACTAATGTTCTCATCCTCTTCACGGACAATGACTGTTACAAAAGCCGTGACGTCATCCGTGACCCCTAGATTCTTCCACAGCTCTGTCGGTTATTTCCTCTCAATTGGGCCAAGTTATGAATAGACTCGTTGAAATGATATGTGCCCTCGTCCATTTAAATCATGGGCTAATTATCCATTGTGATTTGGGTTTAAATCTCACTTAGATTCATTGACATTGGTGGATTCGTACATATAGCACAGCGAATTCAATAAGCATTTGAATTGTTCGTAAAATCGAGCTATTATTATTGCAAATCCACTCAGAAGTAAGTTCTGGGTGTTGAAAAATTTTTCCCGTAAAATATCTTAGTTTGTTACGTTCAAAAGAGGTGTTTCGAGTTGAATTTATCCAAATCTTAATTTTCTGGGTGCTGAACATTCCTTGAATCTATTCAATAAAATATATTTAAAATCTTAATATTAGGAATTGAATTATAGGCCATAAGACTTGACTGCACAATTTTTGACATAATTTCAACGAGGCACTTAATTTTGTAATACAAGTGTAAGAACATTGAACTTACAAGTGAGACTTCTAAGAGAAAAATAATTTATGCCAAGTTTCGATATTAATATCCCTTATATTTTGATTGAGCTTACTAAAAGGAATTTTTACGGCAAATAAAATTTAATTGAGCTTACTAAAAGCTATCTTCAAGATCAAAAAATTGAAGTAACTTTCAAATAATTTGGATTATATTAAATATAAAATTCCTTACTTTTCACTAAATAATTCTGATTGAAAACCCTTCCGTTACATCCTCGTAATCCTGTATTTACTTTCACATAACCTTGTCACTTCCTTTAAATGGAAATCTGTTGACAACATCTCTGAAGTGGCAGTTCGTGGGTTGCTCGTGAGAGGCGCTTCCGCCTTTGCACTGCACTTCTACTTCACTGAGTCTCCATCGATGGCGTTATGTGGCGCCGGGCGACGAAAGATATTTCTGTTTACGCTACAATTAAACCCTCAGGCGACTGTTCTGATTTAGAGAACTATATTTTATTCATAAGATTCTTTTTTCGCTCGAGGACGCCAGGGTAAACCTGCCGGAGGCGATAAATTACATTCTTCTAGAATCATATAACATAAGATAAAATGAGAAATATATCTAGAAAATATAATCATTCAGTAAAGGTTTACCTAAGAAAAGAATTGGCAAAAAGGGAGTAATGAAGTATGTAAATTATAAATGACTTAAAATTATATTGTACAAATGTTAAGCCTATCATTAAATATTTTTACATTTTGAAACAAAGGGGTGCGTACTTCTCCATTAAATTCCTTTCTAATTCCTATTATGTTCCAGTTTATCTATTTTTTTATACTCGATTCAATCTCTTCCCCGTTTAAATAAGCAAATCTTTCACTTACTTTTTCTTTTCTTGTGCTTGTGTTTTATTGACTACGTACCAAACCGCTTTCCTTCACAACCCTCCCCTAAAAATGAGTTCCTTAATAGCGCCGGTTTCCAATGGATCCCATACACTCGTATACTCAACAGTCATTTAAACTTCTTTTCTTCTGACGTATTGGCGTTTGAGGGGACAATTTGCAGATGCCTTTTGCCCATAGTGATAATGTCTTCCCCACTTCCAGTTATTTTGACATTTAGTTATTTTTCATTCTCTAACGACTTTTATGTTTTCCTCGTTCAGAATCTTAAAATGCCGTGTTGAGGTATATTTACATTTTTATAAATCACATTCTATTTTTCGTACAAATAGTCCACCTGAATAATTAGATTAGATTAGTTTGAGTTAATTTTAGATGCAAATGAATTTAACCTTTTAAATCATGAATGCCTTATTCCAAGTATTGGTCATTCTAAACTTTGTTAACTATATCTATTTGATTTCAATGAAATGGAATTTTTCAGGAAGTCAGAGCGCTACAGATTTGTCATTATTTTATTATTTTCTTTCGTTGGGTTATAATCTAAATTACTCATGTTCATTTCCAATAGCGCGCTGTGGAATATACCCAATTCCGAATTGAATTAATAGCCATTTACGAAAATAAAACTGTTAACTTGCGAACAATGAGGAATTTCAATAGCATAGCGTTGTCATAGGTCAAGATCGTCTGCTCTGACGTCACAGATGCTGCCGATGAAGAGATTTTAAAGAATCGGTTTAGTGTAAAGGGTCGATTAAGCAAAATCTTAAGATATCTAATGAGCTTTAATCCATATACTTATTTACTACAGAATTGGAAAGTAATCGTACGCCATCGGGTTTATCGATCCATTACTTCCGTGAATTGAAGAATGGAAATTCTCCTGAAAGATTCTTTCATTGGAATTCTAATTTATATGGATATTTGGGTTTTGGCGATAAAAATTCACTGCTATTTTGAGGATGGATTATGTGATATAAAGTTCAATTAATTTTGTATCATAACCTAAATAAATTCGTAAATAAATAAATACATTAGAGGATTTTATGCGATTAATATGAATAAAATTTGGGAGTTAAAAGATATCGTTCGCTTTTTTTTACATTGCTCTATCACTGATAAAACGGAGATGATATGAAAAGAATGATATTTTATAATTATGAATTATTTTTATTGGAAGAATTTTTGGATCCTGTCTTCTTGTCCATCCAAATTCATCCAAAGTGATACTATAATAATTGAAGTAAAATTGGGAAAGATGTAGATCCAGTGTATTATTTTTAATGATAAAAAGATGTCGAATTTGATTAATTTAGACGATGCTCATTGATGGTTTCTATATTTACAGGTAAGGAAGACCTTTCATTTAGGCTAATGAAAGAACACAAGTGAAAAACGTGGAATCAGAGTGAAAAATGACGTTTTAAGAATGAAAGCAGACTTTTAAAGGTTTGATCTAAATTCTATTGATCCGTTTGCGTCTGACTCCATCACAGAAATCTAGACTTAGGATTAAAGAGTATACATATAAAGTATTATATTCTTTCTGAAATATATCTATTATATCTTTCCTGAAATGAAAACTATTTAGATGTAAGGAAATATTGAAATGGCAAAACGTTTTCCTCCTACAACCATAACCTAGGTTTCAAAACCTAACAGAAAGGTTGGTCCTTATTCTTCAGCATGTTTCATCATTAAACGTAATTGAGCCTATAATTGTTGAAAAGAGTACAAAAATCCTCTTTTTTTTGTACCATAACTTACTTATCACAGATTTTCTTCAGATTCAAAGTAATAAAACTTCGTTTAAGACCTCGTTACGTCTCTTTCCCTCCAACGTATTTGTATCTGCCCATTCTTCGATCAATATTCTTGATGGATTGAAGTAGTTTGTTCTTTCACCGCTAAAAGCCCTCGCTTTTGAATGAAAGCTTTGCAATCCACGAGCGCCGTTACTGCTTTTGGCGGAAGATTCTGGAATCACATCAAAATTGGCAGTTTTCTTTGAATGCGGTTAATAAACTCTCTCATCATGAATCAGAATAATAGAATGACCAAAGATCATTATGTTTTTCTTTTTACCTTCTGTTATGGAATAAAAAGTATTTATTAGATTTATTTTCAATTTAAAGTTTCAGTTAATTTTGGGAATTAAAACATAGAATCAATTGCAAGAATGCAACAATGGTATTTTATTTTGCGAATAATGTGATGGCTTACTTTTTATATTTCCTGGATCTTAAAATTATAGTTCTCAACGAGAATACTTTGTCTGACGTTTTTGAATGATAAAAAATCCATTTTTGTATACATACACGGTATTCCAAAATAGTGAATGCTCGATCATTGTGCACATTTAGATAATTTATAATTATATATTATATACATATATAAACTTCATCAAGTTTGTTGCACAAATCATCCCTGCTTAATTTTTGTCATGTAATCAGTAAGTATACTTTAAAATCAATTACACTTTTTCAAAGTTTATATTATTTGCATTGTTAAAGAGAAAAAGAACACTGGGAGATTGATTAGTATCTAATTCAATCATCTACTATATTTTCGCAATAGTTGTACTGATCTCTCTCATAGATAATTTTTCTAAGAGATTTGAAACATTTATTGCTAATAGATCCATTTACTTATATATGTATTATTGATACTCAACCCATATAAATCTTTCTGTCAGCAAATACGAATCAAATGCATATATTTAATTATTTGCTAGTTTCGTCAAAAATAATTTGCTCGGATTATCATTTCTCGCATTTTAAGATTGCCGCCTTCCCGGGCTGCCATCTCTACCTCTTCTTTGAAACTAAGTAACATTGCTGATGAATGATGGAAGCTGTTATCTATCGACCGAAACAATAACTATATTCGGAATTGCTCCATAATAATCTTGTTCCTTCCCTGTTTCATTGATTGGAAATTCCGTAGACCGAGACTGTATTTTTTTCTTTTCTAAACTGGCGATTGGAAACCCATCATTTCTGGATATCTTCTCTTATCTTTCTCCGTAGAAAATATCGCGAGGAAGATAGATTTGAAGGAGAAATTGTTCGGTGAATTCGTCTGTAATTTATTAGGTTCGTAATACGATCGGATCGGTGTTTTTATCGAGGTCATCGACCTCTCTAAGATAGTCTTCCCTTCTTGATTTGTCAATTATATCAAGGGATCAATTCGGAGACGCACCTGATCTTCTACATATTTATTCTCGACTGCATATTTTGCTCTAATTTGTTTACGAGAGAGTGATTCGACTCTTTGAGCGCACAAATGTAATATTGCAATATCAGTATTATTCAATCTATAGGTATTTTGCCAGGAGGCTAGTAACGAATCCATAAATAGAAAGCGCGTGGGTGTCTGCTACGGCGTTGCCAGATTGAGTTTTGTGTGGAAAACACGTCACCCGTTCCTTCGATAATCGCTTCAATCGATGGATATATACGTAGAACGTTATATTGTACCTTCTCCGAGGCACACCCATCTCTTGGTTCTCACATACGCTCATCAAATGCTACGGATGAAAATCACGAACTAATTTCCCAAATGTCCATTGAAATTGTAAAGGATGATAAAGGATTCAATTATATTTCCGGTTTTATAAATTGAAGCTTAAATTTATTTAATATCGTTTTGATCTAAGGGTTAAAAGTGGGCCTCTTATTTTTAGCATTGTGCATGGACTTTCAGCGATGCCTTTTATAACCAATAGAATGAAGGCAAAAGGTATTCTCACGAAATTCGGTCACCTTTCGAACGAATTCTCCGACCGACGAAAGCGGAAATTCGTGTTTAAGCCTTTTTTCGAGATAAGGGAACGTTGTTTTGAGGGAAAGTTTCATTCCCTGGACACGAATTCATATCAAATATCATTAATTTATCACTCCTATTTGATTTTCACATCCAAGAATTGTAATCTTGTTTACCTTCTAATTATTTAGAAAAGTCTGTCGTATGAAGGAAATCTTCTCATAAATTTAATTAATGGTACGCATGATGTAATTCGTTTTTTGTACAAATTACTACAATTACATGTTTTAAGTGGTTGGATTATTTTAAAGTTCTCCTTCCCGAAGATTTATTCAGTAGGAATGAATCGTCCAATTCATTCTGATTATTTTAAATAACAGTTAAACAATTCAGCAAACGAAAGAAAGGCAAACAAAGTTGTGGATCTTTATTTAACAATCGTAAAAGGACTGTAACATATATACTTAAATTCGCATATTAGCAAACAGTACCAGTTTTTACCAAATTCATCATCAAAAGTTTAAGTTTTATTCATTCTTTATAACAAACTTAAAGTAATTCATTCACACAATCTGTTCCAGTTATATATACACCGTCAGAGGACGAAGAGCAATTCGCCCGTTTCCTTAGAGACGAGATCGCTGTGGCCAAAGGATGCTTACCTCCATCCGCCGCACTTCCAAACGTCAATGTACTTATTCCAATTATTCTTTCTACTCTGTTGCCATTCTG
The DNA here is from genome assembly GCA_020796165.1 of Pantala flavescens. Lineage (NCBI taxonomy): Eukaryota > Metazoa > Arthropoda > Insecta > Odonata > Libellulidae > Pantala > Pantala flavescens. The sequence goes on from CM036886.1 coordinate 30,962,020, forward strand.
TTGATCTTCACCGCCACCGATCCCTTGTCGGAGTAGATAATTGACAACGTGGCACCAACAGCATGATACAAAGTAATCGCTCTTTTATGGATTTGAATTGTGTCCAATGCCTTAAGAATCGATGCCTATTCAATGAAGACTTTTTGTCTCTAATTGAAGTTGGATTTTGAGAAAGACGCTACTCTGCGCCCTAAATTAGTGTATTTTTCTAATCAATTTTAGCCGTGGGTATATTTAATAAAAAAATCGTATATACGCTTTGAAATTGCGACATTTCTAATCAAACTTATTTTCCCGTACTTCTCTTATTTGCGACAAGATGGTTAACGATTTTTTAATGTGGAATTCTTTATTAATAATTCCAAACTAAACTAAGGAACTAAGCTTTCTTTTGGCCACACTTCAAACTGCTGTAATAATTTAGAAATAATATTTTGCTAATAATTTTCATGCTTCTATACTCATTTTCTTACATGGTTCTTTAAATTTTGTTCAATTCTTAAAGTTTTATGAAAAAACCTATATATTTGTACGAGCCAAGTAAGAAAAAAATGTCTATTCTAAGAATACAATAAATAATGCTATCATTTCATTAATTGGGATTAGGAAGTGTTTTTACAAAAGAGTTTTTAGGATTTCGCTTTAATTAACATATACTTATATATCTGTTATAAATTATACAATTTGGAACACGTTTTTTTAGGTTTTACTTACCTTCCCGACAGTTTAGCAATTTTGCAGATCGAAGGAGTAGCAATTTCGCTTTGATTCCTTTTCACGAGGAAATCGCACACAAGGAAAGGGTCGCCTTAAAGAAATAGATGATATTATTCTATTGTCCACAATTTACATTCTCACGTTCGGAATGAGTTAATGTAAAACAGGCCTCCAGGGAAAATGTTATTTCCCCATTGTTATCTGAATCAATCGAAATGTCGGAAATTTAATGAGAGATACACATCACATACTCTCCAATTAAAGGAGAAGGACTTTCAAGAAAAAGTAATCGAAAAGGGAAAAGTATATTTAGAACACGGCCACTTCTCACTGAGATCTGAAGATGCTTGTGGAATAGCTGGGGATACGTCGAGATGACGTGAAATGTAGGAAATATACGGACTTAATAATGTTTATTTGGACTGTCGATGGCTGTAATTAGGTGATGCGAATGTTTCAAAGAATTTCCCTCTGTGATCTTCTTCTTCATCTTTCAATTCTTATTTACTTCAACGATTCCATTTCTTTATAAATCACAGTATATTAATGAGAATACATTTCAGCTCATATTGAAACTTATGACAAGAACAGCCGCTATTTATACGCATTCACTCATTACTCCTAATTTTGATAAATGTTTGTTTTCGTAATTAGGCATTTCTACAGCCATCCCATTTGATTTTCGTTAAATTTGTAAGTTTTCGGTTGTAAAATGAATTTGAAAAGTGAGGGACTTACTACTCTACTGCAAAGAATGTCCTTATCCATATAATATCATATTAAAACATTTCGTACTCTTTTAGATGAGAGCATGTGCTTGGATTAAATACCAGATGCAAAATTGCAATAAAGCATCATTGTTAGCACCCTTAATTATCGATGATGTATGTATCCGCAGTATTACTTGCATCGTGTATATGGCGGGAGACAGAACGAACTCATCTTTTGAAGAATCGATAATCGAAATTCCGAACTTTAAACATCTTTTGAAAGGAAATAGCAAACAAATGAAATAGGAAAGATATAAATACTTATTTCTCCCTCAAAAGCGAAAATAGCACTTCTGGTGTATCAGGAAGTGCGTCATTTGGAACATATAAAAATAACTCTGCCATCCTCTCCTCTTTTTTCTCTTTCGCGACAAACGATGGTTTAAAAGATATTTCCTCGTTCAAAACATGTGCAGTAATACTCGAATCTAAAGATACATACCGATACAGTCGAAACATTTGATTTATTTCAATATATTCAATTGTCTCTTTATTCACTTAAATAATTTGTTTTATATTTTAGTTCCCGTTAGTGATATCTTTTATCCCCTTCATTTCACGGATGATATATCTTCCATTTGTACTTCCGTCTGCTAACGAAGTCTCCAAAATGTGGATTTATTTTTCTCCAAACCGTCAGTTTGTTTGCTTTTACTTTATATTCCTAATTTATTCCTCAAACAGACATTTGCAACAGAAAAAATAAGAAATAAGTAAAACAAAGAAATAGAAGATTGTGAAATATACTTTTATAATTTAAAGAAACAAAATGATAAAAAACAAATGAGAAAAATAGATAAAATTGAAAACTGTAACTTTAAAGCAGTATATCAAATTAATAAGTAGAAAAAAACATTCGCTAAAGTGAGGATGATGAACCAAGTTATAAAAAGTTTTTCAAATCGGTAACCGAGGTAAAAAATGGTGATTCAATTATTGGCCGTAATATTGACATTGTTTCCCAAAATAATTTATGGTTAATAAGGGTGCATTGATAAAATAGCCATTCTATTTTCATTTATATATAAAGAATTCCAAATCCGTCACAATTTATAGACTATGATTTTGATGCCAGGGCAGAGCTGCACAACATTGAACGTCATTAAGTGACGTTGAAGTGTTCATTCGACGGAATAGTCTGAAACGCCGTACTTTAGAGATTTCATCCGACGGAAGAGCAGGTGAGCCCAACAGATTTATGGTCAATGGAATCTGAATATCTCTGCGAAGTCGAGAAAAATCAGTCATGTGCTTCGAACGTATAAAATCAGTATTTTATAGACCTCTTCTTTTGCCCCACTTTTTCGAAGGAAAAAATCAGAATTTAAAAAACGATTATTCATTATTTGTTAAAATTAGATCAAATAGTAGATCGAATCTCTTTTACGGGTTTACGAAGCCTCGAACTTTGTCAATTCGACGATCCGAGTAAAGGGATTGTAAAAAAAACAATTGTCAAGGGACTTCATTCACGAGATTATTGGATAAATGTAGGCGAGGCCATTAAACGCAGAACCCTTGTTAATCCACGAAATAAAGTATGATATACCACGGATTGGGGTGTCCCCTTGTCGCCGAGAAATATTGGCCAAGTTTACAGGTGTTCCATTGCCATGTTAAACCCTTCTCATATTTCAACCCCAAATGTGTTTTCACTTTTCCTTTCGCTTAACCTTTGCTCTCTAATTCAGTGGCGATAGGCAAATGAGGGATAAAGTTGCTTCCACAACATCTGAGGCTCATTTTATAACGAATTAACTCTCTCTGTAACATGCAAATGAGTAGTATATATTACGAGCGAATGAAGTAGAACGATGTAAAATATTTTTATTTTTGTGTGACAAACTGGGAGCAGATGAAATATGCATCATTGAGTAAATATCTTGTAAAGACTGTATATATATATGGATATTTTTAAACATTTATATATATATATATATAAATGTTCTATAAACGATGTGTAAATTATTCAATAGAGTCATGAACGACGAAATGAATTCTAATACTATTGACTTTGGGTCAAATGCAAAATTTCAGTGATTTATAAATTACCATTTGTAGATATAGCATCATGTTCCCTTTTCTTATATAGACGCAATTCCTTTAGTCGATGATTTCAAGTTCTTCTTTTTTTTACGGAGATTTCATCAAAAATATTACCACAAATACTATCAAAAATATTGTGTATTCGATTGACTTCACGATTCCTCTGCGGATGCCTTTAAAAAATATTTAGTAATTGGAAAGAAAATGCTTTGAGTACAGTAATTTATTGAAATCCAAATTCAATTTCAATATTTTATTGAATCTTTTAACTCGGTTTGCAATAATAATGCTTAAACATTTTATTTTTTAAACAAATAATGTTTTTCTCACCTTTTATATAGTACTCCTATTTTTAGCATGGGCTAAGTGTTACATTTAGTATTTTTAAGTCCAATCACATTAAAATAATTTTTGTAAAGCTTACTTTTTCGATTCTGAAATGAGGAAAGGATACTGTTGCCCCGTTCATTACTTATCTTTCTCTCCATTCAATGAATTCCCTTAATGACACGCTGTTGCGAGACTTTGAGTGTTTTGAATATAATATGTAATTTAGACCTCGAAACATAATTTTTAACCTGCGGTGATTAATAAATATGAATCCTTACAAATTGCCAATTTCAAACTATTAAAATGTATTAGTTTGGAGTTTCAAGAGAAGATATTAAATGTGGAAAAATGCGTATTACGGGTTTTCGATAGATTTGTGTTTTTATTCATTCATTTCTATATTTTCAAGCATTTATCAAAAAAGCATATTAAATATCGTATATTATAGATTTCATTACATTCTTCTCAGTTTTAAAATGCGATACTAACTTGCAATGAGTGATTTTTTTAATGTTCTTTCCAAATGAAGAAGCACTTAGTTATTTTGACAACCATCGCGAATATTCGATCATTCGGAAAGTATCGAAAGCCCTCTGACGGCCGTTACTAGAAACTCGACTCTGAGGGGATGTTTGGCCTCTCGTGTTAATTCTCCCCCTCATCCACTTCGCCTCTCTTGACCCCTTCTTTTATCTCTCTTCAATTCCCCAATTATTTCCTACAATCCGTGCCCCGTTGTCGTTTCACACTTCCGAAGAACTATTCATCCGTATTTTTAATAATTCCATATGTCCGCCCAATTAATCCGCACCACCACCGATGGCATTAAAATGCATATTTCGTCGAATTAGAGTCTAACACCTGCAGCAGCAGCCACGATCGATAGCGTCTGCGTTACAATGCAGGTCATCAAGCGCGTGACGGGCAAAAGCAGTTAGAAATTACTTTCTTATCGTTAAAATATGGCGGACGAAGGTACTGCTATCAGACTGGTAAACGGATTCAATTGTTTCATTCTTACCTCTCAGATCTTGATGAATGAAATATTACGAATTCGCTTTCAATTATAAAACAATGAATGGATTTTAGTAATTGTTTCAAAGCAGCAATTTTAAAATTAATTTCATTCCGTAAATATATACATCCAATAATTTTAGTAAAATAAGTAATATGGATGAATTCTCTGAGTGAACAGATGTTAGCGCCAAATTCGGATTAACTTCAATCTTAAAAAAGATTAAGAAAATAATGAATAACATGGAAGGAAATTTACAAATAAAAAATTGTGATTATTGAAATCCTAAATTCAGCAAAGGATATACTGAATTTATATTTTCCAAGAATTACCTTTTTTCATTTAACATATAATGGATAAATTATAATAGTATAAATGAATATAAAGTACAATTATTATTCACGAAAGAGATTAATAAGCAGATAATAGTTGCATAATGTAATAATCCTAAACTGGAATGAAAAGAAATTTAATTTTCAAAATTCTTATTTCGGACTAAAATGAGAAGAGGTCGTCAAAAAGAATGAGGAAGAGATTTTAAAGGGGATCACCGGAAGTTTTCGCATTCAAGAGAACGTCAAACTCTTGTATCATGCTTTGCAAAATACTTCTTCAACGTGCTCTGTTTTTGAGGTCATGAAAACCATCCGCCACATGCACTCCTCTTCTTCTTTAAACACTGTGAATTATTTCCAACTCCCGAATTGTTAAGGAATAGTTTCAGGATAAATAAAAATTCTGTTATTTTCCAATTTTGTCTGCAAAATACATCGTCTCATGAGATATGCTTCTGATCAATAAACATATCGATCGAAACATTTTCCGTGTTTGAAACAAAATGGAGTTTACAAATTAGTTATAGGATCAGTAATCTCTACTACTAAATTATTTTAAAATAGATAAAGGAAGAGATATTTGAGTTATGTTGTCATATTCATTTGTTTGTTTATGACGAAAAACGTACGATAAGCGCAAAAACGTGCTCTTACCTGTTCATCGGAGTGAAGCTGATAGTTTGCTACGCCACCACATGGAGACGGAGTAGAATTAGCGCCTGGATGTCATGCAACCAAACACACGGGTTTGTTGTGCGGGGCGATCGAATTCACGGCGTTTCATTCAGAGAACAACGGGTTCGTCTCCGGATGAGTACAACTCATTAAGAATAAAGTGTGTGGATTTAAAAGGGAATGAATGAGTAAATTGTTTCTTTCGATTTGCATGTTACACTGATAATATTAAGTAAATTAAGACTTTAGTACAGAAACATTTCTAAGAATCGAAATTATCTTTCTCCTTCACGATTTATTTTCCATTCTGTCTGACTAATTTGATCGATTTCCTTTTATTTACTAGGGTACGGAAAACATAAAGTTAAAAATGGAATATGACTGCTAAAAGCGTCATACGAGTATATCAAATGATTTGTTTCTGTACCGTAAATTTGTTTTGATTTTATTATGCAGCTGTTTGTGAAATGAAGCTAAAGAAAACTGTTATAAGTTACAATTAAGCAATTATATTTCTATTAAAAAATCTAATTTTAATTCTTTACTAATATTTACTTTAAATATTTAAAATTAAATTACTCCTATTTGATACGTTCTTATATTTTCCATGGGATTTGATGAAAACCATAAATTTAATACTTAATTTTGTTACCAACTCCGTAGTTGTTTTAAGATAAAAAATAAAATTATGAATGGAATACGGAAAATTCATCTTTTCAATACATCCAATTCGAAACATTTCCTTAAGTTCTAAGAAATTGCTACTTCTCATTTTATAAGCTCATCGTATTTTCAGCTCAATTTTGCTTCTCAGTATAAAATGGTTTACATAATGGTAGAATTTGCCTTGACCTTATATACCATTCTGGTTATCAAAGGGCACAGATAAAATGGAGTTGGATATCGACCGGGTCAGAGAGAGACAGACCGCCCGAGGTCACCGCCGATCGAATCTCGAGGGCACAAACATCTCATTAATTGTTGCCGATGGCATTGGGATTACACAAAAGGATCATCAAATTGATATCACCTCATTCAATGATATTCAATATGCTAATAGAACAATGGGAATCGTTATTTGTGTACACGGGTGTAAAATATGCCGTATTTATCGGAGTGCGATTCACGTGAATGGATGAAGAAGTCTGACGATGAATTTGTGTTATAACAGCTCCTTTGGGTCATTCGTTTATATTTCTGATAAATGAACGTAGCAAATGATATGGAGTGAATATTGAAAAGCTCTTTATGTAATAGAATTGGTTGAAATGGAATTCAAAATTCTTAATATTAAATTATTCTTAAAAATTCTTAATGAAACTTTCAATGAAGCTAAAACCTATTTTATGTCCACATAAGAGGCCAAAATACTTGTTAAGCAGCTTCTTTACACTCCAAATCAAAATTCTTCATTGAAAGAAAATTATTTTATGAACCGAATTTCTGCTTTTATCCTGGGAAATGAAGTTGTATCTCCATATTTGTATTCGTTTCATAATAAATTTTTTATATATTTCAATTGATCTCTTTGAATTAATTATGTGTATTATTTGTTAATCTATCTTATCATTGTAAATTTGTGCATAAAAAATAATCAGATTCTTATGCATAAACCATTTTAAATACCAACCAAAATTTCATAATCATTCTTTTAAACTTGAATTTCTTTTATACGTTTATTTTAGATGATTTTTTTTCTTTCACTTGAGTGAACTCATTCTGTAGATTATAAGGTTTGGTTTATCTTCCATATAAAAAGTATATATTAGTGACAGTTTTTTGCATTTATATTTTTGAATATGAACTTTTCGTATATTAATTAAGCTTGTATATTAATAACTTCATTATTTATTATGATACATATTCAAATATATAATTATATATGCTTATTAGCACTGTTATCTTCGTATCATAATTTGATTCTCTAGCTTAAAAAGCACTTCCATTTTTATATTTTATTTTTGTATTTAAATTTTTATAGAGAAGGAAATGGATTTTATAGAAAACAGACATATACTGTATCCTGCTCAAATAAGAGCACATTATATACCTGCAAAATTTGCTTAAAATTTATTTTCTGAAGGAATTACCGAGAACTTCATAGAACTTCGTTTCGTTTCAACTTTAAAAGTGTATAAAATAAGAAATGACGAAAGAATGAGCGAATAGTTCCTATTTCTATCAAAAAGAGTGGGTGTACGTTTGCATCGAATAAGGACACACTATAACGACACACGGGTCTCAAACATCGAAAAGGTCTTTTTGATTAAAGATCAAATCATTTCTTTTCCTATAGGTTCTAGTTTGGTCGATCGGTTTCTAACTTATTTGGAGGAAAATAAACTCACCTTGGAAAACTGTTGGAATGTACGAGTTTTTCTGAACGAATAAAAGTTACTTCGAAAATATTGATGTCTGTGTAGATCGACTTACATTTTTTAAAATCTCGTTACACAAGATTTTTTCCTCAAAGTTTCTTTCCTTAAGCTTAATAGTCTTTATACGATAATTGATTTATACGTTTTGAAAATTTTGATATAACTAGAATAAACCTTTGATTTGAAAAATTACGAATACCATTTTATATTGTCTCTGTCCCAAAATATCTGGAAATCCAATGAATTGATTCGTATCAAAAGTGTGCAGGATTCGGGAATTTTCGTATCGAATCCTTTTTGGATCGATATCCCTTTTCTGCTTTGTAACTGTGAAGCTGAAGATACTTCATGATCTATAGGATAGTGCAAGCGTATTGCGTTATTAACTGGTTTCCATTTAAAAAAAACGAACTCTGTGGCAATTGGTTTTCAAATCTCTTGCATTACTTATAATGACAAATACACTTTTGAATATCTCTGTATCTTAAGCATGAATGAAAGTGTTGAATTTACCTTTTAATTGCATCTCTATCAACAACCATTTTGGAACCATAGCAAATCGATATGTTTCGTTGTTCCCATGAAACGTAGGTCCATGGGCCCAATTTTTGTTAGTCACATTAGCGCACCCAGATGAAGCCATCTCGTCACCTCGGTTTCCATCACAAATATCCAATTAAAGAGGATTGGGAACGAAGCCATCTTTCGGAAGCCTCTCAACTTTGCCTTATTCTTGTTTTTGCATTTCTTCTGATACACACTACACTTTTATTATACTTCAGATATCAACTGTTGAACTACCGCATTTCTTAAGGTAAAAAAGTGGTATCAAGATTGTAGTTTTCGATAAGATAATCGCCGAATTAGAATTGATTGACAAAATATAATTGTTCAATTCCGCACGCATCGGATTATTCGAAAATGAATTCCAGAATTCTAATCTAACATTAAACATCAATGTTGTTTTCCAATTTCATTTTATTCTAAAGAATCTTTACTCATCCTCTCACCATATTCATTCAAGGTTTTTCGTGGTAAACTGAATAATACCACAAACTGTATGCAAAAAATGTGCAGATGTATCAGATTAAAATGAGCGACAGCTCTCCAAATTATTAATGCTGATATTTTTACAGTTAATGATAAAATTTGAGCTTTATTCCAGATAAATTTCAATCCATTATATTCTGAAACCCTGTGATAATCAGCTATATTCGATTCTGGAAAATATCTGTTATGTATGCAATTGATTAATATTGGAGCACCATTCCACCGTAAACAATCTTTTTGCACATTTGCTTCTATTTTGTAGAAAGTCAAAGGCAGTATAGTGTGAATAAAATATACAATATCATAAATATTAAATAGACTTGAAAGGATGCTACTTCTGAAAAAAAGAAGTAGATTTTCCAAGGCTCGATTCTTTTTATCTTCGATAATTGTGTTACCACAATGATGAGCTTAAATTTATGTTCGATACTAATAAATCGACTTAATAAACTCTATTTCGGAAATAAATCGTGCTAAAATATACATTTTCTTTTCAATGCAGGAATTTTTTTGAATTTAATGCTTTTCATTCAAATAGGCGCATATAATTGTTCTCTATTTTATTTTTTAAATATAAAACAGAAAGTATAATCCCTAATTCTGCGGTAAAATAATGCTTTTTGTGAGAGATATGTACATAATTGGTGATCTTAATCGCGATATCTGTGGGTTTGGCCGAAGTTTGAGCAATGCATTCTATTGGATGACTTTACTGCGCTTCGGTTCTAAAGCCAATATTTGATCCCAATTTTGTGGTTTGTCAGCCTAAAATCAAAGACCATTTTATCTTCTTTATTTTTAAGGTTTGTAAAGTGTATAATACTTCTTACGTTTTTACATCGCGTAGGGAGAACCTTTGAGTTTTGAGAGTCCATCATACGATCATTCATGAGGTGCACACATCCTTTTTTATCGTTTTTAGATTTTTCGTGGGCATTTCTCTTCGTACAGCGATTACGAGTGTGTTATTAGACTTATGATCTAAAACATCAAGAGATGAAAGTTTTGATCGCAAATATCATTCGAGAGCTTCGTAAAAAAGAATTTAGATGTATATGGACACATGATGTTTATAAACAATTTGCAACAGGTATATCTTAATAGATAAATTACTGAGATTTTTTTCGATAATATTGTTCTACATGTTTAGCGGAACTATTTTGGGTGAAAGAAGGAAATTGTTGTGAATAATCACGAAGTGTTTGAAGGACGTAAAGAATGAAAGTCAGTCTGAATCTTATTAGTGAATCTCATAAAGGCCGTGTGCCAAGGATAGGGCGATGTGGAAGGCTAATTGGCCGAGAAGAAGCCTAACTTGTGAGCTCCCTCCTCTAGCCTAATTTCACTATTTTCTCATTGAAATCTCTTCTACTCGTTTGTTTCCACTGCAATGTTTGTAATAACGTCTTCTAATGATATTTTAATAATTTTAAATGCTTTCATGTTCTTTTAGTTACGACGTAAATTGTAGATGCTCGAAGAAGATCTTATAAATATCATTGTAGAATAAACAAGATACTCTGCTTCATACCCAAGATTATGTCGAAGACGAAATTGATTGTATTTTCATTCAGTGATATCTCTCTTTATTTTCACTACTTTTCCACGCGAGTGATTTCTTACAATTTCCTTTTCAGTTGCAAAGATTTATTTCCCCAGAATGTACTCTTTCTTGAATTCATTTTGTAATATCTTCACCCAAAGACAGGTGAAGAGGGTGACAATAACATTATCAATAAAGATTCAATCCATCATAAAACGGGAAGAACTTCCCTTATTTGAAGTTTTCCTTAAACAGGTCCTTGGTGCACAGTTTAAATCGAAAAGCAAAATTTATCTTTGACCATAAACCTATTCTTCTAAAAAATTTCAAAAGATTTTAAAAACCATATTTAAGCTGTCCCCGTGTGATTGCTATCAATTGCGTTTGTTTATAAAAGAGAGAAGTTTTGACTATCAACAATATAGTTTGCTTGAAAAGCATGTTTTATTTCAGATGAGGAAAATAAGTGACTGCAGACTGTATTTCTTTGTTTTCTAAATTGGATATTTACTATTAAAACGTAAGAAGCTTTTATAAATATAAAAAATAAATAAATAATTTTTTTTACTTGAAACTAATTATATCTGATAATGGAGTAACTAAATAATACAGATAATGGTGCGAAAATAAAACTAATTTTTACTGATAACGAAGATTATCCTCGAATAATTTATTTATTAGCGCCTAAAACTTATCTATTCTCGATTTGATAGATAAATTCCCTATCATTCACCGAATTGAATCATAGCACATTCTTCTGTGTTTACTCCGAGTTGTCTCTTATATAACCTTAAATCTACTTTCACCCACATTACCTGCAATCCGCTGTGGACAAATTGAGTACATGTTATTCTCTCTGTCCTTATTTTAACAGACATTGGAAATTTGAATAGACACGGGAAAGAAAAAACTTTCATTGCTTTTAAATGGATAATTGCTTCAAATCTGTAAATCAAGTATTAAGACTATAAAGTATATTATCTATCGTTATACTTTTTTCATCAACGACTAAGAATTGTATTATAGCCGAATTGTTAATCTGTTAAGATTTAACTTTTAATTCAATATAAAAATTAATTTTTCGATAAACTGTCGTTTAAGTGTATATATATAATTGAGTAAATAATGGCGAAGAATATGAGAGGGTTTTTATTCTTCAATAATTCAGTTGTTGAGAGTATATAAACTTTAGTTGGAAAACTCTTTATATGAAATTTCACTCATTTTAAGTAAAATTAGTGTAGTGTTTAGAAAATGGAAATCACTTGTAACATCAGGAATTAATTACGATAAAAACTTATTACATAAGATAGGAATTTTAATCTGATAAAAGATTACTACAGTATCTTTGTATAAAATCTTAATTGGCTCTTGAGATTTAGGACTTGGAAATTAAAAGAAGCTCCTGCAGTTCATGTTAGTAAAGATTGAACAGAATGACCTTGAAAATGGAATGCGATCGAACATTAATAGGCAATTTATAAATGGAAATTTCAAGAACTCTCAAAAGATTTAAATTTATCGAAATGTAAGACATCGAATGACCCAAAATCCGTAGGAATTCTATTTTATAAAAATTTGAACGCACCCAAACGGTCTACAAGTCTTATTGTTAATTGGTTAAAATCAATTAAGTCTAAAATCCTAAAATGTTTTATATTTACCGTCAAAACAGCTTTAAAACTAGATGTTTTCGGAGGTAAGATCTCGACGAAGCACAGAATTGAATGAATAGCTAAGCGAAGATCCTAAACATCTTTGGACTGAGACAATTGAGTCTCCATCCGCGCGGAAGGTCTCAAAGACTTATTATCTCCCGAAACTCACATATCGGCATTCATCTCATATTTTCGTATGCAACAATGGAAGGGGAGTGCAAGGAAGCGAATGCTGTACGGAAGCCATTCAAGGAGTTACGATTCCCCGTTGGCCGAAGCCAAACACCTGACCATTGGATTACTGAGGAAGGCCTCGACGACTTTGCAGATACCACTGTCGCTTCATTGTGTTTCCATTACACGCTGTGACATATTCTCCTGAATTTTGCTATCTCGAGAGACACCTTCACGATGGCCGAAGAAGGGTGAGTGTTTGTGGATGGCCATTGGTCATCAACGCGAGGAGTTATTCTTTCCAGAAGAATAAGTTCGATGAATTTGAAACGAATGAGTGCCCGATCATCTAGTTCAGCTTTTAATACGCTTATATTATATCGAAAAATTAATACGTTGTATTCAAATTGCAATGTCAAATATTCGATTTGAACGAAGTGCGATACATAAGTTCCATCTTCCTTTTAATTTCAAGACGAAAAAGCTCATTAAATGTTTCTCGGGCCAATGGCTGCTCCAAGGCATAGACGATCATTCAATTTTGTAAAATAATCCTCGAGTAATGAATATAACCAACATTAAAGATATTTATCTTTATATTTGGTGCGAATGTTTTAGGAAATGTAGAGTTCAATGGATGTAAATAAAATTATGCTAAGTTCCGTGAAACTCGAAATAAAAAGCAGTGAATTTAGATCGAAGATTCTCAATCTAAATTTAAAATTCGTAATCGTAAATTTTTAATAAGAAGAGTACAACTTAAAGCAGTAAGGTTAGTATTGAATCAACAGGGTGGGGAGAATAGATTAATGAAATTCTTATCCGGAAATCTTAGAGAAAAAGAGGAAGGTAAATAAATTAGGAGCGGTTTTTCAAATAAAATAAACAAGTAAATCGCGGAGGGAGTTCAAGAATAGTTCAGAGGAATCGAATTATGTCGATTATCATAATAAATTGAAATTCTAGAAACAGATTTCTGCAAAGTACTCATTTGTCAATTGAGATATAAAAGAATGGAATTTGTTACCCGAACAAGCCTTCAAGTTCTTACCGATAGCCAGAAAATAGCAGAGTCGAGAAATAAATGTATTAGGTTGCTATGAAAAGTCGTAATCAAAAATGTATTTGTTCTTTTATATTGGGTATGGCTACCAACTAGAAAAGATTTTTTATTTTGCAGCAATTCAAATAAATATTTAAATCGTTATTAAAATTAATAATCGAAAATTCTGTCTAATTTCTGTTTCTTAAATAGCTTCTTCACATTCTCTCCGTAGCAACCACTGTTATTTAGTCTCTGCTAAACCCGGTCATTAAAATTGTACCTACAAAAATACATAATATAATTCATAGCGTAAATTTCAGCCAAAGATAAGTAATGTATTCAGAATGCATAGCATAATTTTTCATTACACGAACACGAAAACTTTTAAGGGAGTTAAGATGCATGAAACGATAAGAACCACTATGAACAGGAGGGAGAGAAACACGCTTATAAGAAGAAAGAATTCTCCCTAAAAAAATTACAGATATGCACATGAAATGTTACGTGTCGTTAAGGAAAAGATCAATTAAACGTTAGCCACTGAACAACAATAGACGTACGGATATGAAAAGTAAACCAAGAGACTCGTGATTAAAACATAAATATGATATGATAGAGGGATTCATTCTATATAATCAATAATTTATAATAAAATAAGTTACTTTTAAGTTGATCTTGGTTGTCCAGACGACAGAATTCTGTAAACGGCATTAGGATAGTGAGTCATGTTCTACGTAAAACACCAATTTTGTTGACTTTTGGTTTATTTTTAAGTATATCTTCTTAAGATATTTTTATTTTTCGAGACACATTCAATGTTTCTAACAATTTATCACTTAAACTGATGCGTTTACAAATTGTGCCTTAATTGGTGTCTGTTGCACTCTGTCTCGATTAATTAGAGCGAACATCTGAAGAGCGTATTTCTTTAGATTTTTTACGATTCTTTTGGGCACATCTCCTTGATTTCTTCCGCTGTATACACAATCCGCGTTTCTCACGTCTGAACGAAAGCACTTAAACCACTCGAGTGATGTCAGGGAAACTAAGGTCACCTTCTGAAGGCTTTGTTTTTATACGCATATGGAAATATTACGGAGGCGGCTTTCGAGCATCTACTTGAACTTCGCAGTTTGAATTCTTGAAAAGTCGAGATACGAATTATTAGGAATATTAAAAAAGAATTGCTGTTCAGAAATGAATGTTTTAGAGTGCACGGGAATCATTATCAATTCAAAATTAAATAATTTAAAAATCTTATAAATATGCTATACAATTGTATTTTGTCTTAGTCTTTTCACTTAAAATTGTGATTTCACTTATTATTGACATAGTTATGAGACAACACGTGCTATAATAATGATTTTTGGATGCCTAAAATTCGTACTGATATATACGATTAGCAATAAGACGCTATCCGAATAATTTGCAGATGCTTTTTCAGAAATGGAAGAAACTAAGCTATTTACGAAATACATAATTTACTGGCAAATGAAAACAAAGATAGAATAATAAACGGGGAGTTTGTGAGGGGTTTTAATCATACTTACTGAGCACACAAAACAGTATATCGGTATAAAGAAACTCTCAGGAAACACAAAACATTGATTTGAAGATACTTAAGACCTTCATTCATATAAATATTTAAAAATCTTCTCACTTCCTTCTTATTTTTATAAGAATAATAAATTAAGAATATTTAGGAACTGACGTCAAATGATGTGCATAGATATCCTGAAAGGTTGGAATTTTCACTCTAAAACAAAGACAAATCCTGTCTGCACCACTGATTATCTGCTTCCATTGTGCTTCAGCATATCCTTTCTCTTTTCAAATCCCACTGAAATCAATTACATCTCAAAAGTGTTAGGAAGGAATCCGATGCAAATTAAGAAGTCTTTAACCGGTCATCTTCTTCAACGTATCCCATTTGGATATTTACTCTTGACCTTTTTTCCATTGTCTCCGGAGCGAATTTATGCTCGGAATGGTAATTAAGGGCGAGGCATCGATCAGCTCCCTTTTCGATTACATGTACGCACGTTCTCATCATCTTCTCTTTAACGCGCATCCAACAAGCGCCAACGCAAAAGAATCTACTCAAACTTGTATACATTCCTTCGGTTTGACGTCAGTTAATCATTATTTAAATTATTCTTTGAAATTCATTCTGAAAGTGTGCAAAATATTCCATTTTAGTCCAATATTAAAAAGAAAATTAAATAATTTAAAACAGAAACTTCTTGAAGTTTCACCTTGAATCTTCGTAGAGATATATTGTTTCGACAAATACAATGACTCATTTAAATAAATTCTAATGTTAAATACAACCTTCCCTCTTACATTAATACAAAAGTATTAATGTAAGAGGGAAGGATTACGTATAATGTTATCTAATTTAGATTCTTTTACGCAATTTGTTACGTTCCTAAGTAAAACATTAGCGAATTGATAAACGCATAGAATTAAACATTCCATTGATAATTAACACGCCTTCTGATATATCATACTCACTTCTTTTTAGTTCTGTCAGTTAAATGTTCATGAGATCTTTATATTTTAGGATTTTTGATTTGGTTGTTAAAATACGTACACCTGAAACATTTTCAGCCCTTTTCTGTCAATCTCAGGGCTTTTTGTTTTCTATTTACATTTTGACCAATATTTATAATGTTATTAAAAATATGACTATCTCGCGTTTATTATTGGTATTGAGCTTTTTTATAATTCTAAGTCGAGGAATAAAAAGAGTATTTTTAGTAGTAGTTCATTTTCCTCTTTTATGCATGTTTCATTATGATAGATTTTTATTTCTGATCCCATATCTGATACGCTCTAATTTACTATCGTTCATATTGTGTTTTATACATCCAAATGTTAATTCGGATAAAACTCTCATCTTGCTTTCCTAAAATGTATATAAATACCCGTCTCTCTATGTTTTCTTCGAATTTGCCTCATCTCTTCAAATTTTTATCCTCATTAACGAAGTCATTCCCTCCCTTCCCCTTGTCTGGCGCCGATACAACTTAAAGACGCCCTTTTCACATCCGAAGCGACTTCTTCATTATGACGCAAATTCCCGTTTTCATACATTACCCGTATTTTCTGAGCTTTCCATAGAATGATCGATATTGTCTTATGAGCATAACATTTTAACGAATCTAATCAAAAATTATTTCAAATTTGCAGAAGATAATTATTAAGAAATACGGTTTCTGTTCGCTATTTCCCGTGTTATATTTCATCGCAGCATTTTATTTGTATCGGAGAGAAAATGAATACAATAAATTATAAATAACTTGTTGTCATGGCTATGGAAAAATGAAGTATGCTTATAATATAATCTTCTTTTTGGTCATTATTTAGTTTGAGAAACTTATTGATTATTATATCGAAAAAGAATTTCACAGCATTTTCAATTTTAGCGCTTAAATTCGATTAAGGTATATGCTCAATTATAATTGTAACTCAATTCCAAATTTTTGCAATGGAAGAAACTCTAACCAGTAAATTTTATTATAATCTTTTACTCTGCCTGATTGTTAGATGGGATTTTATATTTAAATGCGTTACTTGATACGATTTTTCACATATATGACATAAGATAGTTCTTTATCAGAAGAAATCCAATGCTTTCAGCGGGAAAAGGATACGAAAGGCAAAAGGATGCATTCGGAGAGCTTTCAGAGGGCACACCACAAAGTATTCACAAAAATAGATTTCTGTATAAGACTGTTTCTTATATCAAACATTCAATTTTAGAACAATTCATTTCTCCATTTTGAGAATAAGTCGAGAGAATCTAATTCGAATGGGATTTGAATCGATTTTTGTAAATTATATCTCAAAAATCGCACATAAAATCTGCAAATTCTTGGAAAGGCATCGGCTCAATTAAAATCTCTATAAATTCTTTTATTCAAGATTACATTTATGCTTGTGAGTTTCAGCGTAGAGAAAAGTTTTGACAATTTTAATCTTAAATACCGAAATTGAGGTCTTCCAAAATTTCAATTATTGTCAAATGTTTGTTTCCTAAATAACCCTTTTATGTCATTTTACCTTTTAATTTTGAGTTTAATGCTCTTTTTTCAAAGTTTTTAATAATCGCTATAGCTCCAATTTTGTTAGTTTATTGTAAATATTACACCATTTCTTACAAATACATACTTATTGTCAAAGATTGAATTCCAATACAGCTTCTTCCTCATTGTCTTTAAATATTTACTTAGTTGCGGAAAATATTAGAAATTATTTGCGAGAGTTGTTAAATATTAGATTGTTGTCTATACAGTGCAAATAAATATAAGATCAGTGTCTATAGGACAATTATGAATCGGTCGCAACCGATTACAAATTTAGAATTATGATTTTACTAACCTCTTTGTATTCTTTGTGTGAAAGTTATCTTTTGTATGTAAAAAGAGTAGTTACATTGTGAAATTATGTAAGTAAGTGAAATAGAGCAGTATCTTAAGATAAATATTATTGGGAATACAATGACTAGAAATTTACAATAAAATGCCTCTTATTTACATTGTACCGTTTATTACAAACTCAGCCAATAGTGTAGCATTTTGAAATTTATGATAACTACAAATTTAAACTTCGACTTTGATTAATAATTTGGAAATACAGACAAATCAAAAGAAAACGTATTCGGAATCTATATGCTAAAATTTCCACGTTACAGTTTAAATGGATTTAACCACAAAATCTTAGTCGAATGAAAGAATGCGTGATTTTGAATAATTGTGTGCGAACTGCACTTCCGAAGTACAGGTGGTATCGATCGCAAGAAGCACATCTGAGTTCTCAAGGGTTCTCCTTGAATCGAAGATATGTGAAAGTTTCTTCATTTAAGCATCTTAAGAAAGAGTACAATGGAATTGTGATTTTCAGCTCTCAGTTGAAAACTTACTTCGATAGTTCATCTTATAAATTATTCTCAGGATGTATAATTATAATCTTTAAAATATATTGAATTAATCAAGAAATAATTTAACATCAATCATGTATGTACACTTCAAATGATTAATTTTTTGCTTTTAATTAATCATTTTTATTAAGTTTTTAGTTTTATGAAAATATTGTAATTTTAAAAATGTTTGTTAGCCTTAATTCGAGAAAAGTACGGAGGCAAAGGAAGCCAAGTATATCGATTTATTCAAATGAGACTGCGTAATAAAGCTGCTGTCGCTGTATTTTGTGAATTATTAATAACCATCGTTATTTAATTCTTTCTCAATCATTACTGTATTCTACTTTTCGGTATGTAGATTTCAAATTTAGAGGCCTTGATTAGAATTTTTATAATTTAATGGGATTAGCAAATGAAGGACTATTTTGATGGTGCGATTTCAAGGTGTGGAAAATGTTAGGATATTACTAATGAAGCAGAGGAAGTATTCGGAGGAAATCAAATCGATAACAGCGCTCCAATCGGTATATTTCCGGATTAAATTAAGCTTCTTAAGGAATTTTGGGATAAAATGTAATTTATTTGAGGTCTCATCATTAGACTGCCCAAGCAAATGGGAGAATTTACTTTTTTTGGTACTACCATATGAAGAGTATAGAAGGCAGTGACATACTTAAAAAAATACACTTATAAAATGAAGAGAAAAGAACGAGGTATATCTGACCATTACCGAGAGATTGCAATGGAAGGTGTTAAAATTATATAATTGACATAATTAAATTTTAATTTTAACTAGGGATCTATTTAATCACATATATTTATTAATTCATCGATATATGATCTTTTAATGCAGCATAGATATAGCAAAGATTGATTTTCTGTTTCACATTAACAAGCATAAAGATATACAGCTAATAGCATTTGTGGTCCTTGAAAAGTTATTATAATTTTTAGTTATTTATATTAATTGTTTGTTTGTCTTTTTCCAATTCTAAATTTATTGTCAACAATTAAAATGAGGAGCAATATCAAATAATACGATCGCGTTCATTATGAACGTATTTTGAAGCAAATCAGCTGAATGCTGGAGTTCTTTGAGTCCATAGTAAGGTTAATATGAAAATTGAGAGGGAAAAAGAGTGCATTTTTTTAAGAAATGACTGTTTTTGTATATATTTAATGTAATGAAAACGTGGAAAGTCAGAAAACATGGGCCCAAAGCCTTACAAAAACAAAATGAAAAAAATATAAATGGAAGCTTGAAAATTATGAAGCTATGCCCATTAACATATTCGCAGGCACACGAATGATGCAATTTGATACTCTTCGACATTAATTATTTGTACTTAAGAACGGAAATCTATATGAAAAATTTTAATTCCCTACTCTTTTTCAACATTTTTAGTTGTATAAAACCAGCGATTCGATTCACCATATTACCCGTTAAGAATAGATTAAAAACATCGTATTTCAGATCTAGTGGAATGGCGATGTTTCGTTACCACAATGTATTTCCTCCGTCCATATCAATAATGCGATTGATTATACCTTATTTGTTGACTAAATTGAAAATAATAAAATGCCCTTTATTTCATTATTATTTCATTTGGAAGCTACCAAGAGATAAATGATGCATTATAAAAGGATACATTGTAAATATTATATCATATGTAATTATTTCGACATCAAATGAAGTTTTAGAGAATTAAATCAAACTACTGATATAATTTCGTTATTCTAAAAAGAACTGATAAAGTTCAAATTCATTTCCATCAAAAATTTTGTTTTCGAAACGGATCTTTTGTGTGGTTTCTCTCATAAAAGGATGAATTCATTAAATGTTGTGCGTCAATAATTAATTGGAGAATGAATTATGAACGATGCGAATGAGGGTATCGATCTTTTATTTAAGTAATGGAAATGAAATTTGAGATTCAAAAAATGCATTCTCATTCGGGTACTTGAATTGAATTTTAATATTTACGGAACAAATGAAAAATTTGCTGCGAAATATTGGTGGCGAAAATAAATAATAGCGAAATGTAGTCATGTTTATAGTTAAAACTGGATTTGAATTTCTGTTTAAAATGTATCGGTATATTGAAATTAGAAGGACTTGAAATGCTACTTTTTAAGGCATATAAATATTGTATTTGTGTGTAGTAAGATAAATAATATAAAATTTAGTATATTTAATAAATGATTATACCCTCTAATATTTGACAACATTTTTTCAGTCACTTTAATAGATATATAAATTACAATGGAAAGTAGTTATTCAGTAATTTTAGCTTTGCTTTTACATTAATTTATAAATAAATGATTTTTTCACATTTTCAAAAAGTCGTCAATGAATAATATAAGAGATAACAAGAGATATTTAGAACAATAAATGCTCTTTGTAAGATTAAAATAACTTTTTATAAATATCATAGAAAAGAAACTCATTGCGTTATTGAAATGTGAGGAACTGAATATACTCCATATAACGACCAAATGCAATTATAGCGAATGTTTACGAGGAAAGTTGTGACGCATTTCACGAATAAATTGACTCTAAAAGTTAAAATCCCCTCCATCTTTGTATCATCGCCATACTTTCTCGTTTCGTCATTTTATAGTTAAACGAATAATGTCCATAACAAAATTATGCCATCATTACAAAAGTATTTATAAATATTTGGATCGATTTATATTTTATATTTTCAGCTATTTTTTTACTTTGTGCTTTTTATTCTTAACTAGTTAGAGAAAATGAACACTTCATTCAATATATTATTGAGAACCATAATTTACACTCAACTGTAAAATTCTGCATTAATTATAATAGACTCATACTTCTGTTGTTATGTTAGAAGATGTTGAGTTATGAGGAAGTTTCCGATTTAATAATCCGGATGATAAGTAGAAATTTGATACTTAAATGCTTTTAGTCGAAAGTTTGCAAACTTTGGTAATCTGCGGAAAGTTGAGATGGTTCGTACATTAAGAGAAAGGCATTACAATGGATGAGAATATGATACCTCGAAAAGGGGTTAAAATAAATGAGAAAATTTCAGAGAAAAAAATTGGCAGTAATTGTAACAGTAACAGGTCTTTTGTCAAATAATCCATATAAAAATTAATATAAGAACTTATGTTCGGAAATGATACTTAATAAACTAAATAAAATGGAAGAAGTGAAGGGAAGCAAATTTCTTGAACCATAAATTGACATTTCTTGATATAAAGTTAACAATGGCAAGATTGATGACAATGACATGAGAATAAAATGACTCTTATTGTTGAACTTTCAGCTAAAAAGGATTTTCAGAGAAAGGTTATCAAAAGAAACCCGAGGATATTTTTAAATTTAAAATTCCGTTGTATTTGCTTTGAGCTGTACTAACAGTTCCTGAGAAAGCTTTTGTTTTGTCTTTGAAGCAAAAAATCATTGCTTTCGTGATAAGGTGGTGAGATGAAAGCGTTGCTGGAGCCATCTGCTGGAGCGTTAAAGAGACACTGACCTATTTTTATTAACGAGAATCTATGAACATGCGCATGAACTAAATTGCGTATCCGATATTTCAATATTATTTCATAAAATACTCCATTAAATTATCGAAAATATTGTATAATTTTTGAAATTAATAGAACGTTTGATTACAAAATATGAGTTTTATGACATGTACCCTGTTAAGAATTAGAAGAACGATTATTTAAAATTAATAATTATTATTTTAAATAGAAATCAAGAAATTTTATTGTGTAAAATTTTTGTTGCAAGAAGCTGTTAATTTTGAATAAGTCTATAATCAATTTCGAATCATGAAGATCCTTGAAAAAATTAATATATCTCATGAGATGAAGACGATAAAACTTCTATCTTATGAAGTCATTTTTATAATTATCGAATATAAGTTTTAAATTATTATGCGTAACCGATTTTGAACATTTTTCTTTGTGAAATACATAGTAAAGATGTATGCATCAAAGGATTACTAAATTTCCAACACAAAATAAAGGGAAATATATTTACATTCTGCTGGTGAAGATCCTTTTCATATAATTCCTTCACAGAGTATTCCTTCAGAGAGTATAGAGCAATTCTTTTCTACGGAATTCATTTTGTGTATCCTATTTATGTTTAATTGAAGCATTAGTCAAAGTAACAAAACCACGGAATACTTTCATTTTGACAGAAAAATACATTTAATATTTTAATTGACTTAATTATTCTACCAAATTTGTTATTAAATTTAATTTTAGTTAAATAACCTTAATTATAAGTACGAGTCGATATATTCTCTTCTCATATTATTATTTATCCGCATTTTCTTACAATGTATTCATGGCAACAACTGAAATTATTATTTAAATTGAAGTTTTAGTGTACATATAGTTTATATAAACTAAATTATATGTTATAATTAATCTCATTCTCCATAGATTTTATGGCTTTTGGAATGAGAAATCTTCAAAATTCTATTCATATCTGGATAGAAAATATTTTTCTAAGCATTTTGTTTAAAAGTGGAATATAACGAAGAGTTTAAGTTTCACTTGAAATATAAGGCATTATTTATAATAAAGTATCTCTCATTATCTCATGTGCTAACTGCCTTTCTTTCTTTTCGTAGGTAAGTCAATACCTGACACTTTCTTCCCACAATAGGCGAACACTTTTGGTAAGTCATTGCAATTAAAGTAGAACAGCTGATGGACGAAGCAGCTCTTTCGTTTCGTGATTGAGTTACCTTTTTCAACTCACGAAACTTCCTTCATTTTGTATTCTCCCTAACAAAGTGCAGACTCAACTTAGAATCGCACTTCATTTGAAGTGTAATTCATCTCTTATTTTCCTTTGAGAGAATTATAAAGTTGTAATGATACTGAAGAATAGCTTGAAATATTTGGCCACAATCATAAGTCGGTGGAGAACTTTTCTATATATGACAAAGAAATGATTAATAATTTTAAAAATAGAATCGATTTCATCCGTAAATTAAAATACGAACCAAAATAAAAAACAGATCCGATTATTTCTAATAAACAAATTTATTTCTGACAGAAGTATCTGATTTGATATTACACCAAGGGATGTATCAGATTTCTTTCTTTGTTTACTTAGTAACGTGAATTCTCATTATGCTTGGAAATGGGATACAAATACAAACAAAATCCCGGAACCGCGCTCAAACGTTTACTTTTTTTGGTTTGCTTTCTTTCTTTTAATTTACCTCTCAGTTGATGAAATTCGATAAACAAAATTATAATATATATATATTCATTTTATCTTTATTATTTAAACGAACCAAAGGCAGGTTTAAAAACTTAAAAATGAATATCTTTGAAGATATGCGTAACATAATTAGAAATTAAAATTTTAAGGAATATCATACCTCAAATATATATATATATATATATATATATATATATATATATATATATATATATATATATATATATATATATATATATATATATATCGTCTCAAAAAACTTCGAGCAAAGCAATGCTTAATTACGAATACAGCTTATTCTGTCAATCAGTCGTCAAAGGTTTGAAATAGTATAAATAGGAAATGAAGAATGATTGTTTTTGTTGATCCCCTTTTTTAAGGTTTCTTGGTTACTTTCCAAATCTCGATATTCTTCAGAGGAAAATTTCGAACGAATTTTTTCTCTCGATTTACAGAGAAGAATCATTTATGAGCGATTAAAATATTTATTTGAATAAATATCATAATGAGCACAATTACAGAAACTATTATTCGATGTATGCTTGGATTTATAAATGGATTAACATTCAGGATATTGAAATCACCTTTTAAAGTGCGTAAATAATGATGGTAAAGGATATTTAGTTGCGTCTGAGCACTGCCATTGCTGGCGACGAAGTCAAACTGCGTTTCGTAATCAAAGAAAGTCACGGGCGTGAGTCAACACAGGGCGTGTTTGCGATCACTTTCGAATAAAACGAACGCCGCAGCATTTTCGAGATTGCGGAGAAATTAGCAGTGGAATAAGTTGAGCCAATAAATACTGAATTCGTATCAGCTGTCGAATACTGAATACTGATACGTAGAAAGTACGCATCATCTGTCTAGGTGTGATCATCTGAAATATTGCATTCTTACAAAAGGTTTCTCTTTTAGTACGTATTATATTTTAGCGATTTAATCGCTTTAGCTTGTTGTTATAAGCCTAAGTAAATTAAAAGAGATGTATAAGTCGGTGATACTTCATAGATATAATTTTATATCTATTCATCACTCTTTTCCAGCGTGTTTAACGGCCATTTACAAATGATTTAATCCTTAATTTTGTACAGATTTTTTGTTAAAGTTACAGTACAAAGTATATTGAGGAAGAAATCATTGTAAATAATAGATTTTTTCTTAAGAGGATTGTGCAAATTTTTAAGTTCATAAAACTGTCTACATGCAATTATCCCTTTCCAGCATAAAGTAGGCTAAACTTTGGCCATATTCCTCCTGGATTATTAGGCTTCCATCTTCAAAAATCTATCGAAAATTGATGAAGGTGATAATTAAGAGCTATTCAGAGTGAAGGTGCCGACAATTCTTTGGTAACTCTTACGCAACTTGTCAGAATTTGGTGCATTTGATTAAAAAAGGAGGTATCTCGGAAGTGCATTCACTTGTTATCTGCAGGAGGGCGATTAAGAATTGGGGAAGCACTTGGTGACGTCATTCTTCGAGTGTCTCCCATAATTCCTCTCTTGGGTTTCATCGCCATTGCTGCGAACGCTTTACTCAGTGTACACATCTAAAGGCCTTTGATATCCAATTGCTTCCTTCCGTTTCCTAATTGATACTTTTGGAAAAACTCAATGTGTGTTCACAGTGTCTGTTGGTATTAGGAATGCCATTGGTAATAATATTTGACCAAAAACTGCTGCTGTAGTTACAATGTACGCGTTCGCAAAAAGCTTAGTTGCGACGCAGTATTTCAACGTAACTTCTAATTCTGGAATAC
The DNA here is from genome assembly GCA_020796165.1 of Pantala flavescens. NCBI lineage: Eukaryota > Metazoa > Arthropoda > Insecta > Odonata > Libellulidae > Pantala > Pantala flavescens. Next base: position 30,987,660 of record CM036886.1, read on the forward strand.
AATGAATACTTAACTGTGACATTCGGTATTTCTTCAGAGCGGAATGGCCTGTTCTGGGTTGGGACAATGTTGAGGGCGACAGATAAGAGTAACAGAATGGAAGATATGCATTATGTTTATCAATGAAATGATAAGGGACAATAGTGACTTCAGCTGTAAGAACGTTCAGAGACTTTTTAACAAGAGATCCATGTCGTATACCTCACTGAAAAAATAATCTATATTCACCGAAACATCATATCGAATGAGTGAAATTTATCCTCCAAAGTTCAGATTGTTAAATCAGAGGTCACTAATTTGGTGAAACTCTTATTTGAAGATAGAAGTCACTGTATTATTGGCAACATATCTTTTCATATACTCCTCCAAGATGATGTGAGAATATCCATTCAGACTCTTGGCCTTTGCAGTCTTGATGTTACTCTTCTAAAGGAGCTTTTATTTTTACTTTTCTCTCGAGTATCCATTACTTTGGTATTGCTGTCATTCTCATGAGAAGGCATTGATTTTGGAGTTTGTGGGAGAATATAGGTTCGGCAGCAGAGATAACCAAAGCCCTCGTGGGAATCGCTGATGAATAGAAGAAAGGAACACACGCTGATCGTAATAAATTTAAGGGAATAGTTACACAGTGATAAATTCGAATTTTTTACGCTAGCGAACGCAATTTTCGGAAGTTGACGAATGCAATGTCTCGTGTAATAAATGCGAGATTGAATCACTACTTAGGTTGTTCTGCTATTCATGGAAAAAAGTTCTGAGACCATATTCATTCAGAAAACAGGTAGCAGTTAAAGAATTAGTAAAAAATTGTTTTCATAAACAAGCTGAAGTATAAATAGCATGTATTTGATTATTTTGAGTGAATTATTTAAAATCGATAGAAACAGAATTTGAAGAGTCGTCCAAAGTTATTTACATATAAATATAAAAACGAATTGGTCCAAAAGTTGAGTAAATATTACAACTACAAATCAATGCAATTCTTCGCTGTAACAGTACTCTAAGTAAGGATTTTATAATAATATGAACATAATTATTATCATTACTAAAAGTCAGTAAAACTGTTGTCTGATGGCAGTCCTTGTACAATATCAAGTAAAACTCGTCTTACAGAAAGTACATCAAAGCATATAAAACCATCCATCACCATATATTCATAATCTTTAAGCCTATTCACAGTAAATCACGCATAGTTTTAAGTAAGGTGTTGCAGGGTTCCTGGTAGGCCTTCACAGCTACTATTGCGCCTCTCGTAGTCCCCATCGTATCTCAATCTGCTCATCTTACTTTTACTCTATTCATCTTAATTTTCGTTCACTTACGTATTGTGGATCTCCTCTGCAATTTTAGGAAAGCTTCCACAGATATACTATTCCAATTTTAAATAGTTCGGTTTAGAAAGTTGAATTTAGGTACATTGGATTTTCGTTTTAAGTAATTTACTTTTTGTTTTTGACCTCAAATGAACTCTGACCTACTGTCGCATAGTTATTTCCATGAAAGATGCCTTTATAACTTTAAAGAATATGGTTACCCTTTTCTTTGTTCTTCGAGACTCTTTCCCATCCGATTTCTTTAGCATACATTCAGCATGTATTTCCGTGCCTTTCGTATATTCCTAAGACAAACCTCTGCACCTTTTCAGTATTTTTCTAAAGCCCTATTTCATGTGTATCCCATGAGCACTTCTCAAATTCCAAAAGCGGTATAACTAACGATTCTCTATTGCGTTCTAACTATATTCCGACGAATGACGAAATTGAGTGTTTTATTGGCTTTTAGATCAGCCTTTTCCGTATATTTATTCTAAATCACTGCTGAAGGTAAATACAAGATATTTAATCTTGTTCTCCTTTGGTAACACATGTTTCTATTCTGTATCTTTTGTTAATTTTATTTTTGTATTAGATGATGGATTTATATTTATAAATATTCAAATTATTTGAAGCTATTTATTTATACACTTAACTGAAGTGATGTTGTTCCAAAATGGATAGAATCTAAAAACGAATTTTCCATCAAAAATATTTTCATTGACTGAATTGGTCGATCGTTGAACCAAAAGATCGAAACCCGTCTATTAATGGAAACATTTTTGTGAGAAAAGTATACATCGTTTATAGTATACATCGTTTATACCTCGTTTATTCTTCTATTTATTTATATTTAAAGTTGTTACCGTTTTTAAATTCTGTAAATTTTATAAATATGGACAAAAATCGGCTATTTTAAATATTAAAACATCTCTTTAATTATAAAGAAGTTAAAATTGATAAAAAATGGGTATTCGATTATAAATAAGGGAAAATATATATTTGGTTATGAAAAAATATAAATGATTCACATTAAATTGAAGTCAATTAGATGTTAATTCGTGGAAATCCGTATACAAATAATGGAGAGAATAAGTATGAGTTTGTTTTAATATCCCTTTTCTGAAAGCCATTAATTTGCTGTATCGATTGAATTTCATAAATAATTAATTCATTTATCTTAAAATTGCCATAATTAGGAAAAATTGAAGTCCTTAGACGTATTATCCTAATGGGAGAGTAAGTAAGACTCATTTTCAAATAATTGCTGTTTTTTGATGAAAGAATATGTTAAACTTAGAAAATATGATGAATAATTGCATAGACGAAGGTTTTTTATTTTTGGTACAAAATCTTATTGTACTCATTTATGTATATTTATTTTTTATAAGAAAATCCAACTTTACCACAACTTCTTTTCTCCTGTAATTCCACTGAATTACTTGAATAAAGTGTGAATCTTCGGGCACTTTTCATTCACAGAAGTCTTTTACTTGGTATATTTTATTAAATATAGCAAACAAGGAGCCTAAAAGGTTTACGGTGTTATAACGGTGCCGTCATGTTCAAAAAGAACATTTAACTGCTGCCTTAAAGAACGCGATCTAGTAGCATGTGATGCATACGTAGAAAATAGAAGGATCCTAGAAGAGATAATAATAGAGTTAGTGACTTCATGCGTTGTGCAGACGGTTGGTATTGTTATTGAATCATACGGTTCTTAAAAGACCTCTGTAAGAGTTCCATCGTCCATCCCAAGTGGAGATCTTCAACGACAGATGTTTTGATTACTTTCATATTCCATTCTGTGGGTTTTAAACACTATAAGAGATGTTTCAATGTTCTTCGATTTTTAAGGTCACCTTATTTGTAATGATATTAATGACACACGTTGGGGAAGTCAACTGTCGATGAGAAGATGACGTGACGGATTTCAGGTGAAGGTGGCAACGTTGCAACGAGATTCTTCGAGGATTTCCTGGAAAACTCATCGATTTGTAAAAATAAGTTACGAAGTATCGCTGACGAAGTAAGTTGCTTAGACGGGTCAAAATTATGCAATTCAAATTTCGTATGCGCCGAGTTATTGGGCATCCATTTTCACCTTTCCATTCTCAATGGTAGTTGGTCGAATATTATTCGTAACTTATTTCCTTTGGAATTAACGAACATCTGCTTTTGAAATAGGAGATTTTTTTTGCAACGAGTTTAAATTTCCCCGAACGGCTGAATTTCTCAGGAAATATCGAGTTCGGATTGCTTTACTTTGAATATCAACTAACATGTCGTGTTGACAGCTGAAATCGCCGTTTTGACGCGAGTTGTTGTCATGTTAAACAATTCACATTTAGACGAAGCTTGCATATATTCATGAATAACATACTTCAGTTTTCATCACCATCAGTTTATCAATGAGCAACGGTGATCCGAATATCGAGGTGGAATGGTTGTGAATACACGCTGTTTCCCGAGTGATTTATATCTACGATGAGCTATCGAGGACAGTTTCGAGGCGCATATGTTTCGAATTGCATTTGGAACACAACGCAAGTTGAGCAATATGAAGGACGCGTTTTATTAATTAAATCGAACTACAGGTGCGAAAATTGCTACCTGCGGAATTCAACGGACATTCAACTTGCGTACGCTGCGACCACAACCCAAAAGCGCCGTCCTTTGGAAGCGCCCGGCGTTCGTTCCGCGTCTGCGCCGTGCGGAGAACCCAACCCAAGCAGGGAACGAAAGGAAGTCATGTAGAGGGTCACAGCGTGTGCGTTGGGAATGAGTGAGCGGCCGTGGTGACTCCTTCTGGACCATGGCTCTTTGTCTTCGCATCTCTCCTGCGGCCACCCTACGCTGCCGCCCTCTCTCCATCGAAGGATGTACGCCGTTTGTCCATCCGATGGGCGGCGCGCGTGAGATGGCAGGTCCGTATAATGAGCGATCATTTGATAATGTTGCTGATAAGCGACGAGTGCTCCAGCCGTTAACTTTTTCCAGAGCGCCTTTCCCTCATCGGACGATTCGCCATCTTCATACGTCAATCTCTTAAGATTGGCATTTCTTGCGACGCGAATGCGTATTTATCGAGGTTTAAAGCAGATACGCATGACTTAATTCTGAATAATCTTTTTTCTCATTTATATTTTGTAATAATAAAAAAATATCTTTTCTAGTTCGTATTCGCTAAAAAATCCTTATAGTAATATTCAATTTTATTTATTTATTTTCTGGAATGGCGAATATTCGAAGAGAAAATTTGAATCGTTCGAAGAGGAAAAACGCTCAAACATTCGTTTTATCCAATTTAGCGAAGGCCGATTGGACTTCGGAATAATTTCATTTCAGAGGTGCATAAATCCGGAAACAGCGTGTATTCACAACTGGCACCATTCCACCTCGATATTCGGATCATCGTTGCTTAATGATATCGACGGTGATGTAAACTGACGCATGTTATTCATAAGTATATGCATGCTTTGTCTGTTTTATTGTTGCATGAATAATCCGGGATTATCAGCCGGGATTCAACCCCGGTACTCGATCGTAAGCTTCTACGTGTAGCAAGTTACTTTGCATCAAATATGTGGTAAGCAATATGCCGTTCAGTTACCAAATGTTTCCTAAGAGAATTTTATTGAGTTAGGTCAGTATCTAGTACTCAGCGTGCAAACTTACTAATTTAACTCAGCCTCAAATGATGGTGTAAACATAGGCAAAGGACAGATGACACGCCATAATTGAGAAGAAACTTAATTTTTAATACTTTGATATGCATATATAACCTACTTCCCTAATCATAGATTGGCTACATTTCGACAAAATATTTTGGATGTATTCGCGAGCCGTCCTCACGAATGAAAAAAAATGCTATCGTCATGAATTCTATCTAAATTCGTACTATACATACCCTGCACATACAATAGAATATATAGGTTTTCATAACTGACTTATTATACTAGTTTTTCGTATTATTAGCGGTTGTCATGTCTAAAATCGACAGTTGAGCGGTGGGCATTTCCAAACATTTTATGCCATCTTGGTTTCCATGGATACACTGGAATTGTTCCCAAGGAAAGATGGAAAATTCCTCTCTCACACCAAAATAATTCCAAGAGCCTTAATAGGAAACTGACTTTTTTTCTGCGCTGTTTATAGTACTCGAACAAGAATGAAAATCTGAAGAAATGAAACGATATTTCTTTACTCAACTTTAAAATAGCACTTGTTGTTTCTTTCGTAGAGGGATACGTTTTAGTTGTTTATGGCCTAATGAATTATTTCAACCGAAAGAATTATAAATGTTGACAATATTACCGATAATTAATATTATTTTTGAAATATCAAACGCTCTTCTCCTCTTTAGTTTTGATTCTCTTCCGCAGTCCTTAAAAAGTTGAGCTTTTTCATTTCATATTCTAAATCTTTAAGAAGTTAATACGTTTTGTGCTTTCTTGCTAATGTCTTACATATGGGCGAATTTCCTTCGCACCAATACATGTTGCTGCTCTAAAGATGTGCGTATATTTATATATGTACACACTGTTAAGTGGTGAAACTAGACCTCTTCCTTAAGCTTTTTATGCCTTTTTATATTCCGGTTCGTTGCAATGTACGTATCTGCAGAAACTGAGTGCATTCGTTTATCTAATCTCAACAGTAAAAGGTCAGCTTTTACACATCGTCTTTATTGTTATAGAGCTTTTCATTTGATCCAGTTTCTATCTAAACAGCAGGATCTTGTTAATGATCAATATTTTACGAGAGGATTTAAGACCGATCCCAGGGATATCAATTATGCATCTCTCAATAGGAGGTGTACAACGTAAACAGCGAAGGGAGGATTTTCGAGAACGGAATTCTAGAGAGGAAGAAAGACATATGGACAGTGTTGTTATGGCCTACAGATCTTGCTGGGAAATATTCTTCTGTCAGAAGATGCGAAATTTTTGTAATTTTATGAGTAAAATGTTACATAACCATATTATTCGACATTCTAGAAGCAATTCAGATGATAATTAGTACTATTGATAATGTATGTAGAGTTTTCGGCGTTTGATTGAGAAATTTTCTTTTACCGAGATTTCAATTTTTGAATTATTATAGTTTATTTATTCTGGCAGTATTTTTATGATTTTTCACTGTAATGAGTAACTAAAGAGAAGCGAATTAGTTTACGTTAGTTTGGTAGGAATTTTAGAATGAAATTCAGTATTCTTCTGTTATTCTCCTCTGTTAACAGTCCAATATTTTATTTACGAACCAACCGTCATGACAACGAGAAAACCAAAACATTTATATGTACTGCGAAAAATACTATATTAACTTGACTCCATGTCGTAGTTTGTTTTGTAAATTTAACTCCTCAACGTGATGAATTTTTAATTTCTTATTACGTATCTTTCTCAAGAAACGTATAATAAATGTCAAAATTATTTATGCAGTTCAAATTTTAAAATGATTGATTTGAGATCAAGAGTACTCATCATGTCATTCATTATTGAATTTTCTGCAATTGTTTCCCGAATAACTAAAATTTTGTAATATTAAACGTAGTAGGTGAATTCTGGTCGAAGTTGCACCCATTTCGATGTTTCTTAACAAATTATTTTCTCTTGTAAAAGAATTACAGTATTTTGTGTCGCTAAATAGCTGAGGAAAATGTTGTCTGTTGTCTGTAGGACATTTGACGAGTGACTCGGTAATTGTACTGAAACTTAAACATCTCTTTTATCCTCCGATTCATAAGAATACGATTAAATAAAACCTTTTGAAAGTATTTGCGAAAATTCATAGAACCCTTTGCGGTATTTTTACATTTAAAAAACTAAATATTGCAATTATGGGTCAGAACAGATAATAAATTTTGTTTACAGACCATTCCTGCAGTTCTACAACCATGCTCGATTCGAGTATTCGATGTGTCAGTTCCTTCAAAAAACATTTCAACAAAAATTTCACCTCATTAATTCTTCTGTTTTTCCTGTCAATTGTCCTAAATAAATATATTTTGTACATATATAGTTATAGGAAGACATGCTCCGTCCATTTTTAAGCGAAAGACAAAATAGTAGATTTCATTTTTTGTTTGGTTCATTTACAGGTCTTTTCATATGAATAAATTATTTGGAACCTTTTCCATTTCAAGATATCATCGTAACGCAGGATGCTGATTCACAGCATCTTCTCAAACACTTCAACTGCTATGAATCTGAGGATAAGTCTGTTTCCTCATCTGTTGTAATCGCTCAGATTGCGCAAAAAAGGTGGACCTATCGAATACAAACTTGTTTGACTTTTAACAGCTTCTAATTGAGATACTGATCTAGGCGTAGATTCGGGCGTAGTCCATAAAGCGCAGAACTCCGAGTCGATGCCTTGTCAACTGATTTATTCTGTTGATAATAACTTGTAGCACTTGGATGTGGTCCATTTCACTGGATCCAGATTCTTTTTCATGTTCTGAGGATAAAATCATCATCAGAACTCAAGCTTTAGTATAAATGAGGACGGGTCGATAATTCTTCAAATCCTCTTTTGCGATCTTAAATTACTCCACCCGAATGCCAATTTGTGAATCATCACAATAGAACTGTCTCACAAGAATTATTGTCTTTTTTTTTCCTTTTCCATATTTATCCTGTTCTTGTGATTTTTTTCCAAGTTCTCTGTGATCGTATTATGTTTCATCTTCATAATTTTCATTTATGTTACATTATCTTTCTGAGGCACCAAAATCTTTAAACGTTTGTTTAAATGAGACTAAACGTAAAAATACTTTTCTGTTGCAAGTCATAGATCTCCAACTCATAAATATCCACGATCTGGATTCTAAGAGAATTGAAGGTTGGGAAATTGTTTGGGGTCACACACGTGTTACTTTATCAATTATTCTCAGTTGTGCATTGAGTGGCGGAGAAATCCTGGAAAGATGCGTTCTCTGGAGAGTGTGGGTTTTCGCTGCCATTCTCCAGAGACAAAGACCAATGCAAAACAGTGGGTTTTGAAAAGAGTTTCGAAAAAGAATAAGACGACAACAAAGACTTCTGAAGGTAATTCGGGAATGAACGAGGAATCATCTGCACCGATTACTTCGAAGAATAACATTCACTCTAAGGCAATTGCATTAGTATTAACTTATTACAACTGAACATACTAATTCAATTACATCCCTTCTTTTTATTTTGTATCCTTAGTTCAACACTTCTCATATACTATCGAAGTCTTTTGATGAATCCGATAAAACTCTTCTTCATTCGGTTCAAAATTATTCCTCCTTGTTTCTTTGCCAAATATCTTTAGAAAAATCCGTTCAAATTTTTTTTTCAAAATTTGATCAACTAGTTTTGCCTTAATGATTTTTTGTTAGTGATATTTTATAAATGATAAATGAACAGCTTTTTTAAGGAAACTTAAACCGATACTTTTCTTAAATATAAGTACCATCATTAGCAATTTCCAATCCTCTAACATCTTTACAATTTTCTGTATTCTTAGCCTTCCTTTACAAAGATATTTCTATTTAATATTTACATCGTACTTTCTAATTATACAGCAATCCAGAAATATTTCTATCGCAGAATGGGCCACAAAATAAGTATATATTATATTTATTATTTATATTGTATCCTTTAGTCCGTTGAATCATATCCTTTTTGATTTCTTAATTCTCAAAGCTTTATTCAGAAAAATGTATTCATGCATAGAATACGTCTTGAAATCTTTTTATAAATCCTAGCAATGTTCGCTCAAGTGAATTCAATCTCTTGAACGAACAAATGTGAAATTTTCTTCTTGAAGTGAATATTTAGCACTTAAAGGATTGAAGTAGGCTGAAGACACGCTTTTCTACCAAAACGAGGTTTGCTGAACGTCGATTTTTTTGAATTAGCAATAGATTTTACGAGAGAATATTTGTTCTTAAAAACATTTTCCAACGATAACTATTATTTGTTTCATTTATGAATTAATTGAAAGTATCTCTTATAATTTTTATTATCAACAAACTGAGCTACCGATGGGCTGAAAAACTGGTGGTATCGTCATACCTGCATTATTAGTTATTTACGTTATGAATTTCAACAATGTAGTATGTTAGACTATCTAAAGTACTACTTGAAAAAGCTAATAAATATGCGATGTACATTTCTAAGAATGTATACGCTTTTTATGCAATCAACGTATTATGACAATCTTTTTAGTATTCGTCTTATACGATACTAAGAGAACAGCTGAGGATTTTCTAAGCTTTATGAAGAGTGTCACGCAAAGTGTACATCTTCTTATGTATGTAATACACGCGCCTTTACAGTATATGAGATTATATACTAGATTTAAGTATTAAAAATTGATAGTGGATTTTGTTCTACATTAAAGATATATATGTATTTTACTTTCGAGTGAGAAAAATTATCTGCATATTTCCTCCGATCGAAGTTTCCGAAGAACGCGACATCCGTTTTCGAGCAATCGATTCGTAAAGCGATCGATTGATCGACAGGCATCGATTGTTCCTTTCGAATTAATAAGCTCTCCAATTTGAATATTATCTCATGGTCAGAATTCCAATCAGAATTCTTATCCTCAATTCTTACCCTATTGTATTGTGTTTAACAATTTTCTCTTGTAGCGAATCTTTATGGAAAAACGATTGTCATTCATATCCACTCAAAGAATTGTGTTACCTTTTCCCGAAAGATACTCATAATACGTTTTATTTCCGTTTTAATTCTTTATTTCATCGAAAAACTAAAAATATACATCACTGTCACCTTTAAAGTCTGGTCAGTATTTAATTATTAGTTTTTACTCAAAATCTTTGGAGAAAATATACTTCATAGTATATTTAATGCTGTTTTTTGTGGACATGTTGTTCGTGGAATGTGAATCAGTAACTACGTGCATAGATCCGTTTTACGGATACTAGATTTAAAGTGTAAAAAGAAGAATTTTTTGCCATCAGTCGATATTCATTTCTTGTTATCTATTGATCGGAAAATAGGTGAACTTGGCATCTGTATCCATAAGATTATAAGATATATCTATAAGAATATTTATCTAAAATTGTTTATAACCAAATGCTTAAGAGGATTTTACAATTGCATTTTTGAAGTGTCGAATCTCTTGTCAATCCAACAATTCAGCGACATACCTTGACAACCGCAGTCCATTGTTTTAGGTGGAATAAAAAATGAACCGATTCTTGGGTATATGTGGCTTTCCGAAAGATTAGGATGCCTTGTGAAAAGGTCGCTTCGAAAGGTTAGCGAAAGGTGTACCACAAGAAAGGCTCTTTAAATTGACGGCGAAAATATATTCCTTCAATTTATATTGAATGATCTTTTGTAAGTGTTGAGAATTATGAGTGTGGATTTTCTTTCTGGACCTTTCAGCAAAATAAATATTTGTTAGAGGGGAATTAGGATAATTCATATATTTTCTCCTTTTTTATGTCTTTGATTATTATGAAAGGTAAGATTATTTTAAAATAATAAACCATGTGCGGTCTTGATAGTGAATCATCGTAGAAATGCCGAAAATTATTGAAAGGAGTTATACGGGACATTCAGTGAATTACTTGAATTGTTCCTAATTTTCTATATGTGATTTATGAATAATACTAACAGTTTTCCTTCAATTTGATTACTGGTTTCATTAAAAATTAAGCCTTCTCTTCCCTTATTTAGAAGAAGTGGTTACAAGAGGGATTTCGAACATTTATGGATTATATAAATCGTTCATAATGATAATCTATTCTAATATATTACTTAATTATTCATAATATTCCACAAATCTCAGAAGTATGCCATTTTGAGTGATAATTCTATACATTTGAAGTTTGTTTTCATTTTTGGGTGTTTTACTTTACATTTAAAAAAGAAAATTTTTGCTGTTTGTTGGTGTAATATATATATAAATGAGTGTAAAGATGGAAATAAATACTATAATAATTTGTCAACATATGCAATATATGAATGTATGAATAAACTGTATTTCGTGAAAGAGAATTTCCAGCTTTGTAAGATAATCTGAATGCCCAAACCATGTAACTTTACTTATCATTTATGCTGTTAATCGGTAATAGAATTTATAAAAATCTCCTTTCTATAAGCAACCTAATTATTTATTTTACCTCAATGAGCTGTACGTGCTTCTAATTGCGAAAAGTATAAAGTCAAGTTGGACGAAACTTGCTTGCACCCCCTGCCGCACTCCCGACTGACCAATGGATTTATCATCTCAATTGATTTGTATTACAAATCAACTGAATCAAATAGTTAACGCTAATATATAGCAGTAGCAAATATCGAGTGAACAATACAATGTATCCGTCTTATAAGCCTTTCAAAACTTTTTTGAATTCGATTTAATTTATATATATATATATATATATATATATATATATATATATATATATATATATATATATATATATATATATTATTATTATTATTATTATTATTGTGGAGCTTCATCTTTTTTATTTTTGCTCAAAATAGTTTCATTCGCTTATGGGAATAAGAATTAAATGTTCTTGTAAATAACAAAAGCAATGACGTTGGATAAAATTTGTTGTTCAATCTTTATTAAGTATACATATATTTAAAATATTCTTTAAAGAAAATTAATATTTGTTTCGTGCATTCAAACGTTTGTAATATATTCAACGTTAAATATTTATGCTCCAGGGAAAAATGAAAAAGTAATTGAATATTGGCAGTGGTGTTCTATCGAATGAATCTCGAATTTTAGTACCATCTTACGGCCTTATATATCGTCCGTATTGAGCAATACCTACATCATTAAAAAGTATTTTTGAATATTAAAAGTCGCGTGGTTGGTTTTTACGCCCATGGATACCGGCAACCAAGAACGCCTGAATGATTTCGTTTCTCTAATTCTTCAAGAGACATTCTATTTTTCTTTATTTTGCAATATTTTATATCTTTCAAAAAGATCCTCTTTGGTTTTTTTCATTTTAAAACTGAGCATTTTCGAAGCTTTTTCTATGAAAAACAGTTTACTTTTAAAGCTCAGTTTATTTTACGGAATTATGTATTTTTTCAACGTTGAAGTGAGTTGATACCTCCCGTTTCCATTTGAAATTAACATTCACTTATATAAAATCATCTGTTTACTTAATTCAAATGCCACCCATCGTTTAACATTTCTCGACCTTGGATCTTCTTTCACACCCCTTTCTTTTGTATTTCAGTAATCGAATGATTGGAATAGTGAAGAAGAGTCGCGGTGAAGCCATCTTGGGGAACTTTATTTGGCACGGCCGCGTTCGACGAGTGATCGTCACGTGATACGTGACAATGACGATTACTCGTCGAAACGGGCTGTCCGAATAAATCTACGGAAAATATACAGAAGGATTTGTTTGGAAAATAAGTATTTGATGTTTGCTTCTTCCACGGTTTCTTTCAGCGTCGCTCATGTATTTGCTCGTTAAGTCTTTTGGAACAATGCTGTCGTCTTTGAGTCGAATGATGTCTCCGTCAAAATAAAGATAATTTATGTATTTACATGTATTTATCATTGTCATGTCATAATATTTGCTGCTAATCCTAACAATATTCCATACTTATGGAAGTCCAAGGATGCGCAATGAATGGTAGCCATTGGAACATTTCAAAGTATGAAGAGATCTATATTTCTACTGAACTTCAGTATGTGTAATCGAGGAATGAAAGTATCATTATCTTACTCCCTGAGATACCGATTTCTATAAGTTTTAAGACAATTCAAAGAGTGCATTTCTAAAATGCGAAACAACCCAAAATTTTGTAACATTTACAGTATCCCTGAATCTGGATAAGAAATGTTGCTTATTTGAATTTTTCTATGGTCTGTTTATGTGCATCCAAAGGGATTGACTCAGTCTGAGAAATCACCGAATTTTCAAATACCCCTTCTAACAGCTGAAGAAGGATTGACAAGAGTGTCGAACGATTCACTTCTTGATGCAATAGCATAAACTCATCAAAGTTGAATTTTCAGAAGAGAAGCTCTTGAGGTTAATGAAGAAGAGTAATTTGACCAAATGCAAACCCCTAAATGGTGTGTGCTTCGTTCAACAAGTCTTATTAGAAATGAAAGTATTTTTGAAAAATTTTCAGGTTTTAAACACGATCTTCTCATTCGAAGTCGCGTAGCTTGTCCAATAATTTGTGAAAATGTTTTAATATTTTTTACACCAGGAAGGATTTATTTGGCTCGATTCTTTCTCTCAAGTTGCACAATAATTGCTGATTATGAATGTCCAGTTATGGTTTTTCTTCTTACGAGTATAATATATGTAAAAACTTCTGCGAACTTTTGTAAAATATCATCTTAGCGACAGATTTTAATCTTTACTACTTCTTCAAAACAGTTTTCCAGTACAAAATCCCTTTTCTTCATTTCTTTCATTATATGAATTCACAATTGCCTTTAGCTTTTTTCTGATTGGAGCTACCATATTTTATACTTTTATGTTCATATGTCTTCTTGTTTACATTTCATTTCTAGTCTTTGTTTTTAAATTTCTCCAAATATTTACAATAATATAAGGAGAACAACACTGGAATCTTTGCACGAATCAGAGAATTAGACCAATTTAATTTGTTTCCATTTTGATGTCAACATTTTCTCTTCCGTCCCAAATGTTTCGCATCCAAATCCTTATTTAAGATAATCTCGACCATAATCAATGGCCGTATGTCATTATTCAGTTTTATCTAAGTATTTATGTTCATCGTTCATCCTAATTGTGAAATTCGATATTTTTCTTTCTGCATACCTTTTAAATGCCGACTTATCAACTTTAAATTCACCTTGGGGTTAAAAATTAGTTTAAGTTAATTATAAATTAATTAATTAATATATAATAAATTAATATTTTTTAAGTTTGCAGTGTATGTAGGTTATTCAATCTATTGTATGAAAAGAAAACCAGCATAATATAGGCAAATGAGTAGAGCACTAAGCATTTAATTTGAATTTAAATAGCATTTTCCCGTTCCCATTTTCATTATTCAAAAACTCGCAAATGTATGTTGTAGTCTTATGGATATTGAATCAACGCAGAGGTTTTCAACGCAGAGATTCCGAAATTTCTCAAAAACAACTTTAAAAGTAATATGATGTGGAAAATGGATTTTTATCTCTGTCGAGGAGACGAATGGGTTTAACCGGCCGAGAACATGCTGACAAAGGCCTTCTTTTGGAAGCACAATTTCGCTATACATTCAGAGAATGGTTCAGAGATTTGCAGCACTTTTCCTTAAAAAAGAGAAGAACATTATAGAAGGTATCAAGAGGTGTTACAAAGAAAAGCGGCTATTTTCGGGAAAATGAACTCATGAAAGAAAGCTCTCGAGGCACGAGTGACAACACAGTGCGTTGAGTGGCTCTTTTGGAACTGCTTCGACACTAAGGCGATATCAGATCTGAAATCCTGGAATTTTTGCATTGTTTCGTGATTGCTGATCCAAAAGCGTATTTGAAATTCTCTCCATTAAAGATATTTTTATTTCTGTAGTAACTGAATCATTTGTGAATGATTGTTTCTGCTTAGTCATTAATTCTTCTTTGAATTTATTAGTTAAAACTATAGAAATATAAATTTCCAAGAATTTTTGTTTTGAATGAGTCGAGCACTCATAATAGCCTAAAAACGCTAAGTAATTTCGAGTTAACTTTCACTACGTTGGAATTAATACGACATTTTGTACCACAATCCTTATGTTTTTGTAATACAGCTCATAATGTTCAATTTTTATAATAGTTTTTGTCACGGATCCAAATGAAAATATTTCCGTTGTAGATTTTACGTTCTTAACACTTCTTCTTTAGTTTTGGACGAATAAGTACTTCTTTTAAGAAAAATTTTACTAAGAAGACATGTTTAGACCTTAAGACTATATATAGTACCATGCGTTATATCGGAGTACAAGTCAGGTTGCTGTCCATCTTAGCCTTTAAATTTAGGACATTCGTAATAGGTTCAGTTGTACAGCTGGTTTATGTAAAAATAATGAGAGTATAATTATTTAAAGACTGCTCTAATTACATTTAATAGCAATTTATAATTGTTCCACGAAATATTCAATTTTCGTGGCCACGAATTTGCACAAAAAAATAAAAATGAACCAGTTGATGGCGATCACCTTAGAAATTAGGTGATCGTAGATCGCATCGTAGATGGTAGAATACCTTAGAAATAAGGAACAATTTAATAGAGATTAAATAAACAAATACATTTTTGGAAGTCCCTTTATTTTTGCATGTTCAAAAATAAAATTCTTTATCCAATTTAACCTCATATTTATGTTGTTGTTTGACTTAAACTTGCCGCTAAAATCAAGATCAAATTCTATTGAAATTAGATGAATACACTGATTCCGATAAAAAAAAGTCATAATAAAAGGTGCACCTTTCTTATGAAAATGTCCTGAAATGCTTATGTTCATATATATTCTTCCGATGAATCGATTAGGAAACACTTGGGTTATCATGGAGAGTAAACAAAGATCAATGACGAGATTATTTATGACGCACTTTATGCTCTCCTTTTATTAAGAGAAGAATGATAAGCCATTTTACTAATTTATACGCCTTTTTCACAAAGTTAAGGTAACGAGAGAATCATTATGTTTGTTGATCTGTTAACACTAATTGAGATCGTATGGAAACAATTATAAAATATTCATAACTACTTTGCCGAACTCCGAATTCGGTAAGTATAACATACCTATAGCGATATACTATACACACCAAAGCATTATTACTAAAAGATACGAATCTTCCACGTTTTTCCCATAAATATAAGGGCGTATTGATAGGAATTTATGTGACATTTGTGAAATGAACTTCAAAATAATTTATTGAATAGTTGAAAACCAACTACGAGGGGAGAAAATATTCTTGACCTTTAGATTAGTAATTTTTCTGATAGTGCATTCCGATCAAAATTTCAAATGTAATCATTTAAAATTAAATAATTCGAATCTTATTAAAGAATTTATCTTTGTCCAATGTGTAAGGAAAATTTCAAGAATAGATACATTACACCTTCATACATACACATGCAAATACGTTGGAAGTACTCAGATAATAATCATTAACCAAGATGGCGCGATATATAGCACATCTATAGAAAAGAGCCGGAAAAATTGAATCTTCACGAAAATAGCGAATTGAAGTTCTAATTTATGAAACGACAGGAAAAAGAATCAGTTCGTGCGCAATTTTACACGAAAATTCTAGGATATATTTACCTACTGATTAAGTGATATATTATTCAACGATATAGCTAATGATCCAAGTATAAAAGCGAATATGGTAAACGAATATGCCAAAGCGCATAAATAAAAATTTACGAATTTCCAGAAGAATCAATCCGCAAACATATAACCAGTATGATAACAATTATTTATTCGTTCGCACAAAAATGATGAAAGAAGTTCATAAGTTTTCGAGGAACATAAACCATAAATTAGCTTTTTTATATTAATTCCTTTAAGGTTGTGATTTAATGTAATATCTTACAACTCAGGTTGTAAAATTTACTTGTCTCAATTGACTAATCTGATGTTAAGAATGCCATATGGATTATATTTAAATTAAGAATAAAAACCTCGATTGGCGAAATCCATAATCCTTTACTCTTGAAACATTAGCTCGTTGCTTTAACGTTAAATGTAAAGAAATTAATGAATGTGCAGCCAATGAAATGAAATTTTCTTTATCGGAAGTCCTGTGAATTTAAAAACTCATAACTCAACAATATTGGGACATAATGTAGCTGTTAGACAACACGAAGAAGTTTAAGAATTCAGAAGATATTGAAGAGAGAGATCGTTTTATATGGAATAAATCGTTTTATCCTTTACTTCTTCATTTTTATCATAGGCTGTTGATATTTTGGAATCTCAAGATTATCTTCTTGAAAACATATGTGCTTTTTGTAAACGACAGATTCAACGATTAAAAGTTTACCAAATGCAGTATTTGATATTTCAGCATATATACAGCGTAGAATAACGGAATTTATTTGTTCAATTTCTGCTGTGATCGTCTACAACGGCTTACTCTTTTGTATTTTTTGATTTCTGAGTATTGATGAATGAAAATTAGGAATTGGCTTTTGAAATAAAATAGTTTTAATGACATCCACCCATTTAAATTTAATGACATAGAAACCCATATTTTGATATCAAATTCCGTTTCGCGCGTTAATTTTGTGCAGAAAGGAAACTGAAAACTATTCCTTTTCGCATAAAGAATATATTTTATATTTATTTTTAAGTTTTCAATTTTCCAGTATAATAAAGTATTTAAACCTAAATTACTTTCAATATCTTAATTCATCGGTTTTCTACCTATATCAAGTGTAATCAGAAAGCCATTTAAGAAATTAAAGCGAATAAGGATATTTTCGAAAAAGGATTTCAGGAAAATTCATTTTGAGATACCATCTCAGTGAAAAAATTAATCATACCTTTCACAACTTACTTATCTTTTTTTATGTACTCTTTGAATCTGATGTCAACATTAACATTTTATCTCTACCTTCTCTGATCATTCTTCTGAGACCACACCCACACCGATGACGGCCTCTTCTTAGACATTTCATACTACGTCTCAATGAATTTGAGTGCATTTCCAAAATTGTGTTTAGAAAACGTGTTCAAAATTTGTGTTCATAAAATGATTTGAACTTCCGATCAACCGAAGGGATTATTTCTAAATATCAGGATGGCTAAATTATCTTCAATTTCATTTCCTTCTTTATTTTCTGATTTAAACGTCAAAGAGTTAATTAAACTAAACATCCATATTTATCTCAGCTTAATAACACCTAAAAATCCTCAATGGCCTCTTTTAGTCTAATTTCCAACGCTAAAACTTAAGGTTTTTGAATCTAATACTTGTTTATTTCTTATTTACCCTCATCCATCATCAAAATTGCTTCAAATAAGAGTTCAAGAGAAGAGCCTTCATTGCCTTAATCTATGTTACAGCTATTCTGTCGAATTTATTATTTAATTTAATATGGATTTTCCTTATTATAGACTGTTGTATTTTTCAATTATATAAAAGGCCAGTAATATATTTGGATTGTTCAATTACTAATACATTAGCGACAAGGTAAACGTCTTGTAGAATTCTTTTTCCGTCGTAGGGAAATAGTTATTCGGATCAATTCTCTAAAAATATGGGAGGTATATTGCGAAAACATTTATTTATTTTAATATGGATTCCTTGTTGAATATGATCGTAGTAATTCGGTAAAGTTGTGCCCTCGAACATGTCGCCGGGTGCAAGGGTAGTTGATGATACCAGTTTGACGAGGCTATTCTATAAAGATTCTCCTAAGAGTGGCCTTGAGTATTTCAATGAATATTTCAGAATTCCATGCTATTTTTAATTAAATCAAGGATTTTAAAGAACTCGGAATGTTTTGTAATTCTTTCTTTCTCTTGTTTATTTTTTGGATAAACCTAAAATAACCTAAGATTTAAATTTAGACACAATATTTGCATATTAGGAAGATTAAATATTTGTTTGTCTATTTCAATGTTTTTATGAGGATTCGCTACTTCAATACGAACGTTTTCCCGTAAGAATTACAGAACCCAATGCATTAGATTTTCTCCGTCATTGCGTAGAACGTAGATTAGGAAACCATGTGACCCAGTTGGAAAATATTAAAGGAACACTCCTTGGTTTCATAACCAGTTATTAAAATGAAAATGGAAATTCTCATCGAGTTAGAGCATAAAGAAATATAAAGACAGAATTGTGTTTCCTCTTTGCAAATTACCAGATTAATAATTGGCCTCCTTTTCAGCATCGTTCTCAAACATAATTTATGATTAAACACTCTCAGAATATTCCACGCGGCGTCAGAGGGAGGCACTGGAGGAAATATTGAGAGGTCGTGGGAGTAAAAGAAGTGACGTCACAGCCGTTTCCTTAGTTACGGGCTCGGCCGCTTGGAGCAGCCTGTTTGAGGCGTAGGAAATGGGCGGCGATGGGCCTTCATTAGGTACGACAGCTTTAAGAATCGGTGACCGTCTTCAATCGATTTCTATTGGAGAGTGATTTTGGTCTGTTCGTTTGAAACTATCTGACTGGTTGAAAAAACTCTCGAATCAAGCAATCTAGTCGAAATATAAATACGTACATATTTCATGCTCTTTAAGGAAAGCACTGAATTCGTTTGTTGTTTGCCAGTTATATGTTTTGATTGAAGGACCTCCAACAAAAGAATAGATAAGAGAAACGACATATGCGAAATTAGAATTTTAATAAATTGATGTTAATATCTCTTAGGTAATACGAACATTTAATTCGGGGTAAATCTCTCAGTAAATTTTAGTTCTAGTTAATTTCCATAAAAAATAGAAAGCAAAGAAAAATTACATTAGTTAATATTAAATGATATACATATATACACATATGTCTTTTAAGGAGTCGAAAAAGAAAAATAGATAGACTGAATTCGGTACTATTCATTAGTTTATTATATTTTTGTCTGTCATCTTATCATGACACTTAGTTCTTTGAAAAGAAAAACAAATTATAGAATTTTAAGAGGGATTAGACCACAGGCACGATGTTTGGAAATTATGACAGAAATACTCCATGACGTGTTTGAGACGTGTTCAACAAAATAAGTTGATCGTTATGCGCTTTCGGTCGTTCACGAAAGAAACCTGAAGTATACAGCTCTGTCCATTAATGATAAAAGAGTGAAGACTCAATTTCAAACGAATATTTCTTGTCATTCATTATAGTTGTTCTTACGATTTTCAATTATGTATTCCATTGCTCAATTTCAATTCCTGAAATAGACTATATTCTTTAAAACACACATTCTCTTAAACATTTTCTATGCTTTTCAAAAGTATTAATTCATTTTTTCGGACTTCATACGTTCCCCTTTTCCGTGTTTCTTCTTTTAATTTCATTGTCAATTTACTTTTCATTTGGCCATTCCCTCTCAAATCCCTCATTTTCCTCTCTTTAAAAATTAAAACCAATTTCCCTTGTTCAACGAGGAAACCTCGTTTCATCTTACTGCTATTTTATAAGGAAAATTAATCTGCAAAAATTATAAGTGTAACAGAAACCTCTTTGAAGTTTACATTTAGCACTTATGAAAGCTCGTTAGATGACATGCAATCGCAATAACTTCATATTTTTATATAAATACCGAATGTATGTATTTACATATGTAACACTCGTAATTGAGAATGTACAAAAGAATATGAAGTTTACAAAAACTAATTTTTATGGCTCATTATCAGATACAAAATACATGGATCGTTACTGTACACTGGATTTATCAAAATTTCTTTTGTAGCTAATAGCTGAATAGAATAATCTCAACCCAAAAAATAAACAAATAAATAAAACCCCCTCTGAGGAGAAATCAAAGCATAAAAATGGTCCAATGGCGATTCTACGTCTTCCAATAGAAATCCTTCAATTACTTTTAAGAGACGATGCTTCCTTCTTGGGGATGCTCGACTTTTAGATTGCTAGATATGTCTTAATCTTCTGTATATCATCAACTCTTTCCCATCAATGAATAATAGTAATGCCAATTCCTTTTGTCTTATTTCGGTTCCTTTGAATTCTCTCTCCTTTAATATTCTTACTTTGCTCATTTTCTCTTTCGTATTAATGTTTTCTCTTTTCAATAGTTCGCAATCCATACTTAGGACTTATCTCAAATCGGCCATCATAATATTTGGCTATCTACAAAATGTTCAAGTATAACTTTTGGATCTCATATAAAGATGGTTTTAATCATGGTATAACTTAATGTTTCATTTTAAGTATTTAGAAGGAGAATTCGGATAATATTCTACACTCATATCCGCAAAATATTTTAAATAAAGTAAAAACTTAATAAGTACCTAGTATTTTACTTCAAAGTCCACCTTTCTGGCAATAGCAGCTCACAGCTTACTGTTTTGACACCGCATTACGATTTTCCATTCATCGGAAACATTCCTGAAGGTGTTGATTGACTGTAATTGTCTGTGGGCATTGTTGCTTCACCCTGACACCAAAATACACCAGAAAATAAACCAAGTTACGGGCTCTCTTCACCAAAGTTAAATTACGCATGATTTTGAAGGGGAGGTTATTTTTACGTTACTATATATACAATATTAGCTACTGTTAGATAATGCTGATTTTATTCCAATGATTTATTTGAAGCCATTTATTTAAAAATAGCTTGTCAGGTAATTTGATTCACGATAGAAAAGAAATGATTCACACAAATTATTCATATTTATATAATAATAATATATATCATATCATAAATCATATTTATTCATTCCAGTTTCACGTGAAATTGACCGTGAAAATTTCTCTGTTAGGTTTTTAGAGTTATAAAAACTTTGATTCTAATCGAATTTTAAAAAATGTTTATTTTCGATAACATTTTGCAAAAAATGTAAGTTTTCTATTCTCGTTTAATAGCACCCCTTTTATTCGACTTCGAAGTCGGCCGATCACGTTTCTGAACTTTTTACCAAATATTCCCATGAGTTTTTGAATTTTCTTAGGTTTAGCTCTTGCCAAGTTTTAAAAATCTTTTGGATAGGAAGTTGAGTTTAAGTTAACGCATTCGGTCGTAGACTACTGTACTATTTTGTATTTAATATCGATAATAAAGCATATAAAATATACCAAACATCGCATCAAGAATTTTAGTCATCAGATCCTTTTAGATTCGTCCCCTAAGGATGGGTCGGCGAGGAATAATTTCTTGTAGAATCCTTAGTTAATCCGACGCATATTGCTTACCACGTATACACGTGGAACATTGCATGCCGCAGAGGCCTATGAACAAGCACGTACTCGGTATTCTCGGTGGACTAACCCACTGCCACTTGCAGCGTCCTACCGGAGGGCGTTCTGATGAGGCCCTCGAGCCGGCCCCTCGGACCCGAGTGGGGGCCCAGCCAGGAGGGCGAGCGAGATGCAGAAGCTCCGAACGACGTTCAAGCGCTCAAGGACCCCTACCGGAGCAGACATGAAGCAGCAAAGCAGCCTAGAGGTTCCCAAGCAGGTGCGCTCTGCCTCCTTCGACGAAATACAACTCGAGTCAAAAAAGAGCCTCCAACAGCACATGTCGGTGCCCCCTTTGGAGGGGACCTCGTTCCTCAAAGTACCCTCCTTCGCCAACCAACGCTCCAAGAGCTTCGACTCCGGCTGCGGGGAAGAAAACATGTACCTCGAGGTGCCCAGGAGATTCCAGAGGAGAAGGTCTTCCGGGGAAAGGATCTCGAGCTTCTGCGTACATTGCCAATGTATGGAGGAATTCGAGCGACTGAAGATCGAGGCGAGGCCCGGACTGGCCTCGTCTTGCTCCGACTCTTCGGAAGAGGGCGAAGAGGGATCTCGATGCAGCATCCGCGTCACCCTTTCTCCGGACGAGAGGAGGAATCCGCCCGGATCTCCAAAACTTTCGCGGCAGGAGGCGTTCTTCTTCGTGGAACCGGAGTCTCCGGGCGAAGAAGAAGACGAGGAAGACACGGAGGACGACGAAGAGTTCGAGGACGACGGTTCGGTGGAGAATGTTGCATCGGAAGGTCCTATCGTCGCGGAGATATATCTCGAGGTCCCGGAGTTGTCCAAGAGGGACAGGGCGGCCTCCGTGGACTCCTCCTTCGCCAACGTGTCGGGAGGAGGAAGCGGCACCTCCAGGACGGAGGAGGTCCTCCCCCATAGCCTCAGCCTCGAGACCACGCCGTCACTCATGGTGCCTCCGGTTGCAGCTTCTGTGGCGCTTCGCTCGAGATCCGTGGACATCGTACTCCCCACGGATGAGCAGGCACGGTACAAGGCCCTGGCAATGTCCACTGTCTGCAAAAAGTACGTAACTCTCCTCGAGATTAATTTTATCGATGGTCGTTATGCATGTTTATTGAGCACAGAAAAGATGTGTGTTATATGCGATTGTCTTCCTCCGAGTCTTTGTAGGTTGAGATCCTGGAACCCATTTGTAGTACAGAGATAAAGAAGGGCGAGAGAAATCACCGCTAGAGGCCAGCAGTGACAATTTTGTAAATAAATAAAGTAAAATCTTTGCGTAATAAGAAATGAGTGAGCTGATCCTTCCATGCACTGATGAATTGAAATCGTAAATACGACCCAAAATTTGGATATTAAGTATCCTATTAAATTTACACACCGTTACCACGATCTATAGTTTTAGCCGCAGTCTTTTTCGTTACGATGATTTTTTTTTCTTTCACCGAGTACTCCTATTTTCTATTCTTAAATTACGGTCAGAAATTCATTTGAAAGAGAAAATATAAAATCTGCCGATAGATTTACAGATCTTGGCATCATTAACATCTTAAATTTAATCAGGATAATGTCATTGATTAAAAATATTCATCACAGTTCTTGAAAAAATGAGAATTTTTTGGTAAAATAAAGAGAATGGTGGTTTTTAAATACATGCATTGTATATATTTATACATATTTAAATAAACATAAAACATCACTGTATTAGGGAGATTTAAAGCACGTCATGAATTCACTTGCTGTATATTTTCAATGAATGACAATTTGTTAAAATTGGACTTTGAAAATATAAATGAATTCATTTATATCAAACATTCACCGATTTCCTTTGCTATTAATTTTGGATGATTATTATAGATATTTTTGCATTCTTTATCCAGATTATCCGTAAAACAATGCTATACCAATTCGGCTTTTGAAAAGAACTACTGCAAATAAAATCATTTCTTTTCAAGATTTTGCTTACAATATAAAGATCTTCCTCTTTATCATGTGCAAATTTTGCATTTATGAGTCTCGAGTTTTTAACCATGTTAGATTTGGTGACGATTTTTTTCCAAGTTATTTCTGAATCTAAAGAAGTATAGGAAGTAGAGGAACCCAAGAGCAAACCCAATTCCCAGTGAATCGTGCAATATAAATAAGCTTTATATAACAAAAAAAATCTTTGTAATTTGTAGGGAAAATTCGAATATTGATTTCATAAATAAGCTTTAATTAGCATTATTCTCAATTAATATCATTAGATTCGGCCGTTCAGTCGACCAAGAAAGAATTAGCTGTGACAGATGCTTGGAATGAAATCACTTGATCAACGTTTCACACACGAAAATTTGAATTTTTTTTTAAGATTTCTCATCTTAGTTTCTGCCATTTTTTCTATTGTTTTGGTTTTCTCTTCAATTCTCTTCTGAAACTTCATTCGGAGAACTTCAATTTTATGAAATATTTGATAGCAAAAGAAAACGTCTTCAATTATCTGATTTTATTTCTTTAAGAGATTGCCTTAACCTTATAACCTTTTCCACAAATTATTTAAATCGTTTGAATTTTTAAAGCTTCATTTTTTGAATTGAACAGAGCATTATCATCAATAAGAGTTCCTCGGTGTTTTTAAGATCTCAAAGAGACCCCAATTACATCTATATACAATTTCCAAGACTTTTCTTTCAACTTCTTTGAAATTATGCTCTGGTCTCCTTTTTTGCAATTTTTGTACGCTCTCTTGCAATTTACTCAATGTTCAAAAATCAACCAATACTTCAAACATACGTGTAGACTGCATGTTTTTTAACTTAAGAAGGCGAGCCTTTTGTGACACGGAGCACTTATAAAAAAGTTCAACCTTGATTCAGCCAAATGGTCCAAACACGCTTAGAATAAATCTATGAATTAAATCATCATTGATCAATCGAACATTGACACATCCTCTGCAGTATATTAATAACTTCACTATCAACAGCAGTAACCAAGACGAACTTAAAAACGGCACTTTACAATGTTCAATTAACTTTTGCCTTTTGATCACAGACTACATTTTTAATTCCTCACAAAATATATAAGAACTCATTATATAAAATCCATACCTTTAGCACAAAGTTCTTTATAATCTGCACATTTAATATACTTCTCTTCAAAAAGCTTATAATTCAAAAGCAGTTTTCTATTGTCACAAGTTTCAACGGATGCCTCTGTATAACACCCACCTTCTGTCCCAACAGACAGATGGAGAACCTAAGACTCATATCTGATGGTGTTTTTAAAGCTATCAACTTTCTTACAGATGCTGTTAAATCTACCGTTAGCTTGAAACCAATTGTCTCTTGCCTGCTAACTTCACAATTCTAGCTGTCCATCCTCCTCTGACTTCTACTTTGGTTTCTATTGTTGCGGCTATTGTTTTAGAACGCTTTCTCAAAATCCTTTTGAAGCGAATTGAAAGATGCGATTGCATCGTAGTCGAAATTTTAGGGCAAATGTTCAACCGATAGAACTCAGTCGTCTTAACCTAAATAAATTATTCCCGTCACTTCCTTACTGAGTGCGTCAATTGTAGGAATATTACGTCGACGCGGCTAAAGTTTCCGTAAAATGAGATCAACGATTCCTTGCCTTTACTATCGCTAATATTTTCGTTACTCATTTCATTTCCTGTTACCTCTATAAACCTTTTGCGATCTGCCTTTTGACTACGTATTGCAGAATATACAAGTCTACGGCACGAAATATAACTTCAGTATGACTAAATCCTCTAAAAAACAAAGATGAACATTGAAAACAACTTAATTTGATTGAACAGTTGAAAAACTATAAAAAAGTAGTAATTATTTGTTTAAATCGCGTGGATCGTCTTCTTCTTCAAAAGAACTTTGCATCTTCACCGGAATAGGATTTTTTTCTTATAAATTACTGGAAATTCAATTAATGAAATAATTTACATAGACCAGAAAACGAAAGATCTAATAAGCGCAAGATTAACCAAACAATAATCTGACCATATACGCCTTGGCAATTGTAAGTGCTACTAGTATAAAATGACAAAGGGTACTTTGAAAATATTGACTCGATTTCAATACTCCCATCGATTATCCCAAAACTGACCGATCGAATACTTGTGGGGTGAAGTGGTGTTTGTATAAACATCATAGACGAAAATATGTAATCAATTCTAAACTGGTTTAAGACTCGAGATCTGTTTTGAACTCGTTCTAAATATATCAGTAAAATAGTTCTAAAATCGTCAGAATCGATTTACATCTATCGTATGATAGGAAAAGTGAGTGATTTATGACTTCAATTTGGAACGATTTCCATCTATATATGATTTTCCTTATCATTGAAAGCATTCCTGATAATTGTTCAGGAAGGGATTTGGTGCTACTACATACATCTTATATATGTATATTATATCATTCCCTAGGTATATATTACAGTTTTCCCATAAATATCAAACTATTATTTCTTTAGATTAATGAAGAATTAAAAGTTCTGTAGCTATAATTTCAAGATGATTCAGGCATTAATTTAGTGTTGATAATTGTGAATACGACACACTGCTTTATATCACATGATCATTCTGTGCTCCTTTATTTCGCTATTAGCGCATCATGTTATTAAAAATGGTTCATATAGAATCATATTCTCGTTCTTGGTATCCATAGCATCTAACTCTCTTACCTTTTTATTTAAACTCTATCAAATAAAACTCAAAAGGAAATTCTAATAAATCAGAACTATAACTGAAGCAATAATACAAATGACAGATTCTGTACCTTTTATGAAGAGTTATTAAGGTAATACAACAGCTGATTTACATCCTACAAGGTGCGACGAAAATACGGTGAAAAATTATATCAATTCGAATGAGCCTTAAATCAACTACAATTAAATCTTCAAAGGTTTCTCCTTTGCCTGCAAAGATTTTATAGAAGATTTCTGTGATATTTTTGAAGGGACTATTAGAAATTCCCTCGGATCCTTAAGCCAATCTCGGAATCGTGTCAAAAAAAGATTTCCTTTAAATGTTAAGACTTATGAGTGATGAATTCATAGAACAAGTTCTTCGGCACACAGATGAGGCAGTGTGTATGATAGCAGAAAGATTAGAATTTCAGATCTTTCTCCCTTTTCATTCTACGAACTCTTTAGTGGACTCACAGTGCTTATTCTTTTTCGAAATGAACTTTGAACATTCTCTCTCCATAAAAATATGATTAAAATAATTATAGCACCATTTATCAATAAGAATAATAAAATTTTTTATTGAATAAGAACCCTGATTTTCGTCTGTCTCATTTATAATCTTTATCATATATTCATTTTAACGTAACTCTAGAAAGTTTACAAAACATTAAACAGAATATATCATTTTTACGAAATCCATGATTTACAAATGACATTGTAATCACTGCCTTACAAATTATGAACAATGTGGTAAAGTCTGATGTATTCGAACTTGACGCTTAATGCTTGGAAGGAACAGGTCCCGTGACTTTGAAAAAAACGTCAATTTATATTTTTTTAAATGCATTCACCGTGATTTTTGTTCACACCTTGTATCAGCTTTAGCTTTTAAAGTTTAATGTCCTTTTTCGGCATTAATTTGAGCCTTTTAAAGTCTTAAATAACTCAAATGTTCTCAGATGAGTTCTGATTCGTTCTAATGCTCGTCAGAAGATATTTTCCTCGTGAAATGTTGCTGTTGACGAATGATAGATTGTACCTTCCATTCTCACTGGAGGTCATCGTTATTTCTCCCATATTGGTTAGCTGAACATTTTATTTCTTTCAATTCACAGAATTATGCTTATATCATGCACACCGTTGCTTCTGAGCCAAGCTTTTGTCTCAACTCCTACAATTGGTGCCACGGACAACGTGAGGTGACCACTGCCGTTTGACTAAGAATGGGTTTTCGTTTGTTTCATCTAAATACACACAGACACGATCATACACACTCAAACACATCTTGCTTGAGTATGACAAATACGCACGCTAATCTATTCATGGGAATGCATATGTTTCGTTAACTGAAGTTACTTTAAGAAATGCATTGATCACTTTCTCTGTTAAAAAAGAGAAAACTTGTTATAATAAATGTTGCACTAACATGCATGCTGCCTAAAATGTGTAAACAGATGTTTGATAACGTTACTAAAATCTCGTTGGCTTAATTTATTAAGGACATAATATAATTATAATCTGGAAAGATATATTTGAAGGTTAAAATATCCATCTATAGATAATACATTATATCTTATCTAAGATGATTAAGTAAACTGCTTGATTTTAAAATTTTTCTCGTTTTAACTACAAATTTAACTAGATTTGATTTTCAAATAAAAATATACAACCTTAATTATCATTTATCGACTAAAATAGGGGACAAAGTATTGTGAATGAAAATTATGTTCTTGTTCTTAATCCCATTTACACCCGCAATGGAAGTAATTAGATGTTGTATGTTATGCGTTATAAATACTGTTTTTCCGGGTAATGCACCAAAATTTGAACGATAAGTGAAATGTACCTAATATATCCTTTATGTTGAGGAAATTTATGAATCGCTCATTAAAACACTTTTCTTACCAGGATTATGACATTTCGTCATTTGCTCGCAATTTCGACTATCTTTGGATTTGCAGAAGAAAACTTTGATGGCCTTCATTCTTGAGGGTCGCTGTGGAGTCTTTAAAATATCTTTTTGAAGAAAATCACATCTAACTAAGAAAAACGGCTTCATTATGATTTTATACAACATCTCGCAATTTTAGTATATACGATCAGGTTTCGTGGCTGAGTTACATCATCATAAGCTGATGATTTAGCTCAGCATAGAAATAAATTTGAGAACTTTATTTAGTTTATGAGCCATCCTGTAATAAAATGAATCGGTAAATGTTTTCCGAGCGATAGCTGAGTCATCAAGTGGTAAAAATGTGTTCAGAACGGTGCTAAGCAAATTATTTAAGTTCTTCATTTTAGTAAATTGAAATATTCATTTGAATTTAGGCTATACATTACCAAAATTCTGAAAGGCGAACAGTAAGTTTACAAGCTTGATTCGGTAAATTTTGAATTTGAAGATGGCTATATATTTTGATGCAATGGACTTTGAAAGTCATTTGCATGCAAACAAAAATTTAGAAATATTCTTTTTCTTTTTACTTTGAATTGGAATCGTCGAAAATATTATCCAAGAACTAATTATGAATTTCGTATGTTTGTATTTGGATATTTAAAGGGTGATCTCAAGGTTTTTAGTCTTTTGTGAACATTCTCAAACGTGATCGATAATTCAATAAATTTATAAAATTACATATTTCATATCGATTTTCCAATTTTCTTCCGAATTGACGAATAAAAAGTGTCGCAGGAGTTGTATCTCATCTTCATCTGTAACTAGCAAATCGGGCTTTAAGGAAAGCATCATATGTACTATTTTATAGTTAGTTTCTAGTATTTTAAATTTACGTGAAATAGAAATAATATAATATTGATAAACAGCTCTCTGGATACACCAGCATGAGGTGCACATAAATACGATTTGTCAATTGAAAGTAATTAGAGAAATGCAAGGGTAGTAACACTGCTGGGATGTAGAAATTACTCTCTAAGATCTTTTGAAAACTATCAGGTCATTGAGATAGGGTGGAGAAGGATTAAAGGTTTCCATGCTGTGATACCAATTCCAAATTGGTCCTGCTTTTATTGGTGAAACGCTGTATCATTTGTCATTTCATCCAATAAGTGGTCAATCGCGGAAAGAAGCCGAATTTATTGAAACATTTTCGCTTCTTCAGAATGCGTATAGATGAAATCCTATCATCTAATGTTTTGTACAATCAGTAAAGATGTAAACTAAAAAAATAGTTCGACTGAATCATTAATGAGAGACTGTCCATCTTCGTACGGTAAATTAAGGTTCTTTCATCGATTAACACTTAATAAACTTAACGTGATTCACAGTCAATTTGTACGGATGTCATAGATAAAGATTTCGTAAAACCCATAAAAAATATAACTGGAGGAAGAGAATGTAATCAGAAATGTTTGAATAGGAAAATGGTGAAACATTCTAACATCTAAATGTTAGAGATAGAAGTAAAATTAAAGAATAATTAATTTTTGAGAATATAAGAGTCTGGAAAGGTGAAAAATTTGGAGTTAAGAATTGCATAAAAAACCTTTGAAAGAACTGTACGACGGATCAAAACTTGGTTCATTCTGAGAAGTGGTCCGTTGTTCTCAACTACAGACCGCGTTCATCCCTTACATATAATAAAACGTTTTTTTCTTTTGTTCCAGTCTCCTTCTGTCATCTCAACCAATCTTAAACACTTCATCTGCTTCCATTCAAAATTATCTCACCGCACTTGGTGGAAAGTCATTTAATTTTTACTTCGTATTTTCGAAAAAATCAATTTAAAATAATATACGACAGGTCTCCCCTTTGCTGCCTATATTAAATACGAATAAAGAATCAATGTAGGAATCGGTACCTTTACACCAAGTTTCAAGGGAAAGTGGGTTGAAGGTGTCATTTCTCTGTTTCAAAAGTATCGTCACAATATCCAGGATTTCTAGCCAAACGATACCTTCTCTTGTCCACTAAAAAGAGATTTGTAAATTTGCTCGAGTTCTCCACCTGGAAGTATCTTTGGTGTTTCACCTTAATGGCGAAGGTAGGAAGAGAAATCACCTCAACTTTAGATATCTGAAAGGTCATAAATATCTAATGCGTAAAATATCACTCGGAATATCTTTCGCCTCATATTCAATGTGTAGAAAACATCTTCCGCGAATCACCTCCCACACACACACACACATACATATATATACATATATATGAAATAGAAAAGTTTTTTTTCGGAAGTAAGACGTTCTCGATGCCTTTCTTGCAAAGAGCTTTACTTTGTACCTATTATCTTTGTCTATAATTTTGTTAATATAAACAATAATATCGGTCCATTATCCAGCCTTTAAGTGCTACTTCATATACTCTAAAAAAGATCTGACTAACACTGCACGTTTTCTTTTTCAGGTCAAGAATTACTTAATCCACAAAATTATTTTATTATAGATTCCATATGATTTATTTATTCCATAGTAATTTAGAAAAATGGAACCAGTTCCAGTTTGTGATGAAGAAATTTTGTAGCAACCGATTTAGTCATTAAGAATGTTAGTTTTATTTCTTTAGGAGATGATTTACGAAAAGCAATTCGATGGAGGTGCGACAAAATATAAACTTCAGCTTATTATCTAAACGCCCATCGTTCGCCAGCAAATAATAGCCGCTTAATCATCAAAACGCAGTGGCAATTCGAAAAGAAGATGTTTAGCGAAGGTTCGGCTGTTTGTGAACGAGACAAAGGATTTCTTATTTAGATAACGGTGTCCGTAGGCTTAAGTAAGACGAGTGGATGCACGTACTTGGAAAAAAAGCTCTTTGTAGTAAAATAGGTGACCTAATGAGATGAATTCGTGCCATACAAGGGCGTTATAGGATGAGGTATGAAGACAGTTCTGCGCAGCGTCTGCTTTGGAAAATCGATAATTTATCATGTCGTCGGACATATACTTATTATTCAATGATTAAGTTTTATTGAAGACACGGCTAAGTTAGATCCTTTCTCGGCTTATTAATCCGTTTGACGAATGTAGTCGAATCTACTTACCGACGACTGTTTTTCACCTTTTCACTCGTCATTCACATCCACCCCACCTCTGTTACCTACGTCATCTGCGCTTTGGATTTTTATCTTTTTCAGAATCGGATTTACTGCGTCATTCTTCTCTATTTCGTGTTGAATTTTGGTTTTTACGATTATTATAATAAACTGTTCAAAAATTCAATCAAGTGGAAGGTCGCGGTATTGTTTTTCTAACGAATAATATTAAAAATTAACGTATTTCGGATGAGCACTGTGTGTGACTCATAGAATTTGAATGAAAAATATGGGAGAGAATTAAGATTTTGCGTGAATTACTTGAAATTAAGTAAAATTTGACTTTACATCATCTTATTAATTTGAAACTAAATTTTATCGATGCTTCTTCTCGAAAAGTTAACATTAAAATTAAAATCAGCTAAAACAGTTATTAAAATTAACATATTCAATATGAGTGAAATCTTTCCATTTTGATCAAAAAGCTTCTGTATTCCAGAAGTTTTGAGAATAAATAAATTTAAAATGGTAGATTAAACAAAACTCGTACGATTTGCATGGAATTGATGGGAGTTTGATTGTTTGACGTCCTTTAGCTAATTTGCAAATATGGGTATTACTGACAATTGATAACGTTTTAACAAAATCATGTTATAAGAATATTGATATAAATTATTCGTACGCTAAATTTCTTATATATATATGCACATATATAATTTAAAATTGGAAGCAGTGAAAATAATTTTATTCTAATTCATATTGATATTTGTATGTAATACGGGTAAAGGTGTGTTTGCTTACAGCAAGCAATGCTATAATATATTTTTTAGTAAAAAGTAAGGTTTTTCGGAAGGTTAATCTTCATACACACTGCTAAACATAAAATGAAGCTCATCTTTATAAATGCACTAAATTTCACTGTAAAATACCTTAAGGAAGTGCCTCAAAATGTGTCCTCCATTCCAAATGCATTTCTTATGAAGATATCGGATACGCACCCTAGAATCGAATCTACAACTATTTACAGCAATTTTATGGAGTATGAACAATAATATGCTGTCTATCTATTGATGAGTAAAGTTAAATTGCTCCACACGATTGGAAAGTGCCCCAAGAACTTTTCGGAAATGTAGCCCATGTATTTCTTATGGGGAAATTCGAGATTACGGGTCTCTCTGGAATCGAACCCATGACACGTAGGCAGCTGCTGATTTTTTTCGAAGTAATTATGTATACGAATCTATAAGTTTTCGAATTTTAATTGATCTATATTTCATATTAATCTAGATATGATTTTTCAAAGTTTGAAAAATTTTCACCTCCTGGCATCGAACCCATGACCAATGCAGCTAATCCATAGTATTTATGTGTATAAATATATATTTTCTATGGTGTATAGCTCTAAGTGGCTGGAAAGTATATTTTTAAAATTGTCAAAATTCGACCCCATGCATTCTTATGGAGGAAATTCCGGCTTTGGAGCATCCTAGAATCAAACCCATGATAGGTAGCATTGGTTTCCCATATTTACCCGGGTAAGATTCTGTTGGCCATCACGTAAAAACATCAGCGAGCCCGTGGCCCCAGTAGTTTAGGCCTTACATTTGTATCCTCCTATGTATATATATATATATATATATATCCCTTCGAAGCAGCTATATATAATAGATGTATTCGAAAACTATTATCTTATAGTTTAAGCTCAGAATCATTCATTTAAAATAAAAATTAATTTAATTTTTTAATTAAAATTATCTTTGTTCTATAGCCATTAAATCATTAAAGAAATCACGCGAAAATATATTTTTTAATTTGCAAGATTTTATCCATTAAATAGGGAGACAATTTGAAAATATTTCTGAATCACAGCCAGTTAAATAAATGAATCATAAGTTAAACGTCAGGAGTTGAAAGTCAGGAGTTAATTGTTTTTCCTGTCTTTGAGAAAGTATTTTACCGAATGAATCAATTCCTTGTTGATTCCGTTTGATTTATTTAAAGAATTAGTTAAATTTATTAAAAAATAAGGATTATTTTCAAAGTCTTTTGTATCAAAGAATAATTATACTTGATTAAGGATTCTGACATATTTTAAGGTGTTGGGAATGATGATGACGAGTATCCTATCTATTTTTCATTGATTTATACTGAAGACATGTTTATTTACTTCATGTGATCTATTGATTTTCCCATTATAGTTTCTTCAATAATATTTGTTAGAGATTTGGATCTTTAATTTCTAATATCCACTTTCATTGCAAGCTAAATAAATTAAAGTGAATCAATCTCCGTCATATTTACAAGACCACTTTTAATCATGAATACGTTTGACAAATTCGTTCGCGACTTTACCTTTCTCGTGCTTGTTTGTTTTTTGTTCTTTTTAACAAATCAGTTGTTTGCATTTTCCCAATCGTTCGACATAGATATTGTATCAAAAATATTCAAATTCATTCTCTGAGATTCTTCTGTTTGTGGATGAGCACCATTCCCTCTGATTTTGCTTTCCAATATTTTCGCATATCGCATATCATTTTCATATATTTGCGAAAGAATAAGTGAATCGGATCCGAACGCATTTTAATTTAATTTTGTCTAGAAATTCATTTCGTGTTAAATTATTAATACACAAAAGATAATCTATGAAACTTCGAGTTACCCTGACAAAAATGTCATCAAGATGTCTCGGTTTGGACCTTAAGACCATGTTCTGCATTTGGAAATTTGTTTTTAACCTCTAGGAGAACTTCCATCTGCGCATCGGACCACCGCTTTAAGTATAAAATCTGTATGTGATGCTCACTTTTATCTTCCCGACTTCCTGGTTTCAATTCTGCTTTCTTCCGCGCCTCTCGAGGTTTGGTTGTCGCACCGGAAACCGTTGTGAAAAGACATTGTTTCCGCTCTAGAAGTATGTTATGTTGTAACGCATCGATTTCGGCTCAAAATGATGTTTGAATGGCGATGGGCCATGTTCCTGTGATAGCCGTTCGGCCGCCTTCAGGCCGAAGGAGACGACCAGAAGAAAGTGACGAAGATTCGTTTCATGGATTATTGCGTTACTCACGGTCGACCATTAGAGTGAGATCCGTTAGAGGAAGACGGTACAAAGCGCATTGGGCGTCCCACAGAGAGGAAAGAAGGTTAAGCGGCCAAAGGTATGCATTTTGGTGCATCCCAACAGATTATTGAAAACAGTGTTTGCTTACTCAGTAAATGATAGTTTATAAATGATATCCATAATTTATCGTAATTTAAATAGTCGATAATTCACCTTCGTGCAAACCCAAATTTGATTTTCTCAGACTTCGTCAATATTATCGTGGAATTTATTAAAGCCCCATTACGAATGAAAGTACCGAAAAAGTATATTTCGATCGACCGTTCGCGAGAGTGGAAGCATACGTGCAAGTATATAATGATTGATTAATTCAATTTAGGAGACATTCAAACCAACCCGCCATTATGCACGATTAAAAAATTTAGTAAAATATAAATTACCTAATATTACTGCTTTTTAAAATTGAAATTAAAGGTTTATCCGCAAATGAAACTAATATTTAACAGGAAGACAAAAATGTTCATTAAATCATAAAATTTAAATAAGGATTGAATTAAATGGAAACTTAGTTTTACAACGGGATTTTTAAAAATATAAATTGTTTTCTTTATACTATTTTACATGATTCATAAATCTTATATGAGAAATTATGAACATTTCAAGTAAAAGTAATCTATCAAGATCACAGAAAAAGAATACTGAATTAGAAATTTCAACTCATCAACTTGAATGTCATGTTAAACTCCTTACATAATTCCTTTAGAGAATTTTCAGTAATTCTAGGAAGATTTATTTCAAGATTCCACATGGCGCATTATTTTGTAAACATAATCGTCCCTTACTTTTTATCAATCAAAGACATAGAAAGGAAGAAGTCTTTCAACATACCCCTCAGTACAATGTCTTACACTATTTTCGCTTCTGTGATAAGTACGTGAAATTTCCACAAAAGAAAGTATACTATTATTTATTTTTATTACTACACTTATAAAAAATTGACATATAGAGTATAAAAGGTGTTTGCAAAAAGAATTTCAGCAATAAATCGCAGTCAATGTCGAAGCGGCTTCTCTATCTCCTTATATTCGCATTCACGTAAAATCTTATGAAGTCCAAAAAATCTTACTTTTGGATGAAATTCAGAGGATGTAAACGAATGCAGAAGAAAACACACGAGAGTGAGGTTTTGGGATTGCCGTGATGAAGATACGAGTCTCTTTTATGTTCATTAAGTTTGAATATATCATATAAAACTACTTATATTTCTAAAAATACACGTACATATGCTATATTTAGGTCGCATTCATTCCTACATTCATTGTCTTTACGATGAGCATTCCTTTTTCAAGTAACCTTTAAGTATATTTCCTTGTATCTTCACAATTTTTCAAATTTGATTGCCTAAGGCCGTCTCTGAATATCAGAATTTCTTAACTTGTCACCAAAAGAAAGAAAAAGGAGAGATCATGTGCTTAACGGTAAATTCACTCATGATTCGAAGTATACAATTATTTACGATTTATGAGCTATCGGTTAATATAGCTCACAATATTTGTCTATATTTTCTATAAGAACAGCGATTTATTTTACGAATCCAAACATATTTTCACTCTCCAGCAATAATCTTGGTTGATGAAAAATTGAAAAAACTGCTGGAAAAAGTGAAACTCCAGTCATAATCCTTAATGACGCCTCATAAATTGCATGAAGTTAAAAAAGGAGTGGAAAACGGAAAAATTGACTTAATAAATCCAAATATACAATGAATATGTTTTCGTGATGATTTATATTGTATACATTTTATCGATACAATTTGTTTTAATTAAATATTTTTATCTGTCTGTATAATCCTGATGAGGAATCATCGAAATCTTAAGCGGGCGATTATTACTGTTGAGTAGAGCATTTTGATTTTGAGCGAAGATTTATTTTGATAAATAATGAAGACTGTGAGAAGGAGACTTATAATATGTTATTCATGATAATGTATTCTTAAATTACCAGATAACTAATATCGATGAAAGGAAATGTCTATCGTGATGAATAGCAGAAATTAATGAAAGTTTACTGGAGCAACAGATGAGCAGTTCTTGTTGGCGCAACAATGGTTGTTAAAACACTTAGGGATAATGGAAGCGTACTCAGTATCAATACACCCATACCAAGTGAATTGAAAGATTGCTGTCCATTAATAAATTGTCTTTCTAGACAATTTTTACATTTAATTTATGTATCCGCCAATTACGTACAAAGTATTTAATCATATAAATGGGAAAAATTGATAAGATTTATTTTCTATTACAAATGCGTATAAACACACATAATCGTGTGCGTATAATCCGTATATGTATATCTACCCTAGCTAACCGATCCTACCTACCATGGGTTCGATTCTAGGACGACCCAAAATCGGACTCTCCTCCGTAGAATGCATTTGATTTTCAAAATAATTTTTTCAATACTTTCCGAACACATAGAATAATGAACTTTCATACGTTTATTGCTACGGCAAATCTTTAGATCGGCAAATAGGAAAATCTGAACACATTTTGAGGCATTTCCGGAATGTATTTTGCTTTGAGTTTTGGAGAGTTTATAAAGACAAGAATACATACGCGAATGATGAAAATATTTGGGAAAGAATGTCCTTAGTTCGACATCTGTACGGGAAGAATACTGCCATAAGAAATGCACGGGAAATCAAACTCAATTTAAAATACGCTAAGATTTATGTTGAGCAATGTTTGAAAAATATAGAAATTCGAAAGAATTTCACTATCCATTATTAGATACATTAACCGAATTCTTGCTGAAAACAAGCAAACTTTTACTCGTGTGTATATGTATGTTTGTCTATATATATATATATATATATATATATATATATATATATATATATATATATATAAAATGTAAATATCTGCGAGTTTTGCAAGATAACGCATTGCGTATTAGGAAATACAGCTGATTCACTTCCGTTTAGTGAGAGAGAGATAAGGAGAATCGCTCTCAGAGGGATAGTCAAGTAGCTGAAAATGTTTTAGATGAGAGAAATGAATGTATGAAAGATATGAGTGAAAGATATATGATGAATGAGAATGTATGAAAGAAGGATATGAGGTGACGATGAAAGTGTACCGTGATTTAGTCAAAAGTGAACTCAAAAAAGTAGATTTGTTGTGAAGTTCGAATCTTCTTTTAGTATGATTCATGAAATCAATATTGGCTTGCGTGACTTCATAGAAAGCCATAGTAGAATGGAAACCTTTTTAGTATCATTGATTTTTTTATTTATTAATTACCCTTTTAGTCTTACTCGTAAAAGATGGAATTTATGAAAAAAAAAGTGCTGTGCTTACTCAAATGGGTTCAGATAGTTTTCATCTGATCTATTTTCTTCGAAAAGTTCTATACGAAAAAGTTTATTAAGTTTCTTCTTCTCTGTTAAAATTATGTTAATAAGATAAAATATAGGTTTTGAAACAAAATCTATTTCTTTGAAGAAACATGCCATTCGAGTGCAATATTTAAACGCGTTTATCAGTGTCCACTTTAACAGTTTTAATTCATTGTATTCGAATGAGTATAATTAATTAAAATAAATGAGAATTCAAGTAAATCTTTAGTTAAATTCTTTGAAGCTTTACAACGATTTGCAGTAAATAAAATTTAAAAATATATTTGATACCATCTAAACTTGGTTGAGCAAGCTATGGGATTCTTCAACGTTTCTCTTTATAAAATGTTATCCGGGCTTCGACTGATCGAATTGCGTTTTCTCCATTTCATTCATAATCTCCAAGAATCAATCTTTACTCTCTAAGCTGCAGCAGTTACATTTGGCAAGCTGTAAAGTAGAAGATCTTTTATTATGATCTACCATTGTAATGCCAACAATCCACTCGTATGTCAAGGAAATGTATCGATTTTTTATTAAAGTAGTATATTATGAATATTTCTTGTCTGTTTGAAGGATAAAGAAAGGAAATTCACTGTTCACTTTTTCTCTGTTTCGCTATCTTATAACCATTTGGTGAATACCACTTTCTTTGTTTGGTCAGATATGCAGTTGAAGGCTTCTCAGTACAATTGAACCCTTTATCTCCAACCCCAGTTAATATTAACTCAAAACTTTCATATTAATTGAATCATGTAAAAAAATTAAGTGAACCTTCATATACCTGTATACCTGAATGCAACATTGTATATAATTCTGTATGAGGTAAAAATATGCTACATTTTGAAGGACATAATGTACAAGTATCTGCTCAAAATCAGTAACTTTCAAAGTTGCATTTCTGGATATATTTTTTTAAATATACTTGCTCGGGACAAACAGTAATAACAGGAGAAAGCAACATGATCTATGAAATGATCATAAGATGTAAAATTAGCTGTAGCACCTTCTGAAGTACTCAAATCAAGAATATCAATGTAATTGTTGAGGATGTTACTAAACAATGCAACCTGTAAAATACATGAAAAGGAAAACTTGGTTGTTAGATGTAATAATTAAATTTATTAAGACAACAACCATGCAAAGAAGTAGGGAATTCTGTATGCATGAAATTAGGTTGGACAGAAAACAGACATGTCATGAGAATAAAGGAATAATGTACATTTTGTCTTAAAGTCTCAATTTTATGAAAATAGTCCAGAGCAGTCTACCTAGAAATGTGGAGAGCCTATGAAGACCTAAAGATGGATGGAATAGGGTCAACATCAATCATATGTAAATGATTAGAGATTAAAGTAGAAAAGAAAATTGGAAGATCAAAGTACTGAATAAGAATACGATCAATAGTTCTAGGTATTTGTATGAAAATTTTTGGTATAAGGGGAACCCTGTTTGTTTTGTTTATAGTTTCATATTGTGATTGCAGAGATATTAACACTCCACATTTATTAAAATCTTAAAACATCTTAGTCACTGAATTGATTATTATATAATATACATAATACACAAAAGATTCGTCGATAAACCTCGCAACCCTCCGTTATAGCTGGGTTTTAAATTTTATTTCAACTGATTCCAATTGGTAGTTTGTTTAAGCGTATCTATTCACTGTTAAACAAATTGCTGCGATGATCGCATCGCATGCAAATTGACGAAGCTCTTAGAATTATTAACCGATTAAGATAAATTTCCCCAAATAATCATTTTCACTATAAGTTTTATAAGTTATATATGTGTAGTAGAAGTTTATAGTTCTTTAGTTGAAGTACTTAGTTTCAAAACTTGCGCCTATAAAAAAAGATTTCGCTTCCTTCTTGTTTTAGATGAATTTCCATCCTAACTAGGGCGCGGTGATTGGGAAGGAAGGTATCACAGCTGAAAATTGGATGCAATTCCTTCGACTTGTTAATTAATCAATTAAACTCTCTTCATTAGAAACGGAAATACCGGCATTGGATTAGCATATATGTTTTCAATGAACATGGATTATGAGGTTCTTTCAACCTGACGCACGTGATATGTTCGATCTTATTCAGCAGGTATTTCGAATTTTTCTGTTTAAATTCCTACACTTACGAGCGAAAGACTTGCAAAGTAGTTTGAAACATCAAATATTCATTTTACGGGCCATTTAAGTCAGTAGAGTTCACGATTCTCCGTTGAAGGAAACGTTAGATTTCTTTTTGAAAGTGGGTCACAGATTAGGTTTATGTTTATGGAAGTTTTCAAGTTTTGGCAAAAATTTATGAAAGTTATAATTGCTATTATAGCTATCAAGAATAGATCTATATAATTTACATTATTTTTACGCTTGAAAACTTTTAATGAGTTAAAATAATTTTCTCATCTCAAATAGTAGAAACGGGACACCGATGTCAGTATACTATTAAAAGCATCTATTTAGTCCTATGCAAGTAAAGAAATGACGGATATTGAAAAAATACATTGCATTGTACAACTTAATTGTTTGAGTACTGCAAAGCTTTAAGTGTTATTCAGTTTTCTTTCAAGTCTAGGTTATTAATCTGCCTTATTTGAAAACATTTTTCAACTAGTAAAAGAGTTTAATCTGTATGATTCTCGTAATATTAAGCATGCAAACAAAAGATGTTATCAAATATCTTAGAGAATGCTTTGGGGAACTACTTTATTATGTGGTTTTCTCAGAGTGGTCTCAGAACCATCCGAGATTGTTCCAGGTTGTAAACATTTAATAATCCTCAGATGAAGGGATTTTGTTCATATTTTCTCTCCACTGAATGTTTTATGTTGAATAAATGCAATGAACTATGTTTAATAATATATCAAGCTATCCTTCATGAAAAAGATGGTGAATCTATTTTGTTGAACGCTTCTAAATAATATTACATTTTTATTTATGTTTGTAAATAAACACTCTTCCTCTTAAAAATTTTGGAATTAAGGGTTAAGAAAGTTACGATTTTGTTGTTATAAAGTTCAAATGTAATTTTTTTCTTATTGGTTTTTCAATGAAATGTACCATATTAAAATCAAAAAATAATATTAAACATTTAATAGTTGGAATAGATGCTGCAAATTAATGACTGTATTTCATTTGAGTCTCTAATTTAAGCCCAATTCTCATATTATAAAAAGAAAAAGAAATTTTTCCTTTACATTAAAAAAAAATTACATCTACACTATGATTAAGTTGCATTCTTTCTCAGCCCTTTGAAATCGATTATTATAATTCCTCTTTTCTCACAATATTGATTCATATTTTCTTAGATTTCAAACTTCTAACAAGGTAGACTTAGATTATTAATTTTGCTTATTTGTTAATTGAAATTGAATTTTATTCTAGCACCCCATTATTATATTACATGATTTTTAAATGTAAGTTTCTTAAGAGTTGAATATTATTTATATTGATAAGTATTCAAAATTTAACTGATTTAATCTTATTTGTAAATTGTTTTATTAGTTCTTTACTCATTTCATCATGCATGCACTTGGCCATCCATCTAATCATTGTAGTTGACTCTAAAGAAAAAGCCATGCTATTAGCCTCATCAAGAGATTTTAAATAATTATTTCAAAATTTGTTTTACAGAAAGGCGGTGGGTAGTGGAGATGGGTCCAGTGGTGAAGGAGCCCAACAAAGAGCACTTAGATCAACTCCTGATTGGGGTGAGTCAGCTGCCAATGGCGATCACCTGTGGTCTCCTACAAATGCGTCAGGGGACCTCTGTTACGTTGGCGAGAATGACTGCTCTGTAAGTTGTTTATATATTTTCCGTAATGAAAGAACCTGGAAGAAATCCTTCTTATAAGTTATCTGATTATTAAAAACATTCTGAATAAATCAATGAATGCTTTGTCCTCGAATTAATGCCTCTTGGTAAATTCCAACCTTAATTATCTTAAGGGTCATCCTTGCAATGGAAATCAAAAGTATTTCCTGGTGAAGGATAGCCTGTCATTACAACTAACTTCACTATGGCTAAAGTCTGAGGTTATTTTTATGCCATTTTTAAGTGCGTTAGTGATAATGGTCATTATAGCCGGGTTTTACTAGAAAGGGGCTTCTGAAGGAGATATACGGTCTTACTAATGAAATTTCGTACTTTATTTTTTATTCATATATTAACTATCACAGTGATTAACTGTGAAATATCCTTAGTTATTTCAAGATTAAATTTTATCAATAAACATCATTTTAAGAAACTAACGAGTAATTTCAGAGAAGATTTATCTGACTGTGCAAGAATTTATTGAGAAGAAAATCATTATTAGTGTACGTGAAAAAAGATACTAATTTGTGTTTTTATCTGATGGAATAATGTATCTCTCTTCCTTAAAAAGTAATTATGAAATGATTTTGATTCATTCCTCTTAAGATGAATTTTAAATAGGTTTTTAAAATTATAACCTCTGCAGAAACATGGTCCCCGAATGAAATGCTCAGCTTGCAGGATTATTGCTCATGCATCTTGCATCGGAGCACTCATGGACAGAGTTAAGTTTACATGCAAGCCTTCATTTAGAGATGTAGGGGTGCGACAATACAGGGAACAAACAGCCATTCATCACCATTGGGTTCACCGGAGGTCACAGAAAGGGAAATGCAAACAATGTGGAAAGGTCAGTATCTTTACAAACATTTGGAAAATGGTTTTATTATTTTACTTTTTATTGCTCTGACTATAATTAA
Organism: Pantala flavescens; assembly: GCA_020796165.1. Lineage (NCBI taxonomy): Eukaryota > Metazoa > Arthropoda > Insecta > Odonata > Libellulidae > Pantala > Pantala flavescens. The sequence continues at coordinate 31,030,669 of CM036886.1, forward strand.
TTATAATTAGGTATTATTAGTAATAAATAATTAATTTTTTTACAGTCATGAAAATTTAATAAATAAATAGAACTCTTTCTTCAGTCTAAAATTGAATATCGAAAATTTCTAAAAGATTGAAACCTTATAATTACTTAAATTTCCATTTTACAATATTTTGAAGATTATATGGTAATTGAAGTTGTATTGAAGAATAAATTTCTCTGTACAGTTACTTTTTTGTTATTCACTTAGCTCTCAGTTTGGGAAAAGTAAATGAAAATGTACCTTTGGAATTTTTGTTTTGAATGATTTTTTTCTTCTATTTCAGTCTTTCCAGTCAAAGTTATCCTTTAGCAGTAAGGAAATAGTGGCCATCAGTTGTTCCTGGTGTAAAATGGCTTACCATAATAAAGATTCATGCTTTAATCTACAAAAAATAGGTGAAGAATGTAATCTAGGTAAGTGTTCTTACAGTGCATTACAATATATACAGTAAAATTAAAGTCAAGTAATTGAGTGAGTATTAAATATATAGATGATTGCTTAGTTCCAAAATTTTAATCAAATTGAGACAAAATCTTTTCTTCCTCTTAAATCATAAGTATGTGTAGTATTTTAAAGATCTAAGTAATTACAAATAGCCAAAATTGCATCCAAATGTAGGTGAATGATTTTTAGTGTATTCAATTTTTGTAAAATATTTTCCTTTCCAAAATTTGTTGTGCAAATTAATCAATCGTTGAAGACTTTACTGCCTGGAAATCTACAGCAGAATCATAGAATCAATAATTGAATTGTCATTTAAGTATCTCTAAAAAAAGATATGTTATTGGTCTCTTCTGTTTGAGAAAAAGAATGTACAGGAGTTTGGGTGAATTTCAAGTTTGATTTATTGCATGACTAGTTTTGAATCCTTATTTGAAAATTTCAAAACATCTTTCGGTATATATGTTTAATTATGGTGTAGAATAATAATTTCATTTTTTTTTTCTCATACTTGATACATAATATGTCTAATTATGTCCACTATCCTTTTTTGTTAAACAGAGGAATCCCCAGTTGGTGTACTTATCTCTCATGATTAGAAATTATATGAATTATTATGTCAATGTCCTGACCTTTAACCCCGTCCACTACAAATTTTTCAATACATTTCCATTGCCTATTCATCATTTATTTTTTAAAATAAATGGTGTTTAGCATTATATATTTTTAGGTGTATGGATGTATATATTATTTTTAATGGGGTTTTTTATTGATAATAATGCTAATTAAAACAATAATATGAAATATATCTGATAACATTTTTAAAAAATTGAGTAGGAAAAATGGGGAATTATTCATGTTTAAATTTAAGTTGTATCATTATGCAATCAATGAGAATAAAATTATAATCACTAAGAGGTATTTATTTAAACAATCTGGCTTATCAATAAGAAACTTTTAAACTTATACACTTGTAAACATGAAAGTGAGTGGTCCTCAGAAGTGTTTGCTGGATTTAAGTTTGAAAATAATAGAAAGAAATAAATTGGCAGACTTTCTGTCCTGAGAATGATTGAAAATGTCTATCACAAATAATATTTTAAGAATATGCTTCTAATAGCTTTCAAGAAAAGATACAGAATTGTCTCTCTCATACTCAGTAAAATTATTTAAAATCAATATATTTCATCAAATTACATGAAATATAATATTTTCATTGAATTAAAGATGGACTATCACTATCTGACACTCAAAAGTTCAATGTATTGCACCTACATTGTGTTACAGTAATCTGTATCTGATGACAAGTGTGACTTATCATCGTACAATTTGGCATCAGAATTTCATGATGAGCTAGACTTGTCATTTCAATGCAAGGAGTTAATTAAAGCACAGAATATTTTAATCTTTATTATTTTTCATACCTATCTGAAAAATCAACCTACAATGGTCTTTTTGTAGAAGGAATGTAACATTTATGGGTGAGGTGCGAAGGAAAGGATGTATTAAAAATTCATGCATTCATTTCACTCAATATAAAATTTAGCACCTGTTCACTCAAGAAAATACTATCATTTCTTGTAAATTAAGTAAATTTTCATTATCTTGCATATTTTCTCACAGGACTTCATAATGGTATTATAGTGCCTCCTTCATGGATAGTGAAATTACCAAGAAGGGGTAGTTTCAAATCCAGTTTGCGGAAATCTCCAAAAAAGAAATCTTCCAGTAAAAAGAAAAGTAAAGAAAAGGTAATTATATAATTATTTTCCATGGACATTCTAATTGTTTTACATAGCATGAAAAACTTTTGAGCATGAAAAATTTTTGAGTATTTTTATATTCTATTGATTTTTATTAAACTTATACTTTTTCATGTAACATTTTAAGGATTATGCTTGACTAAGGCTATTTAGTAAGAAAATAATTTTGCTAAATTACTTATTAAACCAGACTGAAACTCTTTTCTTCCAGTTTTTAATTGTGATTTTTCTTCAGTGTAAAATTACCTTTTAAAAATGTAGTTTGAGGACCCTGTGTATTTATGATCCATTACCTTGTGAAACAAATACTTATTTTAGTTAATTGAATAATATATTTATAATTCACTTTTGCAGCATTTAAATCTGGAGTGCTTCATTATAGTTTTTAAAATTATATTTGACCAAGTTATATGTGAGCCCCAATTTAGTCCATCATTCAATTTGCCATAACTGAATACATTTATATTTTATTGTGTACATTTTTTTATCCTATTAAAAGTTTACAACTTCTGATATATATAGAATGTTTTAATTATTTATATTAATATTTTTAAATAAGTAAATAAATTTTATAAAGCATTAATAATTCTATAGCTGGTTATTTTTTTATTGTGAAACAGCATATACAGGGCATGATTTATTCCACTGCTTTGTCAATCCTTAATGAATGTCTGTCAGGATGCTTATAACCTGATAGTCTAATATCTAATGACTGTATTTGGTGAAGTTGCTTGATTCATAAGTGTGAAGTTAGTATACAGTAATATGTTTCATCTGAAAGTATTGCTTTGTAATCATTTATGTATTTTCTTTCATCCCACCTAGCTAATCACTCATAACCTATATATTGTGATTACATAATATTTTAAATTTGATGAAGAAATGCGTAGCTTTGGAATTGTTCATTTATGCTAAATGCAAATATATAGTATATGAGATTGCCTGAAGCTGTTGGACAGTGCTGAATATAAACATTATAATTAATATTATAATAATAAAAGTAACGTAATAATTTATATCTTATGTTATAAAATAAACCAGTCAATATGGCAGTCAAAAGAGTATACATATGTAATTGTGTATAATTAATACAATATACAGTATACAATAACAAATAATTGTATTAAAATCTATGTTATGGCAGGAACACTGTGCTGAGCAATATTGGTATTAGTCCTAATGAGATTCTACTGTAACACACCATGTTATATAGGATATAAATTTCATTTTACTTATTATCAGGACTTGTATATAGGAGATGAGGTCATTAAAGTTTTACCCAAGGTACTCCAAAGAACTCGATCATGTCCCAATAGTTATTATTATCATTATAATATGTTACATATTACTAATTTTCTGGTGGAAACTAATAGAACATAAATTCATCTTATATATTCATATTCATGCAAACACATTTAAACATATCATTTATTATTTAAAAGCAAGATCAACTGCTTTACCTTCCTCATAATACAAGTATATTCAGAGTTCCTAGAACCCTGTTCCTTATATATTAATATTTTTAAAATCTTCTCTATTCCTTCTGCGGTACTGGTAATTTGCTCTACTCTACTCTGCTCTCTACTATTTCAACTGAAACTTTAAAAATATAAAGTTTTAGTAGAAATTATCCATTGTAGAACAAATCTAAATTTCATTTTTTTATCTCTAGAGTGAAAAGGACCAAAGAACTTTTGTGATAAAGCCAATACCCACAACAACTGTCAAACCTGTGATTGTATTTATTAATCCAAAATCTGGTGGAAACCAAGGTGTTAAACTTCTGCAGAAGTTTCAGTGGCTTCTCAATCCACGACAAGTATTTGACCTCACTCAAGGGGGACCAAGAATGGGGTAAGTTGTTTAAAGGTGTATTTTCATCACCTAGTTTCAATTTGGCAATGATCTCCATTGTGTATCCTTTTTAGGCTGGAACTGTTTCGTAAAGCTCCTAACTTAAGAGTACTAGCTTGTGGAGGTGATGGGACTGTTGGTTGGGTGCTATCCATCTTGGACCAGATAGGATTTACTCCATCCCCTGCTGTAGGAGTACTACCTCTGGGCACGGGTAATGATCTTGCCAGGGCCTTAGGATGGGGAGGTGTAGGTTTCATTTTTTCCATCTTTAGTAAAAAATTGAGTATAGGATCGAATTTTATTTCTTCTTTATTTTATATCATTTTACAGGGATACACCGATGAACCAATTTCAAAAATTTTATGCAATATAGCTGATGGAGAAATTGTGCTATTAGATCGGTGGGAGTTAAAGGTGGAGAAAAACCCTGAAGCCGAGCCCAATGAAGAAGGAAAGGAAAATCTTCCCTTGAATGTTGTAAATAATTATTTTTCTTTAGGTGTGGATGCTCACATTGCTTTGGAATTTCATGAAGCGCGTGGTAAGCGTTTTTTCAAGTGTCATTTTCTTACTGTATGGAACAAAATTCATTTACCTTTTTGTTGAATTTAATCTTAAATCTTGTTCATTTTTGCCATGCTATTTACGTATCTTTATGACTGTTTCTCTTTGCAAATTTTTCTAGCCTCATTACTTTTCATGCTAAGTTATTCTCCTTACTATTAAGTACCTGTTTTTTATATTTTTTAAAATTTAAATTTTCCTTAATTTTTATTCTATTTGTAAATGAAATCCTTGACTCAAAAAAGTGTTAGCAGTAAGCAACATTTTCCTAGCTTAAGATTAAAAAATAATCTTTTGCCTATGTTTTTGCTTGTGTTTTAGAATGTATGCTTAGTTGTCGAATGTAATTTTTTAAATATGCATTTATCATTGTCAAAAAAGTTGACTATTTTGTGAATAATATATTTGAGTGAATATATTGAATTCTCTTAATTTTTTAAAAATACTGTTTGGCTTAATTTAATCTTTGAAGTTTTGTGTTTCATTTAATCTAATATTGCAAATTTGATATTTGACGATCACATGTTTATTGTATTTGGGCAAATATAATTATTTATACATTTATATATATATATATATATATATATATATATATATATATATATATATATATTATTTATACATTTATATATATATATATATATATATATATATATATATATATATATATTATTTATACATTTATATATATATATATATATATATATATATATATATATATATATATATATATATATATATATATATATATATATATATATATAAATGTAAATATAAATATATATATATATATATTTGCCCAAATACAATAAACATGTGATCGTCAAATATCAAATTTGCAATATTAGATATATATATATATAAATCATTTGTCAGGTCAGGTAGTTGAATTTTCTATCCTGTTCTTGTAATTATAATAAAATAAGCATTTAAATGTATTTTTAATATATGTTTATAACTTTATTTATGTTTCTGAATTATTTATCTATTTTTAGAGGCTCATCCAGAAAGATTCAACTCTAGGTTAAGAAACAAGATGTTTTATGGTCAAGCTGGAGGAAAGGATTTACTTCAAAGAAAATGGAAAGATTTATCTGAATTTGTGACTTTAGAAGCTGATGGTAAAGATTTGACTCCTAAACTGAAAGAACATAAGGTGCATGCCATTGTATTCCTCAATATACCAAGGTAATTAAATAGGCAATTTACTATTATGTTTCCCTAAGTTTTGAAGAATGAATTTATAAAAATATCCTGATATAGATATTTTTGGCATGAGTTACTATTATTGCATTTATCCCTAAGTGTTTTAATGCTTATTGAGAATCAAAAGTAAATATCTATGGAATGGAAAAATTTAATTTTTAGTTCAATAGCTTAATAGAAGAAGACATACAGAAATTCATTGCTCATGATCTTATGATGATGTAGAAAAAAGGTGTGAGCAAATTGTACCCTTTTACTTGCTGATTGCCAATAGGTAACTGCAATTTCTAAAAGGTTTTAAACATCATACTCAATTTGTTTTCTGGACCCCAAAGGGACAGCCTCTGTATTGGCACCTGAAATACCAAAAATGTATTTTGCAATTGGCATATACTTTGCTCAGAAAAGTTTTATATGTAAATGAAAGGTCAATTTTCTCTGTAAATTCCCTTAGAGAGTTATTTAATTCAATGAGCCTTATACCATGTTTGAATACTGGATTTTCTGTGTGTATATATATTTCTGGCAAAAGTCGGGGGGATATAAAGTTATCTTGAGTGAAAAATATGTTGCTTACAGCTACGGAGGCGGTACACATCCTTGGAATCGAGCTGCTGGTACTAGTGAACCAGCCACAGATGATGGGATGATGGAAGTCATTGGTCTCACCACCTACCAGCTTGTGAGTAAGTTTAGGATCTCTGTAGATAACAGCTGGCTATCATTTCACTCTATCTGTAAAATCTGTTAGTGATCATCATAATGGCATTAGTAATTAATAGTTATGTAATAGCTTCACATAGCTAGTGTTAGCCGTATTTTAGAGCAATACAATTTTATTATTTCAGTAAAAATATTTAATACATTATAAATAATACTTCCTTTGAATCTTGTAGACAAAATACATTACTCTCTAATTTTTATTGTTAGTTCAGTCTATTATTTCTAATATTACTTAACCAAATTCTTATTTGCATTGTACAAATGATTTTGAAAAATGCAGTACAATTTTTGTTACCTGCAAAACTGCAATTTCATAGATGCATATAGCTTACCAATTACTCCTTCTCTACCACCTTAGCATACAAGAGATAATTTGTTACTCTCTTACTTACTTGTTACTTAGTTCCTCATCCATACCTTTAATAATGTTTGGATTTTATGTAGATGTTATTCAATTTAACTCCTTATCCTCTATCTAAAATTATTCTGCTGTTTAGCTACTGCTAGTTTAGGAATTTCAATGCATTTTACTTTTCAGTTTCAAAAATTATACTTTTGAACATATAAAAATTTTAATCTTTATGAACAAGTTGCACAACATATTGTGCAAAGTGATTCAACATTCACCTTTCCTTGTCATATTAGCTTTCTTTTCAAGTTCTAAATATTTTATGATTAATTATAATTCTCATCAACCATTGGTCTAAAAGAGATGTATTAAATTCTGCATGGATCCTTTTTGAAATAAAAAACCAAAGAGAGCATAAATTGTTGTTGAAACTGAGTTTAAACTTTTATCATATCATTGTTAGGGTTGTCAGAATGAGGTTGAAATATAGTAAGGCTTAAATAAGGAGATAGATTTGTTTTTCTTGGGATATGCAGTGTAATTATGGAGTACATAATGATGCTCATGAATGTTTGGGAAAACGCAAGACCATGAAGTTACCTTCGCCACCGTTGCCAACATACAAATTTATTGTATTCTAAAATGTAGGACTGCCTTCCTGAAAAAAATATTCCAGTAAGAGATGAAGACCAGCTATGAATTTATCAATGTTTACTCAGCAAATTCTGCCTTGCTTATTCTTTTGCCTTAGTTCTTATTATCTTGTTACACTGACATCAGCTCCTATGCTTATCTGCTTCTCAACTTGACAATTGGAATTATCTTATATGATTTTGTAGTGTTATGCATCCTTATAATTTAATTTAATATCTTATTTACAAGTATAACTTGGTATATATTATTAATCAATTTAAGCCTTGAAAGATTATTTAGTACATTATGTATAAATATCAAATCCAAATTACTATGAATTAATGAAGAACATTCCATTGAAGCGAATGTATCCATCATTTTTAAGGTAGCTATTAAAATAATAAGATAATTCTTTACTTTTTTCTGAGGATACTCATTATTCTTTCAATATAGAAATTCCAAACTTAATATTATATATAATATGCAATTTAATGAGTAATTATAACAATGATTCAAGTAAATCACACTAAGGATGTTTATCTAGCATGATTATCTTAGTCTGGAATATGTCTTCTACAAAGACAGTTGTTCTTTCTCTAGAATTATTTAAATAAATTGTTTTATTTTCCTATTTTGCCTACTTGTAAATTTAGACATGTAGGTCAATTGCTAGCCAAGACATTTTCAAAGCTTTCCTTTTACATTGGATATATGATTGCTTTGGTTTAATATTCAAATTTAGTAAATAAAATTCTCCTGTATTGCACCATATCATCATTACCTAATTTAATAGCATCTTTAGGAATTACATTTTGATATTTAGATTTATTTCTGTTCTAATTTTGAGATTTAAAAATAATTCAATGTGAAATTTAGCCATAAATAGAGAATATGGCACTTTCCCTTAATGGAAGATATGAGAGAACTTCTTATTTATTACATCTGAAATGTATTGTTTACTTAGGTGTATTATTTACTTAATTTTTGCTTTTATATCTGTTAATTTTGATTATTTCATTATAATCTCCTCTTTTACTGCAAAGTATTTGTAGAATTTGTTTTTGTCACCAGAATTGTTAGTTTTCCTAATACATACCTTCTGTTATTTGTGATAAATATGTGTTTAAATATTTTGTACTATCTTCAACACCTATGCCTAATATATTGCATGAGTGATATTGCAATTATCATGATCAATCCATATTATATATAGATGAATGGAATCTAATTTGATAAGATCTTTACTGTCCTCATTAGTCTCTAAGTCTCCTTAATGGCTTAGGAGAATGTTGGAATATTGGGTGCTCAACGGACAGAGCCCCCAAGCGGCAATTGGGAGACCTAGGTTTGATTCCCAGTCCTATCAGACTTCCATTCCATTCTACCTTGGGAATTATCCTCATTAGGTTTCTAGAGGGGTCATCCTTGTACCCTAGAATGAATGAATTAATAATTCACTCTATTTCTTATGTTACCTCCTGGCATAAACTAAATTTCAATTTCCATTATTAAATTAATTAGTCTATTTTAAATAGGAATACTAATAGCCTTGATATAGCCATGACCATAGAAACATTATTTCCAAACTTGGGAAAAAAACATGTACATGTACAAGAAATGAATTCAAATTCTTGTCAATGACATAACTTAAGGTGATTTAAATTTTGAAGTTTTAAACAGAAATTTTCTAATTTTCAATTGGTATCTTTCAAATAATATTTCATTTAATCAATTAATTGTTGATTAATAGTAATTTAATCAAAATCATAGAAAATGTGACTTATAACATAGGTTGCAAGATAAAAAACTTGATTATCAATAGATCAAAATGTTTTAAATTTTATGAAAATGTTTGTATTTATGAAAAAATGAGGTAGATATTCTCTATAGAATGCTAATGAAAGCAACCAACTGATGCATACTGCTTACTAATAGTATGTAATTGTTTGGTGATAGTGATGATAGATATTTTCATTAATGTTCATTCATATATTTGGAACTAATAATTGAGATTTGAATTTTTCATTTATCATAGCTTACATTCAATAACAGGTTTATTGAAATTTCATTGTAATATGAACATTTATACATATCCTTAATAATCAAATAAATTCATTATAAAATAAGTGGTTTTAATTGCATAATTTTTGTTGCAATTGATCTGTATTGCTGACATCTTTTGTGATGCATCTAATTCTATTTCATTTAGCCCTTATTACAAGCTGGAGGTCATGGAACTTGTATAACACAATGCAAAAACGTAAAAGTAATAACAACCAAAACTATCCCTATGCAAGTTGATGGTGAAGCATGCCGATTGAATCCATCGATAATCACCATGAATCTTCTGAATAAGGCCTCAATGTTAGCAAAGAGGAAAGGTGGAAAGGCCAATAACCAGTAAGAAGATTTTGTATTATTTTAATGAATTATATCACTCTTTTCAAGTCTTAATCTTGTATATTGAACACTTTCATACTCTAAGTATTGTGTTGGTTGTATTCTAATTTTAAATAATTATTCTAAATTTAAATTAGAAAGATTTTTATGAAGTAACAGTTATAATTTTTAAATATTTTATTATTTATGGTTATTATTAAGCTATATGCAGTTACCTCAATTTTATTCTGTTCTTGAATTCATCAACAGAAATATTCATGTGAGAATATTTTTATTTTTAAATAAATCTTTCATCAGACTCATTAAATTCATATCTTTACCTCTAGAACTAATATTGATTATTATTTTTGCTGATTGATAGTTTTTCTTAATTCAAAGAATATTTTATTTGCAATCAGTATGTTCTTAGAAGTGTTTATGATTGTATTGTCAACAAGATTAAACAGGAGAACAAAATAATAACATGACCAGTACACAAATTTGGGGCTCTCCATTATCCTGGCAGGAATGGTAATCAATAAACCACCATGTCATTTTATTTCACTCTATCAGTATAGCTTCTTAATTAGAGGAAGGGGGAACCAGGATTCCAATTTCAGTCTTGTCATTATTTTGTATGTCCATTTAAACTTGTATTCCAGTTATAAAACTTTCCATAAACCTTATTTATTGGCGTATAAAATGCACTTTTCTTCTACATAATTTGGAAATCATGCATGTTATATTCCAATATGTATAGAAAAAGCATCATACATATTGTACATTTTTGATTTTTTTGGTTAAATAGTTGTTTTTACTTAAACATTAATCACTTCAGTTATATAAGTTTTCAATTATCCTTGTTTTACTTCAAAGGAAAAATATTACTTGAAATGTAGTTTTTCTTCTTTTCTTAAAATTAAGGTGTGTGTCTCATGCTGATAATTTCAGTTAAGTTAATTCACCCTTCCTTAATTCTTATCTGAAACATTTTCAATTATGAGTGAATAAATTAGAGAATACAAAAATAAGATGCACCAATATACATACAAAAAGAATTTCTCTTTCTTGAAAGTTGATTTAGATTTTTCATTTGGGTTGATATGAAACGATGAACTTTCTTTATATAATAGAGGTATATTATTTGCAGACAAACAACATTAGAGCAATTGAAGCTGTCTGTAAACAAGATCAACATGGGAGACTATGAACAACACCACTATGATAAAGATTTGTTAAAACAAGCAGGTTGGTATCATAATGGGAAGCTGAATAATCCTGTCATATGAAAACATATCTATCCTTTAATCACCATGTGAGTGGCCACATCAGACAATAACTTCACATGCTGTTGTCTGACTTAGCCACCATGTTGCTGCACCCATCCTCAATTTAATTTTTCAACACAATATAATATTCCACAATCTCTGTGTCCAGTTGTTTGCCCCCCACAATGCAGGATTGTTTTATCTAAGGCTTAAGTTTGGATCTTCATTAGCAGTTCACACTATCGTAAATTATGAAAAGAATTCTTCAGTCTGCACTTTGTTTTATTTGTGTACAATTTTTTTTTTTCATTTTGAAGTTGCTAATGGAAAGATATATTGTAGTTGGAAGAATGGCAGGGAAGCTTTAATAGCTAAGTGGAAGTATTTTTTCAAAATATGTTTTTTCATGAATTTGCATCAATAGTATAATTAACCCCTAAAGTCTATTTTAGAATGTGTACTTTGACAATAAATAATAGACCAAACCTAGAAATGCATTGAAAAACATGAAAAACCAATTTGTGCTAGAGGTAAAAAAGAAAAATTGATTTACCAGGGAATATATTATAAAATGTTATAGATGATATGAATACGGTTTTTCAGTAAAGCAAAAAAGACATTATATATCAAACATAAAAAGTTTCAAATTAATTTGATGATTAGTTATTAATTTTTAAATGAACGTCTGTCAAAATAAGCAATTCATTTAAATCTCCTCCTACTATGGGTTTCCATTTAATCTATTTTTTGTTTAAATTGTTCATTCCACTTTTTGGATGAAATATTTTAAGTCTCATTGTTCCCCTATTTTTTCATAATACCACTGTTTTCTCCTTCAGCTATTTCTTTAGGAACTATTGAAGTGAGTCCATCTGCTGACTTGGAACAAGTGAGGAAACTTATTACCAAACTCCAGGAAGAAAATGCTTCTACCCCTAGACTATCTTCTGATTGGTGTTTTGTTGATTGTGAGTATGACTAAATTCTGATTAATGAATTTGAAGGTCTTGTGTTCTATTTTTTGTTATTTCTATTTTGAATCTAGTGGTATGTAACAAAATATAACAGATAAGAGTAAAATCAAAGGTATTTAGTAGTTAATATTGCAGGGTATATGAGCATACATATTATTTTTTACGAGGCTTTTATTTTAATTATAACACTAATAATAACAACAGTATAAAATACTCATATGAACTGAATAATCCTGTCATGTGAAAACATCTATCTAGCCTATATACAGGTACATATCAATTCAGCTGTTGTTTCTATTGGGCTATGATATATCATGTTAACCCTCTTACTGCGGATGGGCCGATCTATTGGCCCTGTTTTTCTACTCAGCAGAACTCCTCCATTAGAGTGTATCTGTTACTTCTGATTTCTTCTTTATTATCTCTTGTGCTTATACATTAGAAACAAACTGATATTTGTGCTGAATTAGGCAACTTTAATTTTATTATTCATCTGATATGATAATATATACGTATCTCGATGAGCGGCAAGCACTCAAATACTGGAAAATATGGTGTTTTAACGTTTTCTACCACGTTTTTTGACTAGTTATGTTCTTTATAAAGAAAATCTACCCGCAGGCATGAAACCAATGACACGCTTATCGTTTGTAATTAGTTTTATATAAGACCTTTCCTAGGAGTGGCTGCAAATAAAAAGGTCACCATTCGGACATCAAAAGAATCCCTTATTGGGGAAGTGAAGCTTTAAAAATATACTCCAAAGAAAAGAGAAAGACGTGTATAGTGTGCTAGTTGATAGTAAAAGAGGAAAGAGGAGAGGAGCACGCACCATTTGTGCAAAATGTAAGAAATGACTTAATGGTGTATGCTTCCCGCAACACAAGTGCCAGAGGGTAGATATTTCTTTAAGTGCAACTTTTGAAAAATCTATCGCAATTTTTTCATTAACATTTTATATTTTAATAGCTAAAAGACCAAGCTATTGACTGAATGTGAAATAACAAACATTTCCTTTGATTTTCTATGGGTAAATTATCGTTAAAATGCATATTTTGTATTATTATTTATTAGTTTCTGTATATATAAATTTTTATAATATTAAATAAAAGTGGTAAGCGCGCAAATTTTTTTTATTTTGAACCTTATGATATGATACATAAACGGTAAAAAATATAAGGATCAATAATGGTATTTATAATTATTAAAATTTATTAAACAAGAACCTGCATTTTTGCGGGAAATACCTACGCAATTTTGGCGTACACCTCGAAAATTCGGTCCGCAGTAAAAGGGTTAAAAGCCGAGATCATGCAATGATTTACTCTGTTATGCAATATCTTCAAAATAGTCATCTCATTTCTATCTGTTTATACTTATAAACATGAAAGTGGGTGGTTTTAAAAAAGTGGTTACTGGATTCTTATTTTAAAAATATCTATAAAGAACCATCTCCTCCTATTTAAAATAGAACATGGCAACCATTTACTGTAAAAATAATTTTATTTATTCCACTTAATCAAATTACATGAAACAATGTAAGAATGTTAAAGATGGATCTTCATTATCTAACAATCAAAACATCAATATATTGCACCCCAGTAGTGTAAAAATAATTTAAACTTGATGACAAGTATGGATCTTCATTGCATATTTTGGCATGACTAGCTAGGCTCATCATTTCAATTCAAGGAGTTAATGCAACTTTGCAATTCCTGTACCAATATGAGGCTGTGATAGTGGACTAAACCTCTTTGCTGGAGGAAACTGCAAATTTTATGCCTAAGAAATGTATTAAATGAACAAAGAATACTTCTTTAAAATTACACGAAAATTTTATTTGAATTCTTTTAAGTTGAACTTGACTGCATCTAATTAAGTATCGCGTAGTGGCATGGTTTACTGTTCTGGGTTGATACCTTTGGTATGAGTGGAGCAACTGACTGGAAATTGGGAGATCTGGGTTTGAGTGTCAAGCTGTTAGACTTTTTTCATGTTTCAATTCTTTCTTGTTAATTGAAATTTAAATTATGATCTAATAATATGAGTAATAATCACCCAAAAGGAAAATAATTAATTTAATATATATTTATATTATATAATATAGGATATCTCTTGGAATTGGACTCAAACTGAATAACACTAATGTACAAATAATAATTTATTTTAAGATTCTGTCCTCAGAACTTACACATGAAAAGATAGGTATCAGATAATGATCACATTATATACTGCCCATGAAATTCAAATATAGATTTAAAAAGCAGAAAATTATTAACCATTTACCAATTTAACAAAAATATCCTAAAAGAAAGACCATTTTTTGGCCTCAATTACGTGGTATCTCCTCATCATGAAGGAAATGAGTAAATTAATAAGTTTAAATAAAATCTTAAAGTAACCACTGGATAAGGAAAAAATTAAATCAAGGTGAATTAGTGTGTTTTGATGGTGTAGTTGTTAGCATACATGCCTGAAAAAAGGGAACTGGGTTCGAGTTCCAGTAATGTCAGTATTTTCAATTGCTGTTTCACTTTTATCATCATATAAGCACTGTTTGCTTGAGATGATTTTGAACATTGGTATTATCAAGCTTGTCATAACAAATTTCTGCAATAAATTAAGTAACGTAAGAGGAATGTTCGCTAAGTGTCTGATTTCGGATGGATTTCCACTAAGTAAAGGCTTTTTCAGTTGAATTCATTGAAAGTCATTTTGTTGTATTTCAGTTTATTAAGGATTAATCAATAATTATTGGATATTTAAATTGTTTGTGATTATTGGAGTGTCAGTAGCTATATACTCTCATTTTTTGTATGTATCTGTTACATGGTAATATCTATGCAAATTTCCAGTGATGTATGTTTCATGGTATTATCCATGCAAATTTCCATGAAACAGATCCATGCAAAAAAAATAATAATTTTGTTTGCATTGATCTTTTCAATGATATTAGACTCAAAATGTTTGAAACAGATACCAAAAATTGAGGAATACTATCTCAAAAGCATAGAAAAAACAACTGAATACATATAAGTAGGCAAATGAAGATCCATTTTCGTATTCGATTGCTCTTTATGGTTTTTACCCTTTTCCTTGGAAAGAAGTACCTTATTTATCTCTATCATCCATTGTATAGTGTTCCATTCCATAAAATTCAAAACTGTCTTATTGCTTATAATCCATCCTTCATGTACCGTATGCCTGTTCCTTTTAAACTGTTATGTAAAATGATTGCAAAGGAAATAAAATATTATATATTTGAAGGGGGTAAAAATGGAAAAAATTGTGGCAATACATATCAGGAATATTAATATTTCTTGATACGTCTGTATGAGGTAATAAAGCTGTTATTTCTGTGAAATATTAAATGATTATTTTTGTTTTCAGCCTGTACTGCAGAGAGATTCTTTAGAGTGGATCGTGCTCAAGAGCACTTGCATTATGTGATGGATGTTGGTGGTAGTGAGGAATTGTATGTATTAGACACTGGAGCTGGAGGTCCACCTCAGACGCCAGATGATGATCCTTCATCAGTTGCACTTCCTTCAGCTGAAATCACTTCACCAGCAGATAAAATTGAGCCTCCAGCCCCGGCACAGAGGAAGCCCAATGCTGATGTGAGGTAAGAACTTCATTGTTTTCATCAATGAGTGCTTTAAATTGTTAAATTTACTTCCTGAAACTGTGCTTCTTGCTGTGTTTTTTATTGAACTTTATAATTTGTTACTTTTGATTTTTGTTGCTTTTACCCAAAATGCACTGATTTATACTGTATGATTGAAAAATAGCATTTTATGTTGTGTTATACTAAAAGTGTATGACACTTTATGTTATATTGTTACACACATGTGTTGTAATTTATACAACCAAAGGCTTAAAATATTCATTTCTGTCTATCTATAATTGTATGTTTATTCATTTTGCATGTCTTTAAATGTTCAAGATGTTATCTACTTATGCTTTGAATACATAATTTTGAGAGGTATGGAGCGCTTCAATTTGAAAGATTTATTATTCTCTTAATACATGGCTCATTAATTCTTTCAGACAATATAATGTACAAGTTCTTAAGTGAATGGCCAATGTTCCTTTTTTATAAGTGATAATGATTTCAATTTTATATTTGACTGGCTGTTAAAAGTAATGCTTTGTTTCAGTTGAAACAGTTTTGAAAAATTGCTTATTTCTATATATTTGCACTCCTCAATGGTAGATTTATGGCCAGTACTCGTATTGTCAGGACTTCTTGTGAATATAAAAGTGGCTTTTATATTGCTCTTGTAAAGTAACAGTGTAAATAGCATGCCCGTTAAAATATGTAAAGTTAGTGAGTGTTAAAGTAATGATGGTGACACAAATCAAAATCTTTTTCAGTTCGGCTGTTGAATGTGGTTTTGACATTGTATTTACATTGAACATGTAGTCTTCTCCAGTAATGCCTGAGGTCAACTATCATATGTTAATTTGAGTGTATGAGTATCATTGATCAAACAGCCATCTATCTTTTCTGTGGCTCTCATCCTATGAATTGTGATATTTGAGAGACTGTTTCATGTTAACAACAGGACGAATTCTTGAGAAATTTTGTTGCATTTTGCTCTTGAAATTGCTATTGTGCTGTTCCTGTAATAGTGTGATTCCTTATGATGTCATTGATATTACATTACACAAGGAAGTCATCCGTCCCTAATGTTAATGCTATTAATCTCTTCATGCTATATTTAATTGTAAATTGAAAATCTAATATTGCCAGAAGATGTGTAAATTAGTTATTTTATCTCGATAAAAATTTAATGAAAAATATATAACCAAGTTTCAGTTAATGACATTTTTATGTAAAGCACATACATCAGTGCTTATGAGTTGTTCCTTATTGCATGATTAAGGCATGATGTAAGCTATATCCCACATATGTGGAAATAGTAGTATTCAATGCCAACTTTGGTGTAAATATTGTTTAAATTAAACATAAGGTCAATGAAATAATTTTATCATATTTTTAGTACAGAAATACATTTTAATGATGTGTAAGTATTCCTTGTAAGGTGTAAGGTAATTTACCCCTATTGTAAAATAATATCTTTTATAATTAGATGAAGTGCAGGTTTGTTACACTTTGTAGTAATTATTTGAAGTCACATATGCAGTATATGAAAGCAATAAAGTTGGTCCATTAGTTTTTTGTTGCTAGTGAAGTGCTTGTATTTACAATAACAAAAAATATTGTCATAATTTTTCATTTTTCAAGCTTTTTTGTGCTAGTTTTGAGTTTCAAGTGTTGTATTTATGCTGTAAGAGAGTGGAAGTCTCCACTAGCACAATAAATATTTGCTCCGACAGTGTTGAAGCAACTAAGGAGGGAGGCGGGGACCGAGAAATAATGTTACAAAACTCAAGTAGTGATCAAATGGCCAATGGCATTAATAATGTTGGTGGTGTTCATTCAAGAGATTATTTAAGTGCAGCAGGACATAAAGGAGGCAATGTTGGAATCAAGAGTAATGGAAGAGCTTCATCAATGGCATTTCCAGATGGTGTTCTACAGCCTGGTGGTAATTTTGGTCGCCTTAGGTAGGTTCACACTGGCGACCCCAAGTCCAAAAGAATCCCAATTTTGGATATTATCAAATTCATTTTTTTCTGTTTAAATTATTTTTATAATAATTTGAAAGTGAGTTTGAAATTGTAACTTACTCGAATTATTTTACATGATTTGATAAATGCCAAATTATGTAATTTTTACATTTACTATTTTGATGGACATTTAAAGGGACACAGTGAGATTTTTTTGTTATAATTTTTAAGGTGTAAATTAGGGTACTGCAAATTTCTTACAAAATAATATCCTGCATCGGTCAAGGTAGTCAAATAACTCTCAACTATCGGACATTAATTAATTAATGAGCTTTCATTATTTAACTGTTAAGGAGTGTATTTTAGGTCAATGCCATTAATATTGTTATTTATCTGAAGAGTGATGATATATACTCAAAAATAAATTAATGAAATTCCATGATATAGATAATTAACTGCTGAAAAATATTTTCCGATTTTCTTTTAAAACATTGAAGTCCATCCAGTTTACTAAAAGATGTTTATATCTGAGTGTACTTGTTTCTATACCTGTTTATTTTACCTACAACTCTTGTTAATTCAAAACACATTAATTTTAAATATGACCTGTTAAATATCAACTTTTTATAGGAAATGATTGACCTTTTATATCTAAGTATAATATGCTTTACCTGGATATTCCACGACTGACTAAACATAAATTTCAAATGTAATCAATATTACAAGATGTAGCTTTGTGGAAAGCCATAGTATAAGGAAAAAATTCCCACAGAAATTTTCTGTCGAAATAACAAAATTTTTTTATTATATATTTCAAATTTTAGGAATTAGGAATGTTAGAAATAAAGTTAAAGCGATAGAAGGTCTTACATGTACCTGACAAAATAAATGATGTACTTAATCAACATAATGATTGGATCTCTGCTTTTCACTTTAATTTCTAATTTTTTTATTTAAGTTTTGATTCTAAAATTTTAATGTTCCAATTCTGCATATTTTTATGCTATGTTAAATGTTGGTATCTTTATATAGATAATATTCTGTGTGTATGTGATGGTTCAGTACGGTAACTAACTAACTCTGAATTTAATTCGAACCCATACCATTCATAAATTTAATAATTGAATTATGAAATTCATTTAATTCAACTTTCCATAATTTAATTATATAACATATTTGAACAAACTTCCTCAAGTCCAAATAAACAGATCATGTCGTACCTGCCTCATAAAACCTTCACCCAGCTCAAAACATTCCTCTTCCCATGACCATTTATGTCCATGAATAAAGTTGATTTAATTAATAAATTATCTACAATGAAATATATTATAAAAAAAAATTCAAACTAAAATATATTGATAGTTTATATTACAAAATATAATTAGAAATGAATCATTAATGCTATATATGCTATTTCATCTACTTGCTAACTTGAAATCACACCAATTTTGACTGTAATGATCTGATTCAATCTGTATTCTAAATTAATCACAGCCTTTGTTCCTTCCTAGTCTAGAAATTCCTTTCTGGAATCTCTTTTTTCCCTTACTTAATCCATTATTTTCCTATAAATTTATTTCAAAATTTCCTAACAATATCATTGAAATAGGTTATGGCATGGATGAATATAAATGGTCATCATAATAGGAGTGGTCTTTTACTTTTGAATGTTTCCTTGGGCTAATCTTCTTTTGATATCAATGTTACTTCTTCCATCCCATGCTATGCTTCTTCCAAGGTAGGTGAATGACTCAACTTGCTCTAGTTTTTCTTCTTGAAGGGTGATATTTCCTTTTAGTTTATCTCCGAGAAGTAAGAATTTTTGTTATTCTCATGTTCCATCCTCTATTGTAAGAGGTTAATCCAGTCCATTCTGGGATGCCTGATTAGCATCTTCATTTACTGTTGTTTCTGCAATATTATATGCATAAACTTATTTCCTGATACCCTAAACTTCTATCATGTTCATTTCTTCTACTTCTTTTACTGCTTCCTCTAGGTTCATTGATTAGTGCTGGTTACAGGCTACATCCTTATCTAACTCCTCAATTTATTTTAATAAAATCAAACTGATCAAATGAGATCTGATGGAATTTCATAGCATAAAATAGTCTATTTTGATATCTCTTTTGTTCTTATCTCTCACCAATAGAGTAGTTACTGGGTTTGTAAAGAGTTGGTAGATTATTTTCCTGTAATTGTAGTGAATTCTTTCCTGGAATAACTTGTTCCACACAATGGTTTTTCAAACCTTTCCTATGTCCATGAATGCCGCATGCACTGGCTTGCTGATGTGCATCATCTTTTCTATTACTGATCTTAGGCTTAATATGGCTTCCCTGGTTCCTGAATTTTTTCTAAATCCTATCTGATTTTTGGGTAATGTGGCTTTGATTATTCCTTCCATTCTTCTGTGTATCATTATTGTTAATCATTTTGTGTGATAATATACTCTTTTTCAATGCCTCTCATATCTTTTGGCTCTTGTTTTCTTCATTATTGTTACTCTTCTTAAAATCCTTTGATTAGCTCTCTCTTTCATAGCCTCCTTGATAATTTCAGGTAGGATGTTCTTTGATTTCCCTTCTTGATCTTTTATGATTACTCCGTCCGTATTGTCTGCTCCAAGTGAGTTGTTCCTATTTAAATCATGAAATAGTCTTTGATACTCTCTTTTTCTTATCTCTGGGCCTTTTTCTATCTTCATCTACATCATTTTTGTTGGGAAATTTATCTTCTGGAAGTTTTTATCCTTGTTAAAATTCTTCAATATAGTCTATCCATCTCTTTCCTATGTCCATTTTTCTCAGGATCTTCCCATTTGCACCTCTTATGTAGGTGCATGTAATCTTTCTTACTCTTAAATGGCTTTCTAGCTTTTATGCTGTTTCATGGTTTCCCATCATTGTGCTCTCATTAATATCTTCTCAGCAGCTTTCAATGCACTCCTCTTCCTTAGTTTTCTATGTTTCTCTTAACTTGTTCCTCTATTTTCTTGTGGAAGACTCTTCATTTGTCCCTCCTAGAGTTCTTGTATTTCCTTTTTAGGTCATTTATCTCTTATGTTTCCTTTTTCTCCACAATGTCTTGTATTTGCATTGTCTTTGGTCTCTTGGTATCAGATCTATTGAGAACAAGATGCTCTTTTGCTACTTCTGTATTTACATTTTTTAATTATTTCCATCTACCTTCATTGTTTATATTCCTCCTATTTTTTAGCTTTTCTTGATTTTCATTGATCTTCAGATTTAATCTTCTTCTAATACCATTTTCTTTTTCTCCCAAGGTTTTAGTAGTCCAATCCCTGCTGTCTTATTAAAAGAAAAAATGACTGTTTTATGCTCCTGAAATCACCAGCCCCAGTCCACTATCTTGCAAATGTTCAAGATAAATAGGCTAGCCTGTCTACCTCTATCTTAGCATTTTCTAGCCTCTGACGAATGCCTTAAGATCTTACATTCCATGTTCCTGTCCAACAGTTTACAATCTTGACCAATTTACCCTTCTTAGTGTTTCCTGTTGCCTTCCCCAACAGTGTTATTCGTGCGACATCATCACTCAAGTGTCTGACCCACTGAGGTACAGACTTTACTTGGAATACTCGACTCTTGGACCTATTGGTGATTGGTGATCCTTTCAAGAGCAAAAAAAAATTACCTCAGACAACACAGTTCAGAGTATCATTGGAGCTTGCAAGTCATTCCATCACAACAATATTGTTGTCCAAGTGAGGGATATTAACAGTATCAATGAAAAACATACACTTTTGTTCCTTTTGTCTCAAACAAAGGATCTATGACTTAGGTAACTAGTGTACTGACCGTTTCATTGCCAAAAATTGATATCTTTGTATATTTTATCTAGCATAGTTCTCCCATCACACAATCTTTCTGCTTAATTTGCTATTTGGTTACAGTTTTCATGTAATTTCCATTGACAGGTCTTCTGAAGATAATTGTTTAATGTAATTATTATACTCTACCAACTCAGCTGGTAATCCAAAAAGACCTCAACTTCTGCTCTCATTTCTAAAATAACTGTCATAGTGCATAAAATTTAGCAATTATTATTTCTCCATTTGAGGAAATACTATATTTTATGTGTATTATAGGTAATTCCAATTCAGTTCTTTGGTAGATCAAATAGTAGATAAAAGCCATTTCTCATTTCTTACGAATCATTTAGAATTATTACGGATTAAATGCTAAGGTTTGCAGTGCCCTGATTAAGCACATCAATCTTTTAGTCCTTAATGCTGAATTTTATGGTATTATGTTTTGAATGCTGAACTGTAAAAATGCTGTTTTAATGTAAAAACTTTTGTATGGAAAAGACCATCCCAGAAATTTTTGTATATATATTTTTATATATTTTTTGTTGCCCAGGATGAGTTTCAAACTTTTTTGTTGAGGCAAAGATTTACCTCTCTTGTAGATTATTCAATTTTTTGCTTTTGATGTTTTTTTTCAGATTTTTTACAAAAAATGTTTGTATGATAATATTTATCATTTTTGTAACACAGGTTATACATAAATTTATTTTTGTGAATATTTTTGTTCAAATTTACATTGCATTAATTAAGCAAGGAAATAATGGCTAAACTTTATGAAACTTTGTTCTATATATCCATTTTTCTTAGTTGTTCTTTATTTGTTTTTTGAAACTGATTTTTTCTCAAATTGTTATAAAGTGTAATTTATGAAATTTCCAATTTGAAAATAACTTCAATCTATGCTGATAAAGTGGGTAACTTGCATGCATTTTAAGAATCTTTTCTCTGATCTTTATCCCAAATTAATTATTATCATAATTCTCCTTGCATGCTAGCGCTCATGCCAAACTATTTGGCCTTGACTTTTATTCCTTGAGGTAAGTTAGAATAAATCATTTTATCTCTATTCCAAATTTCTAAAATATGGTATTGAATTAATTTGAAGATTCCTATTTTAATATCCTTTTGTTAGAAAAAAATTTTTAAATCGTGGATAGTATTTTTTATTAAATTATGTTGAATTATTTTCAGCCATCTATTGGAAAAAACTTCACTGGATGTGTTGAAAGCAGCAAAGACTGGGGACATCAAGTTGGTAAGTAAATTAAAAAGTTTATGATTTTGTACATTGATTTGGTAATATATGCATCTGATTTCTGTTTAAAAATAATAGATGATATTATTCATGAAAATACATTCCTTTATGTCTAAGAAGTTTCATAATATTGATATATATAATATTATATAAATATATGGCAGAGTTGTTATTAAGCTATATAGTAATTTTTATGGGAATGAAAAGTTACATTATACTATTTTAAAAAGATTACTTGTAATCAGTAAATGCTGCTTCAGTGGATCTGATTATATTACACATATTAAATATTTTGATGTTGCTTGATAATGGAAAGGTAATAGCCTTAGCTTTTTAGCCTTTTTTTAAATCATTAAGTATGGAATAAGTTTTTAGGAGTTATTAATGCTTCTGTGTTATCTTAAAAAAATCTATTTAAGATTTAGTTTTTTGGGGAATTCAATTTTCATTTTAAATAAATTTAAGTGTTTAAGGAATCTTTATTTCCATTCTCTTGATAGTGTGTTATTATGAATTATTATGAATAATAATTGCAGGTGAAATTTTTATGATTTTGTTATTGAAGTATTACTTGTGTACTTATTTTGCATTAATGTAAATTTTATTATTTTTTAAATTAATTTTATTTGTACATTTATTACTTTTATCTGTCCTTCACTTCTGATTTCTCAAATTTTTTTATTATTTTGTAGCATTTCTTTTTTATGATATTTTTAGCAAGTTTTGCTCAACTTAATACATGCCAAAATACCACATTAATTGATTTTGTCAACATGTAATATCTTCGAAATGTAAATACTTATTTTGGTTCTACATTCCTAATACATGCTTCATCTACCATTGTTTCAGTTAAGAGATTTACATGCTATGGGTTATTCATTGTTGTCGATTGATTCATCTGGTCAAACAGCTCTGCATTTGGGCTCCCAGCATGGACATAAGGATATCATCAAGTACTTGATTGCATCTGCTCCAACATCCATTTTGAACATGGTGGACAATGACAAGTAATTATTTGATAGATCAAATTTGTAGTTCTGCTATACGTTGTGCTAAATACATTTATTTATCTTTTTGAAAATTACATTAATTTAAAAATAAGTTAAATGTATTTTTGATTATGGCTATATTTATACAATCAATTTATGATCATGACTTCAGAAGTAAATCATACCTATTTTATGACATTGATTCTTTTCTTTTGTAAATTTAAACTATTTAAAGATAATTATCAAATCTTAATGATAATCTTAGTTTATATAAAAAATAATGTAATACAGCATATACTATGCAATAAGGCTGGATGAATGTAACCACTAGTTCTAGGCTGACAATAGATGTATGAAAACAAATCATAGAGCTGATATCTCATCTCACTCAGTTCAATATTATTACTTTGATCTCGTGAAATTCTGCTTTACCTATGTTGAAAGGGAGACAACTTTTGTCCAATAAATAATGTATTTAATGGTACATGTGAAATATTCTCTTATTGTATTTGCTCTTGGATTTGAGTCTCGTTTTAAGATTAAAGTGAGTTGTTTGAAATTTGTTATTCTTTTTTTTTATGCATGTATTCAATCAATACTCTCCTATCAATGAGGGTATTTTACTCTTATTTTCAACATCTTGAATGTTATTAGGAAAAATAATATTTTTTAAGGAGTAAAAAAATCACATATGAATAATTTTAAGCCTAAATTTAGGTAAAGGTGAACAAAAGTTTACTTTTAATCATTCTTTAACAAAGGGAACCACACAAAGTTGTTGTAACTATCTCCTCATTTTGTTAACTGTTGAATCTCACCTGTAGTTTTGACTTCTTACTCTAGAGGCCAATCAGCTCTACACAAAGCAGCAGCTAATAAACAGAGAAGCATCTGTTGCATGCTAGTTGCTGGAGGTGCTTCCTTAATGCTGAAGGATTCTCAAGGACATACACCACGAGAACTGGCTGTTCAATCAAATGATGAAGAGCTAGCTGCATACCTTGAAAGTAAGCAAATTCCTAGATTATCATTGCCAATTTATTCATAGGTTAATAATAGATAATTAAATAAATTAATATTTAGATAAATGTACATTTTCAAATCTAGATATAAATAACAGTCTGTGTTGAACTAATTATCTGCCAATAATCTATATTGAATTTAAATTACTTATGGACTGATGATAGTTCTGAAATGCTGTCATCAAAGTATGTGAATTATTGGAATGTTGCAATCTAGCCTCTCCAGATATTAAATATTTAATTATAAGCATGGCTTGTGCTATCTTGCACTATTTTCTCCCAGTGCTGTTATTATGATAGGTATTTCTCAAAAATTGTTTATTTTAGCTTTCCAAGGAAATTCTTATGATATTCTATATGTATGGCCATGTTTAGCTATCAGATGAGGACTTTTACCTAATATGGAAAGGATTTAATTTTACTTCTTTGCACAATAAAGCAAGCCTTTTTTCATAATGTTAACATGACTGGGAGTGCTATGTAGGTAGCATACCTACCTTTTTGCTATTTTTCACTTCTGTTTAACATCAGGACTTATACCATTATTTCTCCCTAAGGTAAATTATATAAGTTTCTTAGCTTAAGTCGGACAGTTGTTTTAGTATTGGATAATTATTTTGTGATCTCAAATGGATATTGTTTCCAACTTAGTCAGAAAATTATTGATTACAGTCTATGGTTTATCATTTTAGAGCTTATATGTTACTACTCTTTAATTCCTAGAGAAAATCAGTAGCCCTGTGAACAACAGAAAAGTCTCGTTTGATATGATTATTAATTATTTCTTATTGCTTTTCTACATCATAGGTCAGGAACAGTTTCAGCTTGTTGCTGAAGATATGGAGACAGTAGTGTGACCAGTGATTTAATGAAATTCCTTAAGTTGCAAAGAAGCATATGATTACAAGCAAAGAAGATATGTTTTACTTGAAGAGTATATGAAGATCCTGACTAAGGCAGTTATTTGACTGCAGTGTCAATCAGTTTGTTCATGTAGAGTTATATTGATAGAAATGATTAGGAAATATTTTGTTTTTCCTATTTAAATTTATGTACTTAAGCAGCGGTCTTATTTTATGAATGAAAATTATATCAAGGGAAGAGAAGTCAGTTTATGCTTATATTAGTACACATGAGGAATTTTTGAAATCATGATGCATTAACATATAATACTGAATTATGAGAAGATGGGGGATTTAATTTTAAAACACTGATTTTTTATTTATAGCTTCATTTTAAACTCCACCTTTGGGAAAACATTTATTGGGTCAAATATGGAGTTTAAGCATTTTTATGGAATCTTAAGCCCCAATTTGGTATTCTTTCAAGTGAATAACTTAGACACATAAATATTTATGTATCTAAGTTATTCCTTCAAATGATAGAATACCATATTTTCTGTGCATTTCTTTAATTTCAATGGCTATTATTTTGATATAAGACATAATGCATTCAATAATATCTGCACAGTGCAATCTATTTCTGTGAGACAGCATAAGCTTATCTAATAATTAATGTGTGAATTTCTCATAATTCACGAATTGATGACACCAATCAACGTAATTTTAAGCTGGATATATGTTATATTTCAACACATCTACACACATACACTTATATGTATATATACATACATATTCAAATTTCATAGGGTAATAGGTATTGTACAAAAAAGGTATTTATGAAACAATGGCCTTGCACTTATTACTATGCAGGTAAAGAGCTTTTGGGCATATGCTATTTTTCCCCTTTAGAAAAAAAAATAGTGAGATATTTACATGTGCCAATCAGTAGTTTCAGAATATTTCTACTAAAGGATCAAGGATGAAAACTTTCCTTCACCTGCAACTTTCAATGCCTTGGAAAACTGTAAAATTATTACTACTGAAATATTCCTTATATTTGTAAATTAAGAAGATAATTTTTTTAGCTTGTTGGTGAATTTCTTGTTGTAACAAAATATAATTTTCCAAAGAATCTCCTTCAAATTGCCTTGAGAACTATTATCTTGAATGTGCCATGCTCAATCTTGTTCTCTTGTGATACAAAACTGAGAACATTTTACTACTCTTATGGAATTTGTATTATTTCTTTACTCAACATGTTCAAGAATGTTAGTGAAAAAGCAAATGTTGTTATTGCATGGGCTATAAGTATGAGTGGAATGGGAGGTAACCATCAATCATATTTAGCTTAGTTGGTTAAATTGCTCATTTGTTAACTTTATTGAATTGGATATGCTTCCTTCTCATTGGAAAGTCATTAATCTACGATTGAAATCTCATTGAAATTACCAACTCAAAGATAGCATCACTTTCTTGAATGTATCATCTGATTATTTTAACAAAGTTCATTTAATCCTCTGAGCATTAGATTCATAGCAGATAACCTTTATTTACTGGATTAGTAAGTTGTGTTAGAGATGAAAAATTCATCTGCCTTATTTGATTCTTTCTGTATCCTCCATCAAATAGCACTTATCTTCTATTTCTTCTTCTGCTAACTTGAATATTATCCAGCCATATCCCTATCATCATTGGAAAAATGAAAACTGAGAAAATGCACTGCTAGCCTAACAGTGTCTTTAATTCTAAAGAATATTAGTACCATAATACATCAGTAAGTGATGATTATCATAACTTCATGTGTATATATATCATAGCTAGTGAAAGTTGTCATCCTACTAGTTTCTTGCTTTTTTGAGAGGGAAATTCTATATTTTGCACGTGGTAATTTGCTGATCAAAATACTAAAATCAGGAAGAACATTTTGATAAAAGGTATTATTCTGATTGTTTAAATGGAAATACCCAATAGTTTGAATGGAAATTCTTGGTAAATAAATTTCAGATTGTACATCTTTGTTAAAGAGACATTATGTTAAAATTGATTCTGAAGGATATTATTATGAAATTGATGAATTGTTGTAATTTTTCTACTCGATAGTATGATAAGCTGTTATCGTTTATAGATTAAGTGGAATCTTAATCAGAAATGAGACATCAAGTGAACATGATTTGTATTTTGAAGTGGATTCCAGTTAATATTTTTGAATGATCATAATCGTTTTTTCCTCTTTGAGCTCTTACTAAGCCCATGAGCTGGTGCTATTCCAACTATACGTATAATCTTTTATAAGGAAACCTTTCATGGTGTTACTTCAGGAGTGTGCAACTCTCTCTTAGTTTTGTGTCAATTTTTTCAATTCTTTTTTAGTCTTCTTGATGCTTCAGCATTGCAACTGCTTAGAAACTTACAAATCAAGTATATCTTCATAATATCAGCACAGTTGCATTAAGAAGCTTATCTTGTGCATGATTTTAATAGCACTTGCAATTTCAGTGAGTAATCATCTATTATTTTTATCTTCAAACTTCATTTTCAAGAAACTAAAATTTTCAAAGAGGGAAGAATTCTATGGAGATTTTTTAGGCTTAAACTTTAAGTTAGTTTCCTATATTTTCTTGATTTTCACCATGGCAGTTATTTGTATTTAGATTATATGTGTGTGTGTATACATATACACACCCACACACATGTATGTTAGTCAGCAAATAGTATTGTTTTCCTCAAATGTTATTAAGCATAACTTTTGATTTAAGATAGTATATTTAAGGTTCTTTTTATGTATAATTTTCTAACAAAATATTAAATCAACATCTTTTCATTGTGGATTAATAGGTTACCATTTTTATTAGTATACCAGAAACATATTATTTCTGGTCTTGAGAGAATTGTACTAAATTTATAACTATCCTATTAGCTATGTACTAACATTGAAAACTATTTTTTACTTCTTCATTGAAATGTATCAATTTTGAGGAATGAGTGAGGCACTGGTTGCAAATTCCACTCAATTTTAGCAGTTTTTCCAACATAGTTGTCATTTTAATACTGATGACAGTAGTAAATGTACATTCCAGCACTGTCAATTAGATCTGCCCTAATAGGTTGCATATACAGACAATCACATATCATATTTATAAATTTTAGATGATTCTGTTGAGTATTGTATCACATACATTCCATATATTGATAATATTATCCTCATTAATTTAATGTGTTTTCCTTTTTCACCCTTAAATATTGCCTGTTTCTAAGCATGAATGATTGAACCATCCTAGAAATTTTCTGCTGAAAATAGAACATTTATCTCAGTGCTCAATTCATTCTCTATCCCAAAATTTTTGCCAAGGAATGGAGCATTTAGTTGAATCTCTTTTCATTATTTACAGATGTATGAAGTTCAATGAAAGTTTCTGTAAACATGGAAGCATGTTTTGACCAAAAATATTACATACTACTAAATCATAGAATATTACAATAATATTAATGCTTGGTTTTCTTTGTTACCTTTTGATATTGATGACCCATTGTCTCTATTTTCTGTAGCCTTTTGTCAGTGTGGCTAATTTTGCTCAAAGCAGAGAAAATAGGATGTAACTAGTGCATGTGTGATTGCTGCACATCAGCAAAGAGTGAATGTTGATTTGTTATTTTTTATATTATAACCTTGTTTAATTGAGCATTTGACTTTATAATAATGTAGTTGAATGTTCCTCATTTTGTCAAATAGGAAATGTTTTTATACATAGTATGGTGCATTATAGGTTTTTGACAAGATGATTATAGAGAATGATTTCAATTTTCAAACTGTTATGTAATTATAAGAGATGCTTTAGTTTTATCTTTCTATGTTAGTGTATTGCGATTTGAAACAAAAACCATTCAATGATGAATTTTGTATATGACATCTTAGAAACCTGTAGTGTTCAAACTTGTACAGCTTTACCCTTGTCAGTTGTATCAATTAAAGAAAAGAATAATAAATTAACTTGTATTTTCCCATGGACAACATAATGAAACATAATTTTCATCATATTATATTTTCAATACATTTATGTATGTTTGTAAAAATGCCACCCATGCTTTCAAGTCTGATTGTTTCTCTATCATTTATCAAAGGAAATTAGTTCAACTTGCAAAGAAAAAGTTAATCCTATTCATAAGGAAATTCTTACGTACAGAAGATTTTTATTATAATATACATATACATACAGAAGAAGGTCCGTTATTAGTAATTAATTCCCATGCCATATTTTCTTTTCTAAAGAAAAATAGAATAGAGGAGCTGTAAGAGAGGACTGAGAAAAAACAGTCTATTGCCACTGAAAAACAATAATTATTTACAAGTATAGAGTTTTAGAGCTTCCTTGGCCAGAATTTGTAGACAAGATATCAGTTATTAATTGATAGAGTATCTCATGAAGGCGTGCTTCAAAAATTATGATTAAATTAAATATTTGTAGCATCTTAAAAATAATGTACTTAAGTGGTAATTGAAGGAGAACAGAATTAAATGATATATTTATAATGAAAGATAATCAAAATATATGTCAATCAAAGTTTTCAATTAATCAATGAAACCATAAATAAAATTACTTAAATTTCTTGACAAGAAAGCATTGACATTTAATGGATAATGAAGCGTGAGTGATGAAGATACCTTGAATAATTTGAATGAAAAAATTTCTCCCTCCTGCTCTGAATTCTGAAGATATCGGAATTTTATGAAAAGAAACTGTTACCTGTATGAGGGAAATAAAGCCACTTAAAGTGAAAATTTCGGACTTTTCAGTCATCAGTTTTCAGTCATCAATTTCAAAAACACGGTTTTGAGATATAGACGTTCTAACTTTTATCTACGAGTATACGAGGGAATAAAATCAACATTGTTAACTGCTACATTTGGTGCAAATAGCCGTTCTTCTGTATGGCAGTAGTTAAGCTATATTATTTTATTCTGTACAAACTAATTGACCATTCCGTGTTCAGCTGCGGCGCTTCTGCCTCGTCTCTAGCGATCTTAGTTGTCAGAGTAAATATTTCATTACTGTGCTATTTACAATTTTTCAATTACTTTTACTACAGGTTATAAAGCATAGATAAAACAAGTATGGGCAGCGATTCCAAAAATTTTTTGCCGGAATTCAGATATTTTGGACCCTGGAGGCGAATAGTCGAATTTCTTTCGCATTAGCGTACGGCTTTCAGCACTTCTTTACAAAGCTTCCTTCGATAACTTCTTAAAGATCGGAATAAAATATTGGATGATGAGGATGTTTAAATTCAATTTCAGTATAAATTCGAAGGAGCGGCGATTCTCTTTGTAGTATTCCATGACAGGTAATTAAAAAATACATGTCAATTTCAGTAATCTTAGCCATGCGATATCTGCTTAAAGTTTTGTCTCCTGATTAGCAAAAATCATCCATCAGTTGTTTATCTGTGCTATTTTATGTTAAGGCATCATGCTCTCTGCATAAATATACGAGACTTAGCGGCTGGAGAATGCAGATTGAGACCGATTGGTGCAACTGCAAAGAAGAAAGAAGCAACCACTGCAGATAAATTCGATCGTAGCAGTCGGCTGGAGTATGTAACATATATGTACAACTTAATTTTTAACAAAGATGATAAATATGTACTTTTCATAGTAAGAAGTTTAAGAGATATCAGTTAATTGAGAGAGGAGTAGTGGTAAGAAAATCAACTAAAAATTATTTCCTGCAATTTCAAGGGTTGAAATGGGGGTCTTAAGATTGCTTAATGTTTAGCATAACGATCTGAACCTTCAGGAATATGTTCTTAATATTATACTAGTTTTAAAAGAATATTTTTCTTTAGCCTTTTCGCGCTTATTTCGGACTCCTTTTATGTATGTATCCTTTTTGTGTGTGATGGCAATCATTTTCCGAAATAAGTTGTGGGTTGATAGGTTTTTTGAAAGAAGTAACATTTCACTTTCTTCCATTTTATGTCGGGGGGATTTGGTTTGGAGGGGTATTACAGAATCACTCTATGGTAAGTTAAGGCTCGATCGATTTTTTTGTGAAAGACTTTCTTCTAACTGTATTTTTTCCACTTGTTTGGCAACAAACGATATTTGGATTTACCTTACCTTTCTGAAACGCTCAAAATAGTTCACTTTCATCTGATAGAAAATTTTGTCAAATATTTGCTGAATGTTACTGTAGATTAGGAAATACGTTGAATTGAGGCAGAAGTTAAAAATACTTTGTTTTAAGATAAATTTTTCCGAAAATGGAAACCTTGTAATTAAAGGAAGTTTACTAAGAAAAGCGTATAATTAAAGCTTTATTACATATCAATCTACTGCAGTCAGTCTACTTACTCCAGAGAGTTATGGACATGATACCAAGTGAGGCGTGGATCCTAATTTAATTTAAATTTTCTTGAAGTATTTAAGAACAATGGAGGAATAATCTATTTGAAAATATGGCATATTTACATTCATTTTCAGTTATAATCTATTATTTAAGTGTAGAGATCTACTTTGAAACATACTATTGTACTCAATTACTCTAAAGATAAAAAAATCGATAAAATGAACACGAAATGCGAATTAATCGGTTAAGAATTAAAAAAGATACCTCTTAGTATCTCGTAGATATACTAGCATTTTTTGTTTTCCCTTATTAATTCTTTAAATGATTGTTGCATTTAAAAGGACAAATACGATTCCTCGAACCGTTAAACCGAAAAATTTCTGCTGATTATCATCACAAGCATCATGAGAGATATACTCCTGAAAAATTCTGTACACGGGTTAAAATTCGTAACCGATAAACAGCGCAGCTTAATAGAGAGGTAATGTATTAATTATGGGTAAGGTCATACAATATATAGATAGTATATATACTAATATTCTATTTCAATGTTTATATATTCTATATAATAATTTCATCTATTCACCTGATGATGGCGAAGTACGCCGAAATCGGTCGTGGTTTTCAATCATTGTAGTTTGTGGAATTTCTTCAAATTATGTTTTAAAATAAACTATTTTTTACTATGGAATTCCACTATATCTCATTCGAACAATTTGATTTTATTCATCTAGGTTGCTGTGGATGGGTCTTGTTCTTACCTCTTCTTTCTTCATGATCCATATCATAATAGAATCGTACCACAGCTACAAGACCCAAGCGATGGCCTTCTCCGTAGACACGGCATATTTACACTGGAACACAGACTTTCCCTCCATTTCTGTTTGCGAAAGAGGTTCCACCGAGAAAATTTACCAATTGGCAGAAAGGTTCGACATTCTAACTGAGAAAATCTCTTTCAATATCCTCCTAATTATTAATGTTACTAAGAAGGTACTTTACTTTCGATTAATTAAGTAACAACTGAATTTCCCTAACATTTAACAAAAATCTGCTTTTGTTACATGAACTCTTTTACTAGAAAATTATGAAATATATAGAACTATAGCATCTTTTCCCTCTTCTGGAAAAATGTGCTACGGAAATCTTTCTGTTCGCGTAAAATTGTACTGTATTTGAAAATAAGAACATAGACTGTTTATTAAAAGAAATGTTTAGCGACAAAAATTGTGCATTTAATACTCTATAGAGAAGGATAGAGGGAGTAATTGATTTAGCGCTCCGATTGCTAATCATTGTTACTTTTTGTTCGAGACTAATAGACCCGTAAGCGTAATTCGGATTGATCCGGACCCGCTCTCGGTTATAAAATCAAAAACTAAAGTTCTATTCAAGATATCGACTCAGAATAACCTGTAAATGAAAATAACAACATTTATCTCAATTTCTCTCGCGACAAGGTTTTCGTAACGTAAGAAACAAAAAATTTTTAGGCGATGTATAAATTTGACTGCACGATCCAATTTTTCGGAGGTTGCGTTCCACTTAAATTATTTTTTACTAAAATATAATCACTCAAAAATTAATACAATTCGACTTTTATGTATTCATAAGGTATAATGAGTAATCTATGAAAAAACTAGCACTTTACGTTTGATAGGATGAGAGAAATGGCAGTTTTAGTATTGTTCACGGCTGGTAAGGTGACCATTTTTTTTAAATTCCGCTGTAAAATTTATTTCTTTTGTTTAAATGTTGAAAAAACTCCGTCAATATATACAACCATCCTTCCTTATCCAAATTTCACCAAAAAACTGGAAAAAAATCCACCAAACTAAGTTGAAAATCTTAATTTCATCCGTTGCGAAGGCAAATTTTGTGGATATCGCGGATATTCCGGAAAAATGACCTGGCGTAC
This sequence comes from Pantala flavescens, assembly GCA_020796165.1. Taxonomy (NCBI): domain Eukaryota; kingdom Metazoa; phylum Arthropoda; class Insecta; order Odonata; family Libellulidae; genus Pantala; species Pantala flavescens. The sequence continues at coordinate 31,064,632 of CM036886.1, forward strand.
GAGGCTATTCGATTTCTCCATAAGCCCCGTACTGCCTAGAAAAGTGGAACAGACTATAGAACCGTTTATTCGATAGATGATAGAGGTAGAAGATTCGAGGCTTGGACTCTGTCTCTCTCTATTGACTCTCTATTTTTATATATACTAATAAATGAAGCAAAAAATTGAAATTTAAAGTATAGAGGACGCTTCATAATTTTAGTGAAAAGTTATTGATGGTTTATTTATGGTAGTTACTTGTTATAAATCCATAATAAACACAAGTTATGATGAGGGAGAGGGAACAACTCTAAGGGAAAAAGAAACAGTTGTTAACGATGCTATAAGCTTTGGTTGTCTGGGAATTTAAAAAAATTCAATTGAATTGCTCAACGTGTCCAGTCTGGGTCTTTTAGTGCAAAAATTCTAAACGTATATTGTGTGCTCCAACCGACCTGGCAGTCTGGAAAACTTATGGGGAAATATAAATACACTTCTATTAGGGACCAAGGTAACCTTACTCCAGGATACGGAGCTTCAGATTTTTACGGATAAATTTATTATGATCTGATTTTATTTTGAATGGTTCTTCTATCCTTTAAATGTATAACCATTATTTAAAGAAAAATAACACCAAACATATGTTGAACGTCGAGAGACTTTTTTTCTGTTTAACTTTTGTTTTTAAATATTTCTTAGGTTGTATGGGAAGGACAGAGACTTGAATATCGACTTGTTTGTAATGGACATTGGCTTCTTTGAGGGTAAATGCCGCTCTTGTTCATCACATTGTATTACGGGAAGACTAGATTGCCCCAATGATTTACTGGAATTGTCTAAAAGGGTAAGCACTCGATTCTCATATAAGAGTCACATTTGACATAAATATTTTGTTCCCATGAGAAATTCATACTTTCCAATTTCGAGAAAAGAAACAATCATAAAAACACATACTATGGTACAATTATCGCAATTTGTTTTCATTCCCAAGTTTTCCCTGATATTAATACTAGCATTGAATGAAATCCATTTCCAGATTCGATCTTCATGCAGAGATCTATTGACATCATGCAAGTGGAATGAAGAGGATTTCGACTGTTGTCATCACTTTTTACCGCTAGCCACAGAACTGGGACTCTGTTACTCTCTCAATTCCGCTATGGTGTAAGCAAAAATGGATAAGAATGCTATATAAAATTCGGAAATTAATTTAAATTATAACTTAGCTCATCCACTTATAGATTCATATTCGCCTTTTGTTTCTCATTGGGGCGAACGTCTGCGGTTCAACAAGATAAAATTGAACGATAATGTTATTTTCAAAATGAGGAAGGGACTTGGCGTATCATCACTTAGGACATACGGATATTTTTCTTGGAGTCTTGAAAGTAAATCTCTGATTTTTGTCTATGCAGTTCAAATCTGATCACGAAGCAAAATAATGAGCTAAAATTTAAAAGATAAAATTGTTTTCTACAACAGCGCTCTTTGCGTTATAGTTCAGCAATACCGCCATGTCATAAACAAATCTGAATGTAACAAGATATACGAGGTGCATTGTATTGCATGATTCTGTTAAAAGTTAACAGGCCATCAATATATTGATTTTCGTCCATCGATTTATCTGAAGATTATAAGACATAGAAAACGTTTGCTGTCGCAACAAAGAATTTTTTACATTTATGGCATTCTTCACAGGTACAATTTTATGGAGACGTTACCATATGATAAGCATGGCTCTGAAGATAAATTATTCTCATCGCAAAGAGAAGTTGGTCCTGGAAATTTGACATTTAAAGTTAGGGAGTCAGTTATGGTTAGTAATTTACTTGGGTTAAATAAATGCTAACGAAATTTTAAAGTAAATAGTTTAAAATATGGTACAATTAATTGTCTCAGTCATGCATGATTTGTATTGAAACTGTACCTTATGAGTCTGTACCTGTACCTCCCCAACATATAGTTTGATAATAGATTACATACATTTAATAAAATTTTGCAAAGAATTAATTATATTTGTTTTATAATGAGATTAGACTTCTTTGATTTATAGGTTTATCTACATTCAAAGTATGATGTACCATACAGTAATCATCCACCACTGGAAAGAGTTAAAGTTGACTTGGGAATGGACATCACTGTAATATTTAAGGTAATAATATATTTGTTACAAGCTTAAAGAATGAAAGATAACTTTGCTTGAAAAGTCAGAGGGATTAGGAAATACCCAAATTGTAATGGAATTGAAGAACTACCCTATAATAATAGCTCAAACTCTGATATTCCAATATCAGTTTACTTGCAGATAAAGTATGGCTCTGTGCCAAAACGTTAAGCAATGCTGTAAAAGGATATTTAACAATTATGGAATTTGTTGTTTTTTGCTAAGTGTGATTCAAATAACCTCTAGCTATCAGTAGTTCTCATTTAATGAATTATTACCTATAATTAATAGAATTCCAATTTTCAATTCTACTGTAAATAAAATTATAAATCAGGAAAATACGTCTTAATCAAACAGGAGGGCATAGTGTGTATAGGTTTGGTGATACTATAAGATGTGTTTAATATTATATTCAAGTCACTTTAAAACTAAAAATATGCAAGGAACCAGACTTTTAGAAATATTAGAATTGCTGTTAGAATAGTAATCAATAATGATGCTGAATCAGTGAGACTGGCTAAATGTGAGGACAAGAAGAAATTAGTACTGCTTTGACTTTATTTGGATGTAGCTGGAAATGAAATACATGTGTTGATATATAATTCCTATGTTACTGAATGATCTACAAAAGAATTTTAATTCTTATAAATTATATTCACGATTTATATTTCACATATGTTCTGTATTGACAATTCTGAGTATATGTATTATTTAGAAACATACTTTCTGGATCTTTATTTAAAGATGATAACTATTCACAACAAGGAAGAGATTAAGGATTTAGCAGTTTGGCAAAGGAAATGCAGATTCCCTTGGGAAAATCCTAATTCAATCACATTACCATATCCTCTCCATTCTTATTCATCATGTGTTGTTGCCTGTCATGCATCTGCTCAGATGGAAATGTGCAACTGCACTGATCATTTTATAGCCAGTTTAAGAGGTAAATCTCATTAAAATATTGTCTCTCTTTGAATTTTGAAGTTCAAAAGCCATTTTAAAAATGTTATATGCTAAAAAAACAAATTTCAGGTTTTTTTTCTAAATTTAGTCTACATCTATAAATGTATTTATGTTGAATTACCCATAAATTCTTGTGATTTAAAGCAAGCTATGGAAAAATATGGTTATTGATAATGTATAATAACAGAATTTTACTTGCTGCAATAATTTTGTATTTGGGCAATCTTTGAAAAGAAATTCAGATCACTTTCCCTGAAGTTAGGCTCAAAAAGCATTCAATTAATATAGCTAGCCAGTGAGTATTAATTATCAAAATGTTAAATCAAGAATAAGTATCAAATATCCATTGTCAACTTTCAGTTATACAATAGTTTAACTCAGTAAAACCAAATGATGATGATGATGAATGAACCTTGATTATGTCCATCTCATTTTCAGATGTGTCTAAAAGCTGCTCAGTTGAGGGCTTGATTTGCTTATCTAAACAGCATAGTAAGTCCTTTATTCCAGTATATACTTATTAATGCATTATTCCTAGAAATTATTCCTTAATTGGAGTAATAACACTGAGAATACAACCAGCTATTGAAATTCTTATAACAAACTATAACAAAGAGAGAAAATGAATTATTTTTTTGGAGATATTATTATTTATTAAATACTAATTTATTTTCTTCAAATGTCTACCAAGGTGGGCCCATTTTCCTATAATTTGCTTTGTAATTAAAAATCCTCCCTTTGTAGGGATCCAGATATTATATAAAATAGGTATAGGTATTCTATTTAATTATTTCTCTATCTTTCTTCTTTCATAACCACATATGTCTTTCTTAGAAAGTAATTATGAAAATGTTCTTGTATAACCTGTAAATTGATGTGATGTTTAGCTCAAATGGGCTCTAATTCAAAACAAGGAATTTCTCTCATTCACTGTAAACAGATGGTTCAAGGGCTCAACTATTACTTCATTTATGTTTGTCTATCCATTTCTTTCACATTATTTGTGTGAACTTTCTTTGAGAATGAGTAAATTAAGAAAAAACGGTATATCTATTGAAGAGTGATAAAATACCAGGGAGCTTGAAAGTGATTAAACTGCTGAATCTGTAAAAAAATGGCTTATTAATACATATGGTTTTGGTATATTATTCAGCAGTTATGAGTTAAATATTTTCTTGATTATCATCCTCAAAGAATTAGGCATCCAATTTTGTATTTTGAATTTATTAAGATTATCCTATTACAACCTATTCTTATCAACCCTTTCTTCATCAAATACTTTCTTTTAAAGAAATCTTGAGGAGTCTCAAGACTGCTTGGAGCAGTAAAAGTGGGCTAATCTGCAACTGTGACTCTAGCTGTTTAGAAAATGAACATTCTATACTGTTAACTAGAAGTGTAAAGTAAGTATAGCTAAGTAGCTCATCACAGATTTAAATAAATAAATAAATATATATATATATATATACAGATTTAAATAAATAAATAAATATATATGTATATACACATAGTCTTTGAATTCACCAAATATAAAAAGAATATAATTTCATAAAGTGCCTCAAAAGGTGTTCTAATTCTAACGTGTATGTATTCTTTATGGAGATGAGTAAGTAAGTGAGCACCTCCTAGAATTGAACTCACAACCTACTGAGGAACAACCCTCTTATTGTACAAAAGGTAAATAAATTTACCATCTTTATGCAATATAACAGCCGTCCATATCTCATAAATATCTCACAAAATTATCCTAAATTGCCTCAAATGTATTTTAATGGGAGAATTTTAAATGAGCCTGTTGCCCAAATTAAACCAATGACCCTTTAAAAAATATTTCAGTTTTATATAGCAGTTTGGCCTATCTATAGACCTGTGAAATTTAAATCTTTGATGTAATTTGGAAGTATTATTAAAAAGCTATAGAAAATTGGGTAAATGCATTCTCACGCCTATAGCCCATCCTGTTAAGGCTGGACATTTGTATCCTATATACATATACTTAAAAGCATATCAATTTAGTTGACATATTAATTAGTAATAAAAAGTGACAATGAATTTAAATGAATATTAGCATTATTTTAGTAGCTAGGCATTAGTTATAGATAATAGTAATCATATATTAACATTATTTTGGACTCTTCATTGTTATTAATGAAATTGCACACTTAAAATTCATACTGCAAAAATCCTAACTATATTCATAATGTGTTTATTTCATCAAGTTTTCGTGAGAAGAACATCAGCACGATATCCATCAAAATGAATGCTTTACCGAATACAAGATTCGAGAGAAGTGTCATCATGAATAAACTGGATCTTTTGGGTAATAGGAAAATTAAGTATGTCTGAAATACCACATTGAAATATTTTAGCACTCTTGCTGTAAATTAAGTATCAATATTTTATTATTTGAATCTTGATTATTTTATGATACACTTCATTTTCAAAACTATATTTGACTATATAATCTTCCTTTTAATAATTAGTTTCCATAGGAGGAGCTACATCTCTATTTCTCGGAGCATCTGCAATCAGTGTAGTTGAATTTATATACACAATGGGGTCAGCTTTTATTTGCATTTTCACAAAAATTATTAAAAGATTAGCCATCAATCATCTATGAAAACTAAGTAAACTAAATAACCAATGTGTTTTTGATTGAGTTCAGTTATTCTCTTTATTGGTAACTCTCCTACCATTAATGGATGATCCAGATTATTATTATATGATTCTCATATTTAAATACCAACTCATGAATTAGCAATAGCAGACGACAAAATCCAAAATAACCCCAACTCCATTCTGTCAATTTTCTGCCATTTCCATTTTTAATCTGCTTGATTGGAATGATTACTTTTTGCTAAAGACATGATGGTTCAATATTTATTCATATGTATATATATAAATTGAATTTCATTAGTTGTACTTCAAAATATTAATGTTATGAATTTATAAATATTCTTGTGCATATTTATTTTATAAGTAATTTACACTGTGTGAAAATTTTGAAATTGGTCAAGAAATGTTTCCATGGAAATATGTAATACATATATCTTCTTGCAAAACTTATGAAATAATCATAATTCATTGTTTCTTTACCTTGTTCTTCTTGTGGTGCTTTAATTGACGATGATTTAACCTATTGTCCTATAAAAGTATAATGAATTGAATGAACTGATTGATGTTAATCATTCATTAATCAGAGACAAAATCTACACCTCCTATGTAGAGGAAACATTAATCTCATTTCAGAGTGAAAGTGATACATTATGAAATTATTATATTAAAATAATAACATTGGAAGTCAATTCTCAGAGAGTGAATCAGTCTAACAAGAATTTAACTGATTGCTATTTTCAATTCTATGTAAAAAAAGTGAATTTCAGATTGCAAAGCACATTATTTGTTTATTCATCTCAACTTTTAAGGATAAAGTCTTCCTTTTTTAACTATGTGTTTCTTGTTATGTTTAAGACCATAAAATATTTTGCAGACATAAAAAGGTTAAAAAAATGCAATCGCTGTGAATAATTTTGAACAAATTTTTCATTTCCTGTCATACTTGCTTGAGACATTCATCCAATCTTACAGATAAAAATTGTATCACAGTCATTTCATTAGTTAATTAACACCTGATCTTGAAATCTGACTTTGTTAGTCAACTAAAAGAACATGTCATCAACTGGAAACTAGTGAATTGGAAAAAACAATTACTTTTCCTTTAAACTGTTAAAGAAAAAGGCCAAATTGTTTCTTTTGGACACATATCATGGTATTTACTGATTGTGAGGTATGTTGTCTATACAGATAGTTGAAAGCACTATAGCGGTTTCCAAATTGGTAGTGATGTTATGCGTTCCAAAGAAGAGGCTCAATGAATATTAATAAAGTATTTTGTTTAGATTTTCAGAAAAATTATGTAACTTCTTTTCATAATCTTTACATGGTAAAAATCCTCCAAAAATGTTAACAGTTTTTAATTTTGGATTATCAAAAGAAATTTGTTTGCATTTCGGATAAAGTATTCTCATATATGGTATATAGTGAGATGAACTTAAGAATCGTTTCTATATCCATAGAAAAGCGAAAAAGTGTTTCCATGATTTAGTTTTATGCGTCCAATAAAAGATAAGATATCAACCGTTGTCAGTCACCGTTTTGTGTAACAGATAAGAGATGAGTAGAAAGTTTTCACGCGATATGATACTGAAGTCACTGACAAGATAGACATTCTTTGTTGTAAACCCTTTAAGTTATGAGAATGAACGTTTAAATGCTAATCAAACGCACGAGTCGAAAAGAAAAATACAAAATTGCTGAAATATCTAGCGTACTCGTCAGAATGCATAAATTGCTCAGTGTACGACCTCGTATGATTTGTATTCATAGCACCATAGGCAGTCCTTCTTTTGATGGGATCCATTTCCTGTTTATGTAATTACACTTTAAAAATCAATAAGAAATATAGCAACTAAGTATTCGTCTTTGAATTTATCTTGATTCATTACTCAAGAAAATCGTACAATTGGCGAAAATTAAGTGATTCAAATTCAAACTATATATATATATATATATATGTAGGATATTAATGTCAGGCCCAAACCGCTTTGGCCACGGAGCCGCCGATTTTTTTACGTAATGGCCCACTAAATCTCACTTACGAAAAATCCACTCTATCTATCATGGGCTCGATTCTAGGAGGCCCCAAAAATCGACTTTCCCCCGTAAGAATGCATGGGCCGTTTTTCAAATAATTTTAAAAAATACTTTCCATTAAGCTAGAAGGATGAGATTTCATGGAGCTATTGCTATTATTAATATCTACGGAAAAATGCTATTGTTTACGTACAACTGGTCATGGGTTCGATGCCAGGAGATGAAATATTTTCAAATTTTGAAAAATCGTAGCTCTCTTGATATGATACATAGCTCATTCAAACTTTCAACACGAATAGATACGTTTATATTGTACTTTGGAAAAAATCAGCACTTGCCTATGTGCCATGGGTTCGATTCCAGAGCGATCCGTAATCTCAATTTTTCTCATAAGGAATACATTGACCATATTTCCGAAACCTTTTTATGACACTTCCCAACCGCGCAGAGGTTCAAAATTTCACACAACCATAAATGGGACCATTTTCATATAAAAGCATCCCTAAAATTGACGTAAATGGTCGTTGATTTGATTCTAGGGGATTCTTTATCCATAGAAAAGTGAAAAAAGTGTTTCCATGATTTAGTTTTATGCGTATATTGGTGCACAGAATGTTAGTTCAAAAAAGGTGATAGGTTATATGATAGGTTTAACCCCAGAGATCCCCAAATTCACGATTTTTCTTATACTAATACATTGCCCTGATTTTAGGATGATAGTTCCAACACCTTAAAGAGAGGCGATTGAAAATGCATGTAAATGGGTTGCATTGCTATTAGTAACTATTCGAAGATCTTAAGAAACACTCTTCGATCCCAGGCTCATTTGAAATCGCCTCATCTAAAACACGCACGAATAGACATGTATATTTAGATGGACTTATCTGGAAAATGGACAGCTATAAATTTTCCAAGGGATTGCAATTAATTATCTTTTGTATGATTAGCAGATCCTTTCGCTGTAGGTATCGATGTTTATGAGCAAAAAAGTAGAGTACCTAAATGAAAAGGACACGTGACACGTGGATAATGACTAATTTTTCGAACAATAAATGTAATTTAGGCTGAGGGTCAGAAAAAATTATTTCTTTAAATATATTTTTATGCATATTATATAATATAATCCCTAATAAATACCAAGTATACATAATTTAGATTGAAAATTACACATCCAAGGGATAAAATTTGCATTTTAAGATGAAACAGAGAACAAGATATTTATCAACATGAAATTGGGTAATGTGTGCCTAATAAAATATTCCTAACTATTCAATATAGCTTTAATAGTGTAAAATGTATATTGTTAATCCTCTAAAGCGGCATTAAAACAGTTTTGCTTCGTATATAATCTGGTACCCGAGATCTGAGAACTGAGGGGAACTGAGCTCCGCCGCGAGGATTTAGCCGTACATCGTTGTATAAAAGTCGATTTATTTTTCAAAGGCGCCAAAAAGCGCACGATTTTATTTTATACCCTCCTTCAGGAAGCTTCCAATAGTACTATGGTATAAGTAACTCCTTGTACATCGATGTACATCACAACTATTTTCCTCGCTTTATGCAAAAAACGCCTCTAAATGAGGGTCCGCCACTTCGTCATGTAAAGTAGTCAAATTTTCCCGTATGATCATTCAAATAAACTATGAAGCATGAAGAATAGCTTTATAACATGAAATAATTTTTCGTCCGATTATTCTGTTCATTTTGGTCCATCGTTAGTTTGAAATTGAAGAATTCTGCGAAAAATCAGGAACGGCCGTTTTTTTCAAAATTTGGTCAACTTTGACCCCTTGTAAGATTTAAATGCGCGGAAACTAAGTTAAATGACTCTAACAGTCGATGCACAATTAATTTGAAATGCGAAGTTGCAAAGTCTGCATTCGAAGAAACGCATTTTGTATTTTTGGCCGGCTTTTTTCAGTTCTAGCCCACTGTGGGACGTATACTTGATCTCCATAAATAATGCATGAGAAAATCAAAACATCTTTGGGGGACTTCCTGAAAGTCTATTACTTTAAAAATTGGAAAAAAGGAACAAAATTGGCATAAATTTTTAGGTTAATTTTAACTAGTTTGCATGCGTGTGTATAAATATATGTAAGATGAAGTTATGACTGAAAGAGTTCTTTGAATCTTTATGGAATCGTTAATCTAGCAAAATAGGAAGCTACTGCGTTTAGCAAAATTTATTTTGTTATTATTTTATTTTCACGATTTTGTTTTATTTATTTTACTAATCGAATGTTTTATATAATAATCTCAATTTACGTATGTTATGTAATTTACGAGAAAATATTGCAAGAACTCTTTCCGAAAGTTTATCGTAAGAACGTTATTATATTAATTCTCACATTTTTAATATTGCTTCGTTTCGCCATTTGATTTATTATTTAAACATCTTTAAATCACAAATAATTATAAATATCCCAATAAAAATAAAATTTCGAAATAGACTCCAAAGAAGTTTACGTGAATTGTAGACTGGAATATTGTGATGTACTTTCTCGAAACGGCGAGTTTGTACTCTTATCACTATGTGATACTTGTATTTGATAAAATATATATATTTCCTTTGGTGTATGGAATTTTTATGATAAACCTATTTGAACTTGCATTGCAATTAAGCAGTAGAATGCTCTAAATTGATTCATCCTTTCGACTGCATTTAGCCGCTATACTTCTAGCCGCCCTTCACGGGAAGCGGTTTTGTTAATTTCCAGGGAAATTCGATTCTAAGTAAAAGAATTTTTTTTTGGTATACATTTCAATAATAAGACATAGTTTTGTTTCCGTGAGTTATTTTGAGGTATTGATGCTCAAAAAGGTCAATTTCTTGACTGCGATAGTAGAATTTTTAATTCAAATCAAATATTGGGTAAAATTGTAATTCAATCTGTGTTGGAATGAAGCAGCATTAGATTTGTGTAATGACAATTAGTTGCTTGGCGTTGTGATGAAGAATGAAACCATATCAATATCGTAAAAGATAGATTTTGGGATATTATTCAGAATTGGTGGGAAGGACTAGCCAAATTTAATTGGAAGGAGATTTTTTCATTAGATCAAACGTTTCTGGAAACCGATGAATTATTCTTTACGGAGTAATCGATTCAGTTTTACTGGAACGCAAGGTGCTCGTGTGTACGTGTTATCAGTGCGTGACTCGTGACTAAGGTGCTGTTAGATGAGATATGGAGACACTCATCTAAGGATTTCGTTTTTTCCTGAGATAGCGCTCAGATAGTGATCATTCTACCGCTTGGAGACGGAATGCTAGCATCGTCTCTGCTGCTTCAAGTTTAGAATTTTGCTCATCATGTTGAGGTGCGTGGCCGTACTGGCCTCCGTGGTGCTTCTGGTGAGTGCGGAAGTGGAACTGTCCAATCCTTTGGCAGAAGAAGTGGACGATGCTCACGTGGACAAGTCAGTGCATATAGCGGCGAAGGAAGATGCAAAGACAATGCTGGGGAATGTATACGACTATACCAATTACGGTGAGTGAGTTAGAGAAATGGCGTTTAGTATCCAAAAGTAGGAACAAGAAAATTGTAAATTAAGCTTTAACTTTAAGTTAAGCTTAGCGATATATATATATATATATGTGTATGTGTGTGTAAGAGGTTTCTTTAGAGTACATGGTAGAGCTTGTTTTCCGTAATTTAATTCCACCAACAATCTCATGATACCATTTGACTCGCTGTGTTCGTCAAAAACTCCAAGGATATGTGCCGATTAGTCATTCTTTCTGGCATTAATTGAAGATGAATTTGTAATTAAAAGAAAACAATATACAATTTATCGATTTCTCAACCATGTAGAAAAATATCCGTTTTCGGTAATCATCCATATCATGCACCTGTAGACTTAACATCGAGATAGCGCGTGATAAAGAAACGGATCATCGATTTCATTTCCTTTGCAGAACGATGAACGTTTCATCATCTTAGAGTATGATGATCTAAGGAATACGTTCTTTTCTTTCGTTCAATTTTGGTGGGAAAAGTTAAAAAGAGTTCTGCAAATCATTCCCCCATTATGCAATCTATGAAAATCAAACGATTATTTCTTTTATTTCGAATCAATTTTCTAATCTTATAAATCACACGAAATTTATTTTGAAAATAATTTCACGAACTATGTTCCTAAGTATTGTTTGCCAATAATATCTGAATTTTAAATCATTTGACAAATTTTCAAACCGTAAACGTTATAATGTAATGAAAAGACTTTGTGATTTTCACAGAAAATTTTCTGTGAAAATAACAAAGTTTTTTCGATATTCTATGGCTCTGTCCAAGAAGCCACGCCTTCTAATATTGATTAAACGTTGTAAAGTTTGATATTTTTGTAATGATGTATAAAGGCGTAAAATTAGATCATTCGACCGCCATTTTGTTCAAGTTTGGGTGTGGCCATTTCTGAATCACATCTCAAAAGGTTCTTATCTACAAATGAGTCAACAATTTCAGACATGTTTCCCTTCGTTGGCTAATAAAGTTGTCGACGGAAAACCACTTTCGCTTCGGTTTATTGTTTCTTTTCCAAGATGACAGCTTAAATTTACCCAGAGATCTATTGTCTCGGCTCCCATTATACTCATTGAGTCATAAAATAGTCCGTACTATTGTATGTTCTCAGATCTGCCCTCTTATTGAAAAAATATTCCAAAAATGAAGTTAATCTATTCCCACAAAAGTTATATTAAAAAAAATAATAGTGTATAGGGCTGTTTCGACGTGTAGTTTTTTTTATTAATATTTGATTCTTAAAGAAGAAATTTCGAAGGTAATCTGTTCTACATAATAATACAATACAAAGTTTTAATTTAAATTCGAGTCATATTTAAAATATTTTATTTGCTGCAGAGGATTACAGCTGCCTACATATAATGTTTTAGAATCAGGAAGGTGGTTAGATTTCTATTGGTAAAAATTTGGCTATTATAATATATAAGCTTTTTTTAGAGCTTGTTTACAATTAACAATTACTTATAGGTGACATAGGTACTAGTTTCAGTGGTGCGGTATATGCAATTCATTCATTTATAATTACTATGCAATCGATTATTGAATATCTCTAAATAGTATTCTAAAAAGTTAAAATTTATACTTAAAAGGGGTGATTTTTTATTGTAAAATTAAACAAAGCAATTTGGGACTGCGTAAAGATGATATTAAAACGATTTGAAAGGATCGTAAGCTGGTCTGTAATTTAAATAGAAAACAATTTCATTGCTCATAAGATTCTGGTGAGAGACAAATTTTAAATATCATGTTTGTATTTTTTCTTTAAAAAAATATGAAATTTCCTACTTAAAATAATATATGATTCTTAATACTTGTCCTTCTATAGGATAGGGCAAGATCAAAATCAGCAAAAAAATCGTGAATAACGGTCTTTTAGGCAATTTCAATCGCATTTAATTCTGATAAACTAATTCCTCGAAAGAACTTGAGTAAAAAAATTCTACAATTAAAATAAAATATTCACTTATTTGCAAAGATTGCACTTTTCCCCGGCCCCCTCACACATCTTTGGTGGTGAGATTAAAACGTTCCTTTGAGCTTTGTTAATAGAGGAAATAATAGAAAATAAAGAAAGAAACGTTGTTCCCTCGGTATTCCGCTTATTTGATTTAGAGCGAATATTTTCCCTGCAGATGCATATATTTCACTCGTCGGTTACTTTTTCTCGAAGTATTAATGAACTTCTTGAAATTCCTCATCAAATATGAGCAATTCTGAAATTCAATAGCAAAGATTGTATATAATGTAGTCAAGAAGACAACAATTAATAATTTAATTGATTTTAAATTTCCTTCTTTGATAGCAGAGAATTTGTACGAGTAAATAAGTATTGTGTCGTTGCGGTACAATTACATTAGTATTCCCATATTGAAATCCTGAATTTATTAGAGAATTGTTGTTAACTTCTCGAGATAGGGTTTTCTTGTTGTAAATTAATTCCTACGGAGTAAACAGCCTTCACGAACTTATTCTATACGATAATAGTGACTCTACTACAGAATCTAATTATCTTTTAGTATACAGATGAAACTTTCCTCTCTCCACCAGATTCTTTCGGAAATTTCTTTGCATTGCACCAACTCTCAGATATGCAACTCAACCCATTTTATATATTTTTCTCGAGTTGATTCGATTTCTCGCTTTTGCGAATCTCATTGACTGCTTTAATCTATAATGACAATGAAAATCGTATGCTCTTAGCCGAGAATCGCTGATCAAAGACGTCACTAAAGGATTTCAACGAAGCCTTATCTTTCTTTTTCATCATTTATTATCAGCGTTCGAAAGAACGACGTAAATGTGAAGACATATCGATCGACGGAATTGATAAATTGCACTTCTGTGAAACTTCTTAGGAAGACTTTCGCAAGGTGTCAGCTCATCCTTAAGTGTGTAAAGTAACTGACTCCAAACTTCTTCAAATATTCCAAAGGCTCTTTTTGGATGTAATATGTAAGGAAAATAGATATATTACTATAATTCATGAGTGTAATTTTAGGATAGAGGGAATCCTCCTAAACATGTAGAGAATATAGAGATATAAAGAATTAAACACGAATTTGACGTCTGCGTGAGCGATAAGGGTTTGAGAAGTGAAAAAATTGTGGGATTTGCGGGATTACTTACTTTTTGTAGCTTAAATTATTTTCTACTACCGGTTATTGGTATAATTACAATCCTCTTTTTGTTAAAATCGAAGGTCCTTTTAGTCATTATATGCTTATATTTATATCACTGCATTGGCTAAATCTAAACTAAACGTATCAAATCAATATTGTTATCATGCTTTCGCGGAAAGCCATAGTATAATGAAAAACTTTTCCTAAAGAAAATTTTCTGTGGTAATTACAAAGTTGTTCATGATAAACGCATCATTTAAAATCGTACTCTTTCCTTCTCTCTTTCATCTCTCTTCTTCAACATAATTTTCTTCTTAGTGGCTTTTGACTAACTAATCTAACAGTTTAGCATCATTACAAATTACCTGATAATGCGCTCAAAATGCGAGAGACGCTAGAACAAATCGTTCTAAGAATTCCTCCTTCCCTCGAAGTATCCATGCGGTAGATCACATCTCTCTCTTCTCGATTTGATCAATTTCTACCTTGGCATCACAAAAAATTTTGATGCTGTCAACCATTTCCTGAAACTCGAACATTGCTGTGTAATCTACGGTTCTTTCTTTACTTTTCGATTTTCTAGCTCAGCGTAGTCAACGCGTTGCACATCGGGCTAGAATCGAACAAAGCTGCCCAAAAATGCGTTTTTTTGAAAAGCGGACCTTGAAACTTCACGTATTGTTGTATTGCACTGTTAAAGCCGATGCATATCTTAGTTCTCGCATATTTAAATTTTACAAGCGGTCAAAGTTGACCAAATTTTGAGAAAAACGGCCGTTTTCAAATTTTCGCAGAATTCTTCAATTTTAAACTAGCCCTTGTAAAATTTAAATCTGCCGGATTTAAATAAAAAGACTTTAACAGTCGATGCACAATTTATTTGAGATTGCCCATGCGAAGTTTCAAAGTTCACACTCAAAAAAGCATTTTATATTTTTGGCCAGCTTTTTTCAGTTCTAGCCCACTATGCGTCGTCTTCGTTTCCTCCAGAGTAGCCCTCTTGACTCTTTGCTGTTGCTGATCTGACTAAAACTGCTGCAGCCTCAGGAGCTGCACAATATCTTACTCCGAAGTTAATATTTGAGTTGAAGAAGACTTCAACTCCCTCAAACTTTCTCTCAATGCTGTTGAGATTGTGAGATTCCCAATAAGTCATCAACTATGAAGTTTTCCCTCAAGAGAGATTAATATCCCTCAAATTATAAATTAAACAACGCAGCAATCAATAGAGTTACAACCTATAAGGGTCCTTTTGATCCTAAATAAACCTTGTGAACTGGTTCACTTCCAGGTCCAATGACTTCCGCTTCACGGAAATATGGGACTTTCTCGGCCTAAAAGTTATTTACGCTGACTGTATTCTCCCCATCATCGAATACTGCTCAGTAATTGAACACACCGCTTCCCCTTCGTAATACCGTCTTCTTCTCCGCGCACTTCCACCACCCGCGAATACATCCTCGCTTTTCTTCTACTCCCTTTCGACTTCGACTTTTTCCGATGCAGTTCCAATGGTACCTCCTTCACAAATCGCGTTTTCCACCCAAAGATCCTTCTTCCTCCTTAGAGCTGTTTAACTTAATCGTTACCTCGAAATCTTTTCTCCAATCAATTGTCTTCTTTAAATGAATTCTCTTTCTTCTGTTGTCTTTCCTTTTCCTTAGTTAGTTCCTAGACATTAATTTATATTTAATTTTTAATTATTATTTATTGATTTGTATAGTTTTTAATAATTTATTTATAGTGATTATTAAAGTTTCGGTGTAATTGGTCTTTTTGGGTGTTTAAATAGTTAAATAATGGATAGAATAAATAAATTTACGCCCATTTTAAAAAATGGTGACAATTAAAGATTAAGTGATGCTTTTGGTTACAATGTCAGTGGGCATATATCGAATTATAGGATTTCAGAGGTTCATTTACTTTTTTCAGCTAAAGGTTTTTAATAATAAAATAAGACAAAGCGAAATTTATTTACCCGTTTTTGGAGCATCGGTGATAAAATACAAATATAGAGTGAGGATAAAAAGCCACAGAATTTAGTATGATTTGTATGAAACTTTTATCGGACAATGAACGCTAGGGATCCGCTAATCGCTTTCATTTGGATATTGGTCCGATGCAATGCGGAATATAATTACGTTGATTATAACAGATAAACATTCGAATATTTCAGCCATTCTCTTCAAAAATATGTCCTATGTAATTATATATGTTAAAACAAAATTATGAAATTTTCGTCACTTGAATGGCGTTTTATAAGAATTTTGTGGGTATATTCAAATTTGAAACGTAATTTTTATACGTCGTTTTTCGATATTTTCAAGTGAAATATTCGAAACAAAAATTGAACTTATCCACCTAATACATAATCATATATGCCCTTATTATCTGCTATTTCGCTTTTCATCTCTAATTTAAAAATGTGTCTAATTTAATATGTGATCAAAGCAAGACGATTCTGTGATCCAGTGTATTTTATAAAAATCGGGCTTCTATTTGAAAGTTTTTCGAAACTTTTTTGGGTATAAAAGTCGAAAATTAAATTTATATTCAAGACAAGTAGATAAGTGGTGTCTAATATCCTTATGGTGCGAGCATTGTTGTAAGCGAATCCGTGCTACCATCACCTGTTGCTTGCGAGTTCCACATCTTCCTTATATATCGCGTTGAATGTCTATTCGCTGGGAGAATGGTTTTGAAACGTAAGCCACTCAAAAAAGCGGCCGCCCTTCTACGAGTTTGAAAATTTATCGCTGGGTAAATATCTATCTTATCAATCGCCGAGTGTTTTCAAGATATGAGTCAGCCTTAATTGCAACACCGTCTCCTAATTCGGTGTAAAAGTGGATACGATAAGATGAAACACCACAATAAATAGTGTCGCTTGGTGGTGCTATTGATATTCTAAAAGGGTTGCAGAAGTAACAAAAGACTCTGGTAAACATTAGAAAACCTTTTAATGATATTCTTTAGAATTTGTCGAATATTTTTGCATTGCATCTTTCCCCATTGCTGTAAACTGAGTTGACGCGCGACGTTAAGTAAATCCGCTGGCGTAAAAGCGATTCCCTCTTTTAACCTAAAATTACCAGTTACTCTTCTACAATGAGTATAAATGGCCTTCTTATTTGCGGAATTAAGTGATATGCATTGGAATCGTTTAAAGCAATTGGCAAATGTCTATTGCTGTCATATTTAATTTTATTCTCTCATCATCAATAAAACTCTTTTGTTTGTAACCGACCCAAAAATCTTTCAATATTTAGTAATAATAATAGTAGTAATATTTATGGGACTGAGCAGTTTTTTTAATCACTCTCAGAGAGAATTCTTTTGTTCATCAGCATTTTTTTGCATTTTACGATATAACCTAAATAATAGAATGATCAGGATATTAAAATAATTTTTAAAATACACTTCAGTTCTAGTGTTTAGAGTAAAAAGGGGAAGATGATTGTCATTTTGGGGGTTGAACAAAAATAAGGAGAATGATGTAGTACGGATTTGAAAAAGAACTTCGAAGATATACTGATAAATAAATAACATGAAAATATGGGGAAAACTGGGAAAAATATTCACATTTTTCAACTGTATGACATCTTAGAAGCATAACTAACATAGGAGGCGAATAATATCATTGCGTTGTAACGGAATTTACTTATGAAAGAATTCAATGAAAAAAAACATCGTTATGTAAAAGATGAAATCTTTATTTATTAGAAAGACATACAAGAGCACATAATTTTGCAGTTAATTATTTCCTTGATATTTTCCAAAGTTTGTCGAACATCGATGGACATCTAATTGTTATAACCTTCCAAAATTAATGGATAAGAATTAAAATAATGTGAACATGTATCCGATTTGGAGAAATTTTTATCAAATCAAAGAGGTGTATAAGAATGGAATGCTTAATCTATAGAACTTAAAGCTATAAAACTTTAAATCGTGAATTATATTCATTAATGTGTGTGTGTGTATTTGTAGTTGAATTATTTACGTTAACTATGATGAATATTTTTTTTGTTTCGTATTATCATTTAATTTTCGTTTAATTTGGTTATATAATGTTTCTTTAAATTTTATCGTAAAAATTTTTGAGGGGTTGAGTTGTGTATTTGTGGCAAATATTCTGTCTTGTACCTCTTGATCCAACGAATAAGTTGTAACGAAATATTCTCCTTTCGTAACAGATTCGCTTCATAGCCCTGGCGGAGGCGTGCAGCGAATCGCCCCTCCAGACCACACAGTGTCTGGGAACGAAGTAGCTTACACCATCACGGAGGCTAGGTTGAGGGAGATACGGAAGGAGTTTATGTACTGGTACTTCGATAAAGGCGGTGATCAAGACCATGGGGACTATCAGAGGGATATCCATTCATCTACTCCGCAAATCCACAAGAACTTTAACTTCCAACTTCCATTCTTTGGTTTCAGGTTCAATTACACTCGGGTAAGTTCTAAATCGTCTTTGAATCAAATAAATGCCTGACTTAAGGAGTATAAACAAAGGTGTCAATGAGACTAGCATATGACGATAGAGGATAAAAATTAGGAAGATCCGTCTTTCTTTAGCTGCTTCTCATCGTAAGTTTAGGAGATAATAACGTTCAAAGATTGTAATTAATTTTAAATTTCGCGCCGGGACAATTCAAACCCGCTTATCTGATAAAACTTTTTTTAAGCTCTATTGTTGTCAGCAGATTTGGTGATAGAGGCAATTATAGAGCTATACAGAGTCGTCATTTTTGCACTTGTGGACGCTGGTTCGTGACCCGGAAATGGAACTTTTTTTCTCTGATTATAATTTTTTTGCCTCTTATTTATCGTATTTCATACACCGCGTACCCATTTTGGAGTTATTTCGCGATTTAATCTTAATCTTTTCTTAGGATTTTTCTCCACGATTCACACAGAAGTAAACTTGCCTTCATAGTCTCATTTGTTTAATTAGAGCACACCTGTTGATGGGTGAGAATGGCATTGGATAGTGGAAGCCTGTAAATTACGCGTCATTATCCCTTCTATTCCTAACCTTACTATCCAGAGTAATGAAAAATCCATCGGAATAGTGCAAGAAAACTAGCATTTGAAATAATGTTACACAGTTAATTAATGTAAAGATGGCTAATAAATAATAAATATAATGATGATTCTTTGGATGATATGACAGTTCGGATGAAAATGACCGTTTACCCCTACCCTAGACGAATGTTTGTGTCACAAATACTTGGATTGGTTTTCTCACTCCAAGAATCGAACAGATATAAGCGGCGAGAAGCAGCTAAAAGAAGACGGGTCTTCTTAATTTTAATGCTAAGCTAGTCTCATTGAAAAGTCGGGGGACACCTTTCTTTACATTCCTTTAGAGTTATGCGGTTTAACAGATCTAATGGTTCAGGCTCTCAAATGTATTGAATAGTTCACAGTGACGTTTCAGAAGATCCACTGCGTTCCTGTAAAAATATAAGTCAATCAAACCTAAAATAGAGTTAGAAAAAATCTCTACATTATATTTAAATTCAAATGTAAAAGAAAATACTTTAACCATGGATTGAATTTGAGAATAATTTCGGAATGGATTTACGATTTCTTCGCATTATTGTATTCGAATTATTTTGACCCTCAAGGGGTCAGAGAAATAGAATTAGCTATTTAGTAAACGCGTTGAAACGCGTTATTCAATACATTGCTAATTATTAAATTACTTAACAGCTGTCTATGCATGGATACCTTGAATTCAGTGACCCCCCTGAACATTACACATATCCATTGGTATTCCCGATAAAAGAATGGCCGAAAAGGAATGATCCATCCTTCATTGGGATATTCTTCAGCAAATGCCGAATTGGTGAGTATAACAGTTAAATTTAAATGAGGACAAAAAATTCTAAGAAATTGGTTCTCATGCTTGTTTTCATAACCTTTTCATCAACTTTATCAGCCTCAGTATACAGTAAGACCCGCTTAACGCGGGGGATACGTTCCAATAACTTCGAGCGCTAAACGAAACAGCGTTAAACGAGGCAACGTAACACGTTCATATGTAATGAGGATCAGTGAAAAGAACAAAGAATAAGAAAAATTATCAGTTCTTGCCGAATTTATCACGATAAAATAAAATATTATGTTTATATCTTTATACACCTAATAACCTTGATGAGAACAAATAAATCAACTGTGACGCAGGAAAGCTGAGGAAACTTAGGAAAATACAGTTGGAATATTTTTTCTGGACAGACTAACGAAAGAGCGTTGAAAAAAATACATAGTATATTTAACTATCACCGTCGCAAGTGGACCGCTTTTGGTTGGTGCATGGCCGTTTCCTTTGCACACAAATGCAACAAGTATCAATACAGTGTGCGATTTAGGGGAATAGCAAAAAAACGGCGTTATACTGAAACAGCGTTAAGCGGGGTCTTACTGTACTACTATTGAATTTTAAGACAGAGTAAAACTTAGGCTATATTAAAAATATATATACCTCATAATTTCAATGAATTTCGATGTATAATTCATGGCTGGAATCATCCCAAAATATTTTATAAGAGTTTTACAGTTATAAATAGTACTTGCTAAAATGTGGCATCTTTTACTTTTATTTTAAATCTCCCCTTTGAAAATTCCAATCAGTTTAATTGAAATATCTAATATTAATATATTGTAACACCTACATTTTACTATTCTTGCAGGTAGCATAAGGACTTCAGACATTGATCAAAGGGCAGCAGGGGTATATTTCCGACTAGAGAGAGATCTTGAACATAGGACTGACCAGTTTGGAGTTGAAGTTCGTGAGCGAGTTATGTGGGACATAAGAGAGGGTGTTGTTGGATCAGAAACATTCATCCCTAAGCATGTGGTTATTGTGACTTGGAAAAACATGTCATTTGCTGGAGGAATTGATAATTCCTTGTACAAGGTCAGTTTAATTGAACCCATACTTAAATTCCAAAAAGGAAAAACAAGTTGTTCAGAGATTATTTGCTAATTTTGATAAGTTGGGATTGATTTCTGAATTTACTTATATGATTTTTGATTTCTACTCTAACAGACAAACACTTTTCAAATGGTATTGGCTACGGATGAGGTTATTTCATATGCCATTTTCAATTATAATCTCATTACTTGGACAAGTCACACAGAGGCAGGAGGTGATACTACTGGTGGAGAAGGAGGTGTTCCTGCATATGTAAGCATTCAAAATTTATAAATGGGATTTATATATTATTATACATGGGATGTATATATTTATGAATGGGATTAGGTATTAGTGCTTTTTACTTAATTATTACTACTCAATTATGCAGATAGGGTTCAATGCTGGAAATGGCACCCAAAGCTTTGAGTATCAACCATATTCCCAAGCATCCACAGTGAGAGATCTTACAGGTCGAGGCTATGCTAATGGATTTCCTGGAAGACACATATTCCGTATTGATGAGAAGATCATGCTGGGAACCTGTAATAAGGATATATGTGAGTTTCATGAAGAAAAATGTACAAATCAAAATGGGGAAATTTTCAGGGATGAATTTATTTGTTAATAAAATTGAATTTGTTAAGAGTGTGATAGTCCTAACATATTTTTCAACATTTGATTCGTCTTAGATCTATATTGTATTTGTTATACCAGTATAATTGTGATTGAAGTTTGCAAATAGATATAAATAAATGAGGAATAAATATATAGCTAATTGCTGGAATATCACAATATATTGTGTGTATTGGCTGGGCAAGCTACTTGAAAAGAAATCTACTTCTACATCTACATCTACATAAGTACCCTGCAAGCCGCCTTTCGGCGTGTGGCAGGGGGAAATGGTTTTGGGGATCTTATTTTATTTTAGGTTTCCTCAAAAACTGAAACCTTCTAGCATTCCCAGGGTCGTCAGACCGTATTCAAGTGCATTCTACCTTGGAAATCCAAAAGTCTTGATCAGAAAATTGTATTTTTAAAGTTTATCTTTGGTCATTAATTAGTTTGATTTTCAGCTATAGGGAGATATAACCCAAAAAACTCTGTCAATTTAAGACAATCTTAAAAGTTGTAAATTTTGAATTGTTGAGTGAGAAGAGAAATAGGGAATAACATTAATTCAAATTTATTGTCCAAATAATTGAGTAAATTATTTTACTTATTGAACTCCATATCAAAACATTTTTCAAATAATAGCTTGAGTTATTTAATTTCTGTATATACTTTTCAGCTGGTGCAAATCTTCCATTAGTTTTTGCTCCAGAAAGTGGTAATATGCTGGGAGGAACTGTGGTTAATATCACTGGACCTTGTTTCCATCCTGATGAAAAGATCATATGCAGGTAATAATTTATGATTTCACAAACATTTGCTGCAAATTGTTAGAGCAAGGAATTATATTCATATTAGCATTAATGTTTGTAATTTATCTGTTTATCTCACTCATATGTGTATGTGTGTGTGTATATATAAATATATTTCATATTTTAACTAAATGAACATCTTTTTTCACTTAGCTTATTATTTTATACATATTGATAATAATTTTAAGTTTTTTTTTACAGTTTCTAGAGCCCTAGAGTTTTTCACAAAATGTACCCCGAAAGGTTTCTGTATTTGGTATTATAATTGACCTTCTTACTCAATAAAAGATTAAAATCTAATAAAAAACTATAATTATGAGTGAAAATCTTAAATCATCGTTTTATTTATTTTATCCCAGAATGGGATCCTTGTAAAGTAAGCAATAATAAGGATATATTCTGAGTTAACCTAACCTAAAGAAATATTATACCAAAAATTATTTTTTCTCAGATATTTTAAATTTCTTCATAAATATTTTTCAATAATTTTGAAGAATAATTTTAAAATGATGGTAAATTTATTACATAAATTCAGAAATTACAATTGTTATCTAATTCCATTTTTTTCAGATTTGATAATGAAGATGTCCGTGGAACTTATGTTGACACAAACAGAGCAATATGTGTACAACCATTTGTCATGGCAGAAGGGTATGTGCGGTTTGAGGTTGCTGTTGGTGATTCTAAATTTGATTGGAAAGGGAAATATTTCATAGGTTAGCAATCAGATGAAGTAAATGTTTATCATTGGAATATTATGAATTGTTACATCATAGTAATATACTAATTTGTATAATTTCAGAGACACCTGCAACAGCAATAGAGAGAATATCATTTCAAACCAACGATGTTCATGAAACAAACCCAGCAGAAATTAAAATTACTTGGAATAAATATAATTTGACTACAAACACAAATGCTGCAATCCAGATTTCACTTTGGGGATATAAAGAAACAACAATACGACCACAACTAATGTATATAGACATGATTGAGGTAAGGCTCATTATTCATTCCTCAAATAATATTTACGATGTGATTTTTATCATATATTAAAAATATAATATATTTAATTATTATTTTTATAAATAATTATGAATGTTTCTTATTTATTATATTTAATATATAAATATATTAGAAATGAGTTTAAAATATTATTTTGATGCTTAAGGTTTATGGATGACAGTTTTAGAGAAGAAAATAGATATACTAAAACAAATTTTCTCCTTTATATTTATTCTAAGTTCCAAAAATAAAGTGCTCTGTCAAGTGCTGCCACTCTAGTAAGATCTAGTAGGGATTTTGAGAGGTTTACAGCATTTTGATAATTGGAATTATGACTATCATTCTCTAGTGGTCTCCAATTGAGCTGTTGGGAAAATAACTGATTAAATGCCAGTAATTGTCCTCATTTATTTGATGTCTATTACTAAAATCTGAACTTGTTCAGGAAGGGTTTCTATATATATTGTATTCCATAGGAATGAGCCTCTGGTTCCAAGAGAAGATCAGAACCTCTCTGATCTCTGAAGAGATCAACTAAGAGACTTAAACATATAAGAAATTATTTTGTCACTAATCATGGGCTGTAACCCAACATTTATTAAAAATTTCCATTAAGAAGGTAGTGAATCATATTAATAATAAAATAGATAATAATAATATTTTTACATTACAGACAGCTGCTGTAAACACAGGCTCCTATACCATTGTACCAGGCAACTATAGGAACCGAGATAATGGAAGAGAATTGCAAGAATTGGAGTTTGGATTTTTAATGATTAACCTAACTGACCCCACCACATACTCAGGACTTAAAATATCTCCGTAAGTATTGTAGAAGTATAAACATGTTAGTTTTATTGAATTTATTAATTAAATAAATATTTGATGATGAAGAAGATATCTTATACCATTATTTCAGATATTTTTGTTGATATTTAACTAGAAATTTCCTTCCTTTTGAAATATGAACATAATGCTGTATGAAATCAATTATAGCTTTCAGCTAAAATTCATATCCACCCAATTAAAAATACCCAGAGGAAGAAAATTTATATTTATTAATTTTCAGGGTATCAAAGTATTGATCTTTGTATGTAAGGCAATGATAAATTATACCGTATGAAATCAGATATGGATTATGTGAAGGGAAATTCATTATAATTCTATAAAATTTTAACTATTATCAACAATCATTCCTCATCCTCGAGCTAAAGAGAACAAATGAGAATATAAAGATATTATTGAAACACAAAAGAAAATGCTAAAAATATTTTTAATTCTTCTAAGTAAATGGTTTTATATTATTCCAATTTCTGAATGCAACCAAAATTTATATTCTTGGGCTAATTTACATCTATATATAGAATATATATAGATGTATTCTATAAAATAGAATAAAAAATATAATTTTCTTCCTTCAGTGTTTTATGGAGCAAGCCAATTCCCCTAGGCTGGTATTTTAGTTCTCAGTGGGCTCGGCTAGATGGAAAGAAATGGCCTGACAAGAGGTGTGATCGTTGGATTATGAATGACCGCTACTTGAAGAACTTTGCAGCAACTGTACCTCAATGTCCATGTACAATGGAGCATGCCTTGCATGACAAAGGTCGTTTTCTACCTGACTTCAACTGTGATAAGGATTCAAATCCGAATTGCTTTTACCATAAGGGGGCAATACATTGTGTTAGATCAGGAACTCCAAGGTAATTTCGGCTAAGTATTGATACATTATGAAGTACAAATAATAATTAACAAATGTTTGCTACATTAAGTGAATGCTAGATAAAATATTTTCTATGAAATATTATTCTATAAAATTGAGCATCTGGAAGAAAATATTATAAATTTAAAATAAATTTTATCTCTTTCCTCTCATTTGCTCAGCCAGTGATCTTTATTCAAAATGTATTTTTTCTGTGATCAGAATTCAATGAAAATTAGAAGAAATATTGCTAGTTATTGTATTATTTAGGCATACATATTATTGTGAAAGTTTAAAACTAAACCTTTTCTAGTCTTGAAGGTTCTGAACAACAGTGCTGCTATGATAAAAATGGCTATCTCATGCTGACCTATGACCAGCAATGGGGTTCTAGACCACAGAGATCACACAACCTTGGATTCTTACCATGGAATGAGGCTAATAAAGTAACTACCTTAAAAAACTTAAGTCTATATATATGTAAAAGTATTTTTCTTCTTATTTCCTCTCATGCAGAAAATATTTAATAATGCAGAAATAAATCTTTGCAATTCAAATAAATCATCAATAGGTGCCTACTTTGTCCCAATGGTTTCATGATGTGGTTCCATTTTATCTATGCTGTTACTGGCAAGAAGAACAAGCAGTGGGCTGTGAAACATTCAGATTTGAGAGGCGTCCAACACAAGATTGTGTTGCTTACCAGCCACCATCAGTTGGTAAGCTGTGTATCTCATCAATATTTGCCTAATTGGAAAAATAAGTACTTCGTATTTTCCACAGGATATTTTTTATCAGCCGATACCGTTTAATAACAAATATCCTGTGGAAAATATGTAGTGATGCATGATACAAATATTTTGGCTACTTAGTTCAAGGAATAATAATAATAAATATTTTGTTCTTTCAGCAACTGTTTTTGGAGATCCTCATATAATCACCTTTGATGATCTTGAATATACTTTTAATGGTAAGGGAGAATTTGTTTTAGTGCATGCAAACACTGAAAAGAACAAACTTGATGTTCAAGGAAGGTTTGAGCAACTTATTCCAAATATATATGGTGAAGTAAGGGCAACTCAGCTTACTGCCATAGCAGGTAAGTTTTAAATATATTTTGTTCATTATGTCTTTCATAGGATAATTCTATACTTTGATGGGAAATTGCAGATATTTAAACTTACTTCTTGATTTAAAAAAATGGAAATACTGAGAAATTGCTGATTCATTAGTTCATCATTATGACTAACCAGTAGTTATGCTTTGATTAGTTAACAATCAATATGAAAATAGAATTTTCAATAAATCAGGAACTATACCAGTAGCAACACTAATATTCATGATATCTGAAATCATGGGGCTGACTATGCTTTGAATTGTTTTTAAATGCTGAATCCTAATATTGTCGGCATTTGGTGATTTTCTATTATCCATGTAATTTATGATTTTAGATACTTTTATTGCTGTTGTCTTTGGTAGATGAAAGGAAGATTTGCATCGATGTAGGCTTATCATATCATTCATGAGAGAGTTTCTGGTCATGAATCTTATCATTCACCCTTTTTGTAATAATAATTTGTTATATTTCATCTCTATCTCATAATTTCTTACTCCATATTAAAGCTTTTATCAAAAAATAATCTAGCTACCCTTACAATGTTTTCATTGTATGGTCTTAGCTTGTACCTGTATGTTGTTGATATGTATTCGCAAATTTATTTGTTTTTAATTAGGTAGTAATAAAGCTAAAAAGCTTTTCAATAAATATTAATGTGGAACCTTTCAAATTGTTTCATTGTATAATATAATCCCATAGCAAAAGATAACACATCAGCAACAATAGAAGTGAGACTAAGACCTTCAGATGCACAGTGGAGGTATCGCCTTGATGTTTTGGCTGATGGAAGAAGAATATACTTTGACAGGCCTTCTCTTAAAATACAACATTTCAGCGGTACTGTTTTGATTCTATTGTAATGTATGAATGGGATTGGTTCTTAAGTTCTGATTTATTGTTCTTGCATTTTTTTCATTGTAGGTGTAACAGTGTACACACCAACATATGTCATAAATCAATCTGAAGTTATAATTATGTTTCAATCTGGAGCTGGAGTTGAAGTGGTTGAAAATAAAGGATTCATGTCAGCCAGAGTTTATTTACCATGGTCTTTTGTCGTAAGTTGCCATATTTTGACTTAATTATTCATATTTTAGGACTTTTATCTTAAGATTCCTTGGATCTTCAAGTTCAAGGAAATACTATCTCAATTCACAAACAATATTAAAAATTGAACTTTTTCTTGAAAAAACATATCACCAGTCAATGTCAGTAGCCAGTGAGATTACCTTAACTTAGTAATACTTATTGTCAAGGTTCTTCTTAGGCCTTGTTCCTTAATTTTATTTTGTAAAAAATTTATCTCTTTTTAAGTTTTCAAAACCTAAAATTACAAAAATACAAAAATCATAAAAATAATTAAAAATACACAAGTCAAATGAAGTTTTGTTTATCAAAAGGGTTTCCCTGACAAGGTAAACAGGTGGTTCCTAATTTTATTAAACATGTTTAAAAAGTGAAATTTTTATTTGTAAATTGACATAAAATTAAAATGTTGCTGACATATGATAGACGAATGTATTTATTATTCTGATATTATATAAAATCATCACATTTTCTATATATAAGTTATAAAATTACTTAATATATAATACTTTAACTACTAATTGTCACTAATTTATGATTTTAATGCAGTTTCTGAGTAGTTTGTAGTCACCTCTTTTTCATTTTTCATTTCACTTCTATGAGCTTTTCAATTCCTTATAAGTTAAATGGCAGTCAATATCTATTGTCTCACGTGCTGCATTTTGTGCTCTATCATTTTAACATGCAATGTGCAATCATATCAGTTAATTAATTTCATTTTTATAGCTATAATTTATTTTGGATTAATTATTGAACATGTTATTGAAGCAGTTTGTATAAATTGTATGACATATTTTGGTAGCTGTTTTAGAGAACGATGCTAGTTTCTTATGGAATTAATTTTTGGTTTCATTACATGCTTCAGTATATTTTTATGTTCTCAATATATTTTTAAAATATTAGTTAATTTATCAAGGAGAGTACTATTTGCTCCAATGAAGGAGACAAGATTGGTACTTTTTCCATAGGAAATTTATTAAATTACCAGTTTCCATTTATGCATTGAAGCTGGTCGTTTCATAAATTTCTTGTGTTAAGAAATGGATTTCCCCCCGCATCTCAACAAATTCTGTGAATTGCATTATATGCTCTTTTTATCATTAATATTCCATATATGATAGGAATTAAGTAACATAGGGGTATATTATTATTTTTGGTTTTGAATGGAGGCAATTTCATTATAAAATGCAAGCACATATAAGAAATTAAATTAAAAATCATAAAGGTAATTGTAAAACTGAAGGGCTTCTTGAGGAAGGATAAGGAGTTTTCTGAAATTTATATTTAGAGTTTTGAAAGCGTTCAATTTAAACATTATCTACCATGAAATTAGTAAAATTGTATTTATATAATGTCAAGAAAACATTCTGATCAAAAAGCAAATTATTTTTTTCTTTTTTCTTACAGAATCAAACTGCAGGACTCTTTGGTAATTGGAGTAATGATGAAACAGATGACTTTGTCTTGCCTGATGGACAACATGCTGCAGTACAAGTTAATAGCATGGAGAGAGTACATCGTGACTTCGCTATTCATTGTGAGTATATAACATATTACAAAGTTGATGTTTCATGTGAACTAGCAGAGTAAACTTATTGCACTGATTATTTTCAATAGGGATATTGGATGATAAAGAGGATGCCAATAAAGGAGGATCACTCTTTAATCATGATTTCATAAAAACAGCAAGTTACTATGCTAACAAAACTTTTGAACCTGAGTGGAGAATGTCACTAGATGAATTAATTCCAGCAAACAGGTTAGTTGTGTGTATTTAATATTATAAATAGAGACATTGTTATTATGGGTCTAAGATATGATTCATGATTTACTTGTATTTCCGAGAACAATAATATATATATCTTAATACTTTCTGATCTATCAAATAGTTGAGTAAATATTTCTCCAAAGAATGCTTTCCTGATATGTATAATTAGGCCAATTTATTCAAGTTAAGAATTATCTTTAGTACATTTTTTGGAAAAGGTTGCTGGAAGGAAATTTTAAGAAGCTTATGGGAAAAAATAGTATAAAAATGTACATATGTACATTCTTTTCCAAGCATTCCAACAATTTATTAATATATATATTCAGATGATACAATAATAATTCAGATAATTTAAATATCTCTAATGAAGAATATATAGACTGTAAATGAAGATCTGCTCTTCATTTCATTATGTTTTAAAATCAATTACAATGGATGAAATGATGATAAGTGATATAAAAGATAACCCAGGGAACTACCTTTACAACCACACTTCTTTGTCCATGAGATATTTGTCTACTTGCTATGGTATTTCATGGTATCTACCCATGTTTTCATTGATTTTGTATGCTCCAAGTTTTCTCATTAGTGTATTTTTGTGTACCATCCTACTCATGATGTTTGACGCTGATAGTCACTTTAAGCTTTAATTTCTAACTTTCTTATTTAAATTCAATACATCTGATGATTAAACTTTCAGTATTTATAAAATAGAATAATATTTTGACAATAGATCTAGATATTGATAAGATTGTCATTTAAATTATATACATTCCTTAAAAAATTAATCCTAAGATAATGAGAGTGTCCTAAAAAGAATATTCAAAATACTGGAAGATGAACTAAAGCTAAAGTTGCGGAAAGCAAAATTTATGCCTATATTATCATGAGAAACAATATGGTTAGAAATAATAAGAAATTATATTTAATCTATTTGTTGTAAAATAGTTGGTTTGAATTACATTTCATCATATTTTCCTCTCAAAGACATTTCATATTTTGGTACTTTATTTCATATACCCTTACATGCACTTTGCACTTATTAAATAACTCCTCACACACTTCTACTGAAATGAGGAATTGGAAGTGACTTGGGAGGAATTTCATGGTCGAAAATACCTTAAATTCTAAGCATGTTCTTAGAGTACACATTGCATTGTGATACCTTTCTATATATATTTATCCTTAAAAATTCAGGATTGCAAACTTTGCAAGAAACTTAATTATGTATGATTTTATTTCTCAATGTTTGATTAGCAATTTGATAATCCTCCTAATTCAAATCTTTGATACATTTATAGAAGCAGATATGAGAAGTAATTTTTGAGGGTATATACAGGCTTCATCAGATGCACTTAATTTTTATTCTATATATAGGTCAGAAGATAAGGAAGTGGCTAAAACAATCTGTGGTACTTCATATCAGTGCAGATATGATTATGCCATGACTCTAAACAGAGATTTAGCACAGTTTAGCAAGCTGTATCAAGATGCATTTGTGAACATAAAATCTGGAAATAAGAAGAGAGGTGAATAAATTTTATAATTAGTTATTGTGTGTGATCTTAACTACTCACAAAGTCTAATAAATTTTCCAATTAAAATCTTATTTTTTCCCTCTCTAGTTATTTCCTGTGGAATCTTAGAAACACCAAGATTTGGAAGGAAGAGTAATTTTTTCTTCACACCTGGCAACAAGGTGACTTTTGAATGTAACCAGGACTTCGTTTTAGTTGGAGATCAAAGGAGATCATGTTCAGCTGATGGAAAATGGAGCACCCCTGAATATGGCTATACAGAATGCCTAAGTAAGTCAGAGATTTAACTAAGTTAATTAGTTCCTATTATCTCAATTATTGTAAATATTTATATCTCAATGTTTTATTTTAGAAAAGGGATAATTATCTGAATCATGTATATAATTATATATATATGCACAGAAAAAATACATATATATATCATGTACAGGTATACTAAATATATACTACATATATAAACATATATATCATCATCAACTGATTTCATTCCGAACAGATGTAGGCCTTCCCAAGCAAACCCTCACCGTGGAATCAAACCAATTATTAAAGAAACTGACGTAGTCCCATGAGTTGATTGAAAAACAAGATACATAATGAGAATGGGTCCATAATATTTTCTTTATGATATAGTATGCAAGTTGCTGATAGAGATAGGTCATCACCCATTAACATAACCACCCATTAACATAACCACCCATTAACATAACCACCCAATAACATATTTAAATTCCTATCCAATAAAGTATATTTTCAAGACCTCATCTCTCCTCTGAAAAAAATGTTAAGTGTTATCCACTCTTTTTTACTTGAGTTGCTCTAATTAACTTTTTTAAGAAAGTTACTTTATACTAAGCAGAGATGTTTTGCATGTATCCTAAAAATCTTGAGCCATACTAATGCTTCATTGTTTATTCATTCACATTACAAGCTCTTGAGGATCATTTATAATTAATTTTACAAATCATTCAAATGAAATTTAATAAAATTCAACTAACCCTTTAACATCTTCATCTTATGAAAAGTGAAATTGTTATAATAATAACCTTCTGAAACATATATTATTGTGTATATCATAATATTTATAATAATCATGTGATTTGTATTAGAAAGTGATTTATAAATTAAATGTAAATTTGATTTTAATGAAAAATGATTGTTATGAATTTCTCTTTATCTTAGGATTAATTCATTATTCAGCACGCCAAGCAGGAATTACCACTGGAATAGTGTTATGCGTCTTAATACCAATTTTATTCACCCTTGCCACGGTTTTTTTTTGGTATCGAAAAAAATTAATAAAGCAGGAAAACG
This sequence comes from Pantala flavescens, assembly GCA_020796165.1. Lineage (NCBI taxonomy): Eukaryota > Metazoa > Arthropoda > Insecta > Odonata > Libellulidae > Pantala > Pantala flavescens. The sequence goes on from CM036886.1 coordinate 31,096,913, forward strand.
AGTCTTCTTGGCAATTTTACAAGGGGTCTGCTGGTCGCACTGAAAATCCCCCTTCTTCTAGAACAACAAGTCCATTGACAACTTCAGTATATGATGACCCTCTAGAAGAAGACAGTGGTTATGACCATAGTCCAAACTCAAAGTCAGGGAAAGTACCCCCTAAGGGTCCTAAAAAAACCAGATCTTATGATAAAGTTTATTACACTCATGAACCTCTACCAGGAAAGCCTTATGTTGATTTTGAGGACAAGGTGTGGGATCTGGAGGATCCATTAAAGAAAATCGAAGACTCTGATGATGGTAGTGATATAAAAAGTGATCCAGAGAACACAATCAGTGGTACATCAGAGAGTGGGAGGGAGTCGATGGTGACTGCTTTGCAAACTATTGTTTGAGATAATCTCCCATAAAGACTGAAAAGGTGTTTTGACTGTGAGAATATTGAAATGCAAAATTTTTAAAAGAATTTTAAGACTCTCTATCTTATCTGATCAATGCGTGAAAATGTTTCCTTAAAAAACTTATTGGATTAATCATAGGAAACTGAACAGTGGAAAGGGAGATTTTTCATTCCCTGCAATTACTTTCTTTTTATAAAAATAATTTTATGTATTTGTCAGAAATAAATTTATAAAAAGATTCAACTTTTTATATTTTCTGAAGCATGAAAAATTTTCCATTCCACTGGCTCTTTTAAATTAAAGTCAAAATAAGGCTTTCCAAGAATATAATTTTAATGGTTTTTTCCTTTATGAGTTTTTCCAAATACTTGAGCAACTCTTTCTTATTGATAAATTTTTGCCTCATGTGGAATGGAAGATTTTCCATGAACCTTACCTTCACAAATCATGGAAAAAATCCCATTCCATAAACTTCTTTAAAGGCAAGAAAAAGAAATTCTTTGCTAAGTGGTGCATCAGACATTATGGTAATTGAATGTTAAATTCAATGCAAATTTTGGAAACCAGCAAGGAGTTTCTTCAATATAAAACAACCCATCAAATATCCTAATTTTGAAAAGTTTTAACTATGGAGAGCTTTTTCAGGAGCACAAGAATACTCTTCCAGACAAGCTGGAGTCACTTCAGGAATTATACTGGCAGTAATGGTGCCATTATTACTCCTTATTATATGTGGGGTTTACCAAGTGGCCAAAAATAGAAAAAAGAGGGAACAAGAGGCAGAAATTCCAACACCAAGGTGAGACCTAAGAGGATAATAAGCCATTAAAATGAAAATTATAAATCTCCAATAATTTGAGGGGTTAAAAAATGCTGTGTCTAATCTAACCTGAACTCATAAAAAATAGAAAAAAATAAAACTACATGTATTATTTTGACTCTTCTAACTCATTAAATAATATAATAAATATATAATATAACAATTTCATAATATAAGCACCAGCTTAACTATACAGTTATGATTACAGAAGGACTGATTTTTCTGATAACACTTTCACTCAGATGTTAAAGAACTTGAAGCATTTTATCCTGGGTAATCAGATGTTCTTATGTTATCTTATATATACTCTGTTTATTTAATTATATTTCATTTAATGAAACATATATACAAATTAATAGAAAGAAGGATTAATCAAACCAAACTTTTTAAGAGGAACTACTGCAATAGTCAGAGATCCTCAATAAGAATAAATACTAATTTGGTTTCAAAATCATAAATATTTAATTTATTTTTATATAATATATTTATAATAAATATTCAATTTATTTTTGGTGATAATCAAATGTTACAAAGTTGTACCAAGTGTAGCATATGAAAATACAAGATACTTTTTTAAAAAATCCAGAACAAACATAGGTAAAAATAAGCTTGAAGTTAAATTAAACTAAATTATTATCATTTTAGTTAATTAATTTTTGATACTTATTTATAATTGTTGATTTCATTGCATTGTAAGTTAATTTTATGTAAATAATTATTTAAATGGAATTTTATTATATTCTCTGAAATACTTAATGATAGTTGGCTGAAAAAAGATCGGTTAACATAAGGCCTGAATTTAATTTTTTATAACAATGTAAACCTCATTGATAAGCTCCATGAAATCAACTTTGAAGCAGAATTGTCCTTATAATAGAAAAATGTATAAAGTTATTTTATTTATATTATACATTCTAACGTTTTCATGCACTGTTTCGCGAACGCAATCTCCTGAATATCTCTTTTCCGAATTTGTAAGATTTGAGTCCGTCCATAATTTTAATACTAGAGGGAGATTCAATTTACTAATACCGAACCACAGAACGGAGACATATCACAAATCATTTATTATAACTGCTACCACGCTCTGGAATACCATTCCCTCCCACATAAAATCTTCCATTTCCACCCGATCTTTCAGAAGAAAATGTCTTACTTATCTTAATCATATATCCAATTTATCTCCTGTATCAACAGTCATCACATCTCTACAGCACTGATCAACGCTCTCTCTACTGCTCCTTTCACTCTTAACCTCCAATTCATTTAACTATGCATCTGTCCTGAAACATTCTTTTTTTTGCAGCTCAGTCCAATATCTTCTAATTTTATTATCTACACTTTGCCTCTCTTTTTGGCAATCATCTTAAATATACCATTGAATGTTTTTAATTACCTGTTTAGTTATAAGTTATGTTTTCAAATTTAACATGATCTGACTCATTGATTATCTTGTAACATTGAAATTTTAGTATTCTGTTTTTAGATAATTCTATCAGTAGGTTTATGCAGGTTTTTCACACACCCCTTCATTGTGGGTGTTTTCCTGCTGTGGATTTTTTTCTAAGAATTTTCTTAGGTTTTTATATCCACTTAAATCTCTCTTATAATCATTATTTTTCTCTTTCTAATTCTTTTGGTACTTTAAACTTTTTAAAGAGGTTAGATGGAAGAAGAGACTTTTTAGTCTCAATCTCGCCTCCAAAATAAAGACTATTAAATATTTTATTACACTATTTGGTTCAGAATATTTTTTGTCCTATTTTTCTCCTCTAAAAACCAGGTGCGTCTTATGGTCAGGTGCGTCTTATGGTCCGAAAAATACGGTAATTTACCAGAAAGGAATGTGGAAAGGAAAGGATGTGTTCTTAAACATCTTAAGACTCAGCGCATTCTCATATTCTTTACTTCACATATATATTTCAGTTGTTACTTTATTGATAAATTAGTTTTAATTTTTATAAAAACAATTAAGAAAAACATAAAAATTCCTACCTTCTATATTATGTAATAATCAAATTATTTTTCAGCTACCACCCTGCAGTTACTGAAAAGCGGTTTGAGAGGCCGATTTCTAATGAAAGTGAACAATACCCATTACATAGCAAAGAAACTGAAGTGCAGTGATATAAGTATATGATTACTAATCAGTGAACAAATTTTGATTAAAAAAAACTTCCAATAGGGAGCTATTCAGAGGCAATCATAATTCACCTGGAAGCTGTTATCTGTACAACATCAAGTGTATCACAGATTTCTAAAATTGCCTTTCATGACAAATAATTTAAAATTGACATGAGATACATTCATGAATATTTTTTATTTAAAAAGGATGGAGTCCTGGAGAGGTCTTAGCTGTAGTGAATAAGTTAAAGGATTATGTGTGTTTAATATTAAATCCTCAGAATTAATTCCACTAAAATTAGATTTCTGCCCAAAAATTTGCATCTGTCAAAATATAAGTTCAAAAAGAATAAATCTAAGATAATTTCATATCTTTCAGAAATAAAAAATGTGCTGTAATTTAAAAAATATCAACATTGTTTCACAATGAAATGAATTTTCATTTCATTAGTGATTGGGATGTGATAACTTTTGATTATAAAGAAAAATAATTTTCCAATAAAATACTTTCAATAAACTAAAAATGGATTATCATTATGTATATATATATATATATATATATATATATATATACACACACACGCGAAAATGAAAAATAAACTTCTAAAATACACTTCCGTCATCTATATAGATGTGGACTAAAAAGTGATCTCAATGAGATTTGCATCACTCTCAGCTCATATTAGAGTTTTTCAAAATCGTCGTTTACAATGAAATCAATATTAGAAGGCATGAATTAATGGAAAGCCATAGTGTAATGAAACAACTCTGTAATTTACAAAGAATTTTTTTGTGGAAATTAAAAAGATTTATCATTTTCCTTTACAGTTCATTAACTTAAAATGTCTAAAGATCACGAAAAATAACTGAAATAAAAAGAACTTTATGAAAGTGAAAAGAAGGATCTAAAAACAAATAGAATATTCTGAAAAGAAATTAAAAACTATAAAAGTAATAAATACCATCTGTGCAGGTTTGATGTTTTAGATATGTATTTTTTGTGATTTTTGTCAATATTTCAGCTGTTTTCAAAAAATGTAGCATTATTTATTATTTTTTTCATTACAGTTTACTTTTTCTCATTGTTATTTGAAAATTATTTGCAGAAATTTTACTAGCAATTTCATTATAAATTACTCATAAAAAGAAAGGAATTTTTAAAGTGCTGCACCATTGATTACATGATTTCTTCTTACAAGTATCTAAATTTGAAATTTTTTTCTATTATTCTCTTTAAATTTTTGAGGAAACGAGCTGTATGTTTAAAACAATTTTTATCTCAAAACGAGTGGAGTGGGGCATAGGAATAAAATCATGAACAATATTCCCAGAAGATAACTTTGAAATCAAAACTTCCCTGTGCTATTGGAAATTGATTTTGGAACCTTAAAAGATGTGTATCAGAAATATTCAAATCAAATTTCAATAAGTATATATTTGTAGTGTATTTTTTACTAATATTTGAATATTGATTAAGAGAATGAAGTGATTGTGAAAACTGGGAGATAGTTTGGATCGTTTTGATTATAGAACACAATATAGCATAATGTGAAACATTTTATGATGATTATCAACACTCTTCACTTTTAATTCTCTTGAAATATCAGATACTAATCAACGAAAATTTTATATTTTTTTAATTAAAGAAGGAGGTGCAAACATTCATTGGCAAGTAATTTCTGTTCAATGTGTTATTTCTCGAAAGGTAGAGCAAGTTAACGAAGCCGATTCCAAATCTAAAGGTCTGTTATTCAAATTGAAGTGTTTGTAAGAATTTTCAGAAGTCAGACATTTTCCAAACATTCCAAATCTTTCAGTTGCGCTCGAGTTGTGGTGGCGAGCAGACGTGTAATGGGCACTTGCTGCCGATGTGCGTTCTTCCTTATCGGGGAAGTTTCCTCGTTTTAGGTTCACTTTGTTAGTGCAAATATAATTTGGAAATGGAGCGAGTTAAGACCGGCATTGTTCTGTACGAAAATCGTCAAGTAAAATCAACCCCATTGTAAAATCATCGATTTCTCTCGAGGGAAATGGAGCCGAAAGAGGAAAACATCCACAGGATGCAGTTGATGCAGGCTATTATAACAGTGTAAGCAAAGTTGAATAGTACCGAGAAACATGAAAGTGTAGTGCAGCACGGTGGCGGAATGAAATTTGTGGACGAAAATGGCGAGATTGGATAATTGTAACCGCAACAGGTAAGAGAGCCATTTGTTTCTTGTTTCATTCTAATTGGAGGTGTATTTTCGCGTTCATTGAAATAAGGGAGTATGGACAGATTACAGAAAGTTAAGTAAATGCCAGCGGAGCGATGACTCTCCGACTTTTACAACAGGTGAAACGGAGATGAAAATAGGCGATTCCTTCAATTATATACTCAATTGGGGTAAGATTACTAACATGATCAATTTGCGGGAATATGGAGCATTTAAACAAAGATAGCCCGCGATTCGGGGTTACGATGTTTCAAGTAAAATATGCCGATGCTGATAGAGGCTTGTGGAAAGACGGTCTCCCGATCAGAGAAGTCGACAGGATTGGGTGATGAAATAACAGTGGAAAAGGAGAATGAAGAAAACAGGGAATACGACGAAAGAAAAAGACCTTCCAATATTAGAAAATGTGGAATGGGCTGCCAAGGAAGCATTCAACATACTTTACTGGATCTTTATTCACGTTTAGAATCAAGTAAATTAGGAAGATAGAGAAGTGCACTGTGGAGGGGAGGGCCCCAATGGAAACAAGAGAGGGAGATAAACGTTGAGCCTCAAAATAGCGTGAGTGATATCGATGACAGAACGCAGCTGGGTTATGAAACCGAGCCAGGAGATAAAGCAAGGTCACTGGCGGTTGTACGTAGACGAAAGAAATGGGTATATGGATATAATGGGTATGGGCGGATTCCTTACGCGACGGTTGAAAATGAAAGGGAATGTCCGAATCAAGGAGGAACAACTCTTTTATTCAAATAGCAATAATTACAATATTAAACCGAAGAGAACTTTCCCTAAGTCCGTTTCACAAAAGCTGGCAATACGGGAAGCTTATGGGGAAATAAATGCACGTAAATTTCCATGAGAGAGCAACGTAGCCTCTACTTAGTACTCAGTTAATTATTTCTGAATTACTTTTACTTAGCTGGGTCGATTTTTTTCGAAGTTTTGGTGAAATATGTCTAAGAAACGATGGTTATACATGTAGATGATGATGATTCATCTTTATAAAGAAAGAAATAAATTTTATAGCGGAATGAAAAAATGGCTGCGAAATCGATGCGAGAACATTATTAAAACTGCCATTTCTCTCATCCTATCAAACGTAAAGTATTTTCTTAGATTACTCTATATTCCTTATGAATGCATAAAACTTTAATTCAGTCAAATTTATACATCGCCTAAAAATTTTTTGTTTATTACGTTACGAAAAACTTGTCGCGAGAGAAATTGAGATAAAATAATAATAATAATAATAATCTGAAAATCTTAATTTTATCCGTTGCGAACGCAAATTCTGTAGATGTTGCCGATTTTCCGGAAAAATGAACCTACATGCGAGGCTGTTCGATTTCCCCATAAGATAATACGGCCTAGAATTTTGGAACAGACCATATATGTTTTCTAATCGAATAGCTTTGCAAGATATTACCGCAAAATCCACTCGTTTTCAACAATTATGTGAATTATTAATATTAAGGATTACTTTGGGCGATTTACACTTTAATTATGATGAAGTTTGGATAAGAACTGATGAGTATCGCCCTAGACCAGGGATGCGCAACCTTTTCGCTATTGACGGCCGCACTACAGACTTTTTACTTTAAGAACGGCCGCTAGTTCAAATAAAATTAATAATGATTTATGTAAAAATATAGAAATCTTACATTAAAACGGAGTATGATATATGTGACATTCAATTTACTGGCCTTAATATATAAAAAATGTCTGCGTTACTAAATATGGTATAAAATAAAAGTTTTACAGCAATTGTCCACACATCCACGACCGCCAAAATACTTGCCCACGGCCGCGTGGGACTGTACGGCAGCAGGTTGCGCACCCATGCCCTAGACCAAGAGTCGGCAACCTTTAGAGTCGGAAGAGCCAAAAATTACAATTTACAAAATGTCAGAGTTTTAAAGAGGCACAAAAATGTTTCTTCCCAACAATAATTAGTACTCGCATAAATATTCACGAGGGAGAGGTGGAGTGGAAAGCGATGGGCTGAGAGAGAGAAATGGTTCCTAATATTCGATTCAAAATCGTTTTTAAATGTTTTTCTTTAAATAAGTAATATTTGCGTACTAAAGAGCCGCAGCTTCATATCGACAGGTTGCAGACCGCTGGTTGTGACCTTAGTGCGATATCCGAAACTTGCTCTCGATTGTGAGTCAAGAACTAAAATTCTATTCGAGACTAATCTCGACTCAGGGTAAACTGAATATAAAAAAGCAAAAAAGAAAGTTTTAGGCGATGTATAAATTGGAATGCACGATCAAATTTTCGAAGGTTACCCATCCAATTGAATTATTTTAAACCATATATGGTTCCTGGAAAATTAGTTTCATTATATTGGACTGATTTAATTTCCTGTATTTTTATGATACAGAGATCAGTCTGAGAAAAAAAACAGCATTTTATGCCGGATAGGAAGTGAGCGATGGCAGTTAAGAACAATCTCGTGAAGGGAAAGATGTGTTTCATTTCGCTGTAAAGTTTATTTCTTTTTAAAAAGATTTAAAATATACATAATTGAGTAGGGTATTCAGTTTCATCCAATTTCAACAAGAGTCGATTTAGAACTCGACCAACTAAAGCTGAAAATGTGAAATTCTCAGATCAAATGAGTTAAGAGCGGCTTTGAGATATTTCTCGAATACCAAAACAATGATTAGTTTTGTACGAAAAGGAAAGCATGGTAGTAAAAGTAAAACTAACAATGAATGGAGAAGTAAGTTCGATGACATTAAACTTTAATTTTTTTTGTATCTTGAATTCTTCCTTAAAAGGAAGCGATTGTATATTCACGTCCACACACTTAAATGACTTAGTATTCAGAAATCGTTACTAGAAGAATGAGGAGCTGTTTCCTTTACAATTTCGGGATCTGCTTTTTCGGAACCTTGCTCAAGTATTTGCCACGACGCAACCGAGAAAATAACGTACTGAAGGACATTTTGTTTCCCATCCGTTAGCCGTTCCAAAAACCTTTGCATTCCATTTACTTCCATACCCACATGCTCTGTCCGATGGAGAGAATTCCTTGCAAATGTATTCCTAGGGTTTATAAATAGATATCGGAAGGTTGAGAGATAAGGATATACATATATAAACGATTTGAGACTCGAAAGTAAAGTGACATTATTTGCGGATGTGATTTATAGGGAAATAATTGAACATAGTGTTTCTTCATCAAGGGATTTAGGTCGTATTCAACGTTGGTGCGGAAAATGAAAACTTAACCTTAACTTGTATTACTACGTAGTATTTACTAATTGTATAATGATAATAAATGCTCCGTAGTAAATTTCTTCGAAACAAAACAGCTGCGTCAGAATAAAGGGTTCCAAGTTGACGAATCAGATATAGAAGTAGTGAACGAGATATGACGTGCGACAATGAACTCAGAAAGATGAACTTGTATACGATGGTAAGTTACAATGAGCATCACGTATCTACTTCCCTAGACGCTATGAAATATGAGGTTCGGAAGCAAGAGAATAAAACAGCCATTCCTTTACCGAGTCGGAGCGGTAAGGAGTAGGTGGTGGACATAATGCTACGTGCAAGGGAAATCATTAGAAGGCATCCTTTCCAAACGTTTCCCTCCAAAAGCATATCCATGAAATGCACTATCGCGTACGGCATTGTTCTCGAGTAAGTGATGTGAAATGCGGTTAATGTTTCGTAGACATGGTTAATATACAAAGCATTTTATGATTATTTTCATTAATTGACGTTCATTAATCAATCAGTCGAAATCAAATCAAGGTTAATTCTTCTCATAATCAGAGCGCAAGCACGACAAGATACTGAATTATAATTCACGAGCAACGAATAGAAAAAAGACAAAAATTTATGAAGCTGGTAAATGAAAGTTTTTGAATGTGACATTTCAAAATGTAACCATCAAATTGTATGCGTAGTTGTTATTTGGAGGGAAAACGGAGATTTCCACCAATCATAACGCTGCATTAGCGACCGGAAATCGGCTACAGGAGGTTAGGTTCAGTTCGTCCGGAGATTCCGTCGAGAGCAGTTGGCATCGACCTTCAGATGTTGAATCCAGAGTCCTCGGGCGGGATTATCTGCAAGAGATACCTGGTGGTACCAGAGATCCGCTGCCATCGAGAATCGCACTGGCTTCAGAGATTCGCGGCCCGACTGAATCCGCGGTGATGGAAAACGTTACCAGCACCAAAATTGTTTATATTTGTGTGTTAACTTTATATATTCGATCTCTCGCTATGCTCACGGTATTCTATGTAGGTCATTTAGCATTAGGTAATATTAGTAGTGTATTCTCTGCGAACAATTTATTTTATGATGCGTACGTATTTTATAATGGTAGGGATTGACTGCGCGTAGTCACTCAGGTCCTGGGGCTTGTTGTTGTCGTCGTTGGTTCGTTTGGAAGGTCCGCTTGTTTGACTTTGTTCGGTGTGGTTCGAATGATTTTGGAATGGTTTGGGTATTATGAGTGTGTGTACCTGGTACATAATGATCTTTATTTTGCGGGAACATTAAATGTGTGCTAGATTTTAAGTGCTATATGATATTTTTGTTGCTTTGTAAATTTAACGGTCCGAATTGTTTTCAGGATTCTCTCTCATATTATTTCGATGTAAGTTACGAATTTTTCAACGTATGTATTGTATTGCTGTGTAATAACGATAAATTTCTTGCAGGTCAATTGGTAATGATTTTTCTTTACTTTCGTTTTTTAATAATCCTGCTCAATTTATTTCAGGGAAACTTTAAAAAAGGTACTGGTTTTCCAAGTTTTGTTTATGGAATTTCCGTTGTTGTCAATATATATAAAATTTTTTTGCAGGTACATTGAGCTATTCTATCGAATGTTTATATTATCATCCCTTGTTCCGTAATCATGTTGCAATTTTTTCACAGGTGCTTTCAATGGTAGGTTCCGTTTTCTCAGTTCTATGAATTCGTAGTGAGATTTTGAATTCATTTTAACAAAGTACTCTTTTCAGGTACATTAAGCATCATGACAGGGAATGTCGAGAGATTCATCAGAGGATACAAAATGTCTACGATCGCCATTACGCGGTGGGAAACCCAGGAGCAGCAACTACCTGAGTGCAGGATGATGACAGCGTGTCTTCGAACCATTGGGGAAAACTACATCGACCTCGTTGGAAATCCGAGAATACTTTCTACAGGCACCTTGTTATTTATAGTTTGGCCTGTCATGTTGTATGTAAAGTTGATTACTTTCATCAAATACGATAACTTTGTATTGTAGTACGCTTGTTATCGATAATTGTGCGTGATTACGCTTTATGTGAGATTGATCGCTTTCATCAAATACGTTTGCTTTGTAACGATCATGCCTTTAATTTGTACCAGTATGTATTTTTACGGGTTGAGTTAAATTAATTTTTACAACAAGGCCTTGTTCGGTAGATTAACTTTCATTCATTGCAACTGATGCACAGAACTGGAATGGTTCCCATACTGTTGTGTGTGCTTGTGTTACGAGTGCGGAGTATACTCCTGTGTGTGTGTGAAGGTTTTTTCTCGCGGTTCCGATCTATTAGTAGTAGAATTTTAGTAGTTACTAACCAACTGGTGGTGGTGGAGGTGTGTGTGTGTGTGCTGAGAGTGTGGGCTTCCATTCCAAACTGTGCATTTTACATGATTTTAGCTTCTAATTTCATCACAAGTGTTTTCTGAATATTCTTAAGAGAGGTTTTTAAATATTTCGATCGTTTTTCCATCTGATGGATAAACTCAATTAATCCTCCCGTAACTCAACCAAAAACTGTATATATATTTTGTTGTAGTTCTGTGAAGATCTTTGTTGTTCAATTATCTCTGCGTCCTTTGCGGGTTTTTTCCGCTCCTCGTCTTGCGTGAGCTTTTTCCCGCTACTTTTGTTATTTAAAGAAATATAAATTGTTTAAAACCTTATCTCGTGTTTTTCTTAAAGCCTCCCCCTATTTCTTTGACGAGTTGCTGCATTGCAAAGAAAGAGCCTTCGGCCACTCATGACTTCTAAGTGAAATTATTATTATTGTGATAACTTTTACATTCCTCATCTGACAATCGATTTAAAAACCTTTTTACAACTTCCAAATACCGAGCACGAATGCTTCACATTTGGATAAGAAAATCTTGCAAGCTATTCCTGAACAAGAGAAAAATTAAGACTTCCCTATGGAAAGTATTTGCGCGGACATAAACGTGAAGTTCTATGAAGATAGACTTAATATTCCAATTCTTAATCCCAAAACGATGGAAGCTTTTAATGTCCTAATATCCACTTGTATCTAAAGCAGACGGGGGTTCCGTTTCTAATGGATCATTCTCGATTTGAATGTGACGATTATTTGCGGTCGATCATAGCACTCGGTATTTTAACTTAAGAAAGTATTTGCCCTCATATTGCATGAATGCATAAAGTAATGCATTTCGACTGCTGACATACCATTTCACTTTATGGTTGTTAATGGGTTGAGCCTTACATGTTGACTACCCTCTTTTCCCGCGAACTGCTTGATATATCTGCTGCGTCTCGTTTACGCGCTCGTTTAGTTTTATCGTGAAATCGATGTGATGGAGATGAATCCGTTTAAAGGTATTCGCTGAAAAATCACTCCTTGAATAGAATCCCTCTCCAAAAGAACGATGACTGCAAAAAGCAAACATTTATTAATCCTAAAGAGATCAAGTTCAAAGGTATTCGCTGAAAAATCACTCCTTGAATACCTGGTATTGAAACACGATCGTAAAGTGTATGTTAAGATGAAGTTTATTAAAAAACACCATATTCTACATCGATATTACAATTTTTAATTCTTCATTTTGAATCGCATCTGCTTTCCCCCTTGGTCAACCGTGATCGAATCATCTACCAACATGTTAGACGGAAAGAACCCTCTACTATCGTTCCTTAAACGCCGAATTTCCTTGAAAGGACGATGTAGTCCTTTCAAGGAAACGGTGAAAAATAGACCTGAAGAGTTAATGCACCCTATCCAAATAGTTAAAGATGGGAATGGCGAAGGCATAGATTCAGTATCTGTAAATTGTAGTGTTCACATTCATTCCGCAATCAGTTTACCAGTTGCAGATAAATGCAATATCCCTTTTAGAATCCCTCTCCAAAAGAACGATGACTGCAAAAAGCAAACATTTATTAATCCTAAAGAGATCATAGATTTGCTTGGTTAAGCGATATTAAAATTATGAAAATCTAAACGGAATTAATTGTCGTTCATTTACACGGTAGGTATTCAGAGAAAAGAAATCTGGTAAAACAGTATTTAGAACAAGAGAAACAAATATTCAAAGCACATAATGTACATTTTATTATGAAAACAAATAGGGCTGGTAACAATATGCAGCATACACGTATGCAACTAATATGAAATGCATCAAGCAAGACTTCATTGCTGTAATTCCACAATCAATGTGCAAAGTCCTTGAACATTTTCATTGCATGAATTAACAAAGTGATGCAATATAACTAAGGGGATTAACATAATATTAAATATTTACTATGTTTTTTTACAATATCCAGCATTTGGAATGGGATATAAAAAATAACAGAATATAATATTATATAATAAAATCATCTGAAATGATACACAAGACCAAGGGGATACTATGGGAAGACCAAATGAAGAATAAAATAATTTAAGGATTTAATTTTCAATATATTGGACAATGCTGATAGAATCCCTTCTAAAAGCATTTCTTTTAACAATTACCTAAAAGGCAGTAGTGATTACCAATTCTTTACGAGTCCTCACCTGCATACAAATAGGTAGATTTCTTATTCTTTTATTTCTTAAAATATCCATTCCAATCTTACTATTAAAAATTCCTAAATAATGTGATCGTTATACCTCACTTTCTGGTGGTCCTGGAAATGGATCATCGTTGAGGAAGTACTATTAAATAATATTAAAATTTCTTAAGGAGAACACAAAAATGTAAAATGATAAGAAAATTGTGCTATTCATTGATCATTCTTACTATCAAACTGCATCTTTTTTCCACGGAAAGCTGACGCACAGTCATTTCTATTTTTGTGAATCTTATTATGCTCATTTTAACTCAGAGAAGTTAGCCGAATATAATCTTAATTAGACCTGGAAACTTTATTGGAAATTTTTATTAGGAAAATATAAAACTTTTAATTATATTTACAGTTTAACCTCACTATGGTATTTACCAAAACAATGTGCATGATATCCCTTAATTTCTGCTTGTTCTATTTAAAAATCAGCAATCCTGGTTATTAGAATCTTGGAGGAGAAGTTTAGGCTCCTAAAAATCCAATTTATGAACAAGATAGTCTTGAAAGGTATGTTATTTCAAGAATTATTTTAGTTCTTACACTTGGTTATTACGTTAAAGGAAATGAAAACTACAAAAAACTAAACCAAATAAACTGTAAGTTGTTTACACTATAGGGCTTCAGAGAAAGGAATTTTATAAAAAGAATACTGAGAAAAAGAAAAACAAATATCTAACAAACGTAATGAATTTTTCTTAAACAGTTTTTAGACAAAGAAAAAAAGGTTATTTAAATACTGTTTCTTGCATTAACCCTCCCAATCTTACTTTTAAATTTTCCAAAATAATGTGAACTTCATACCTCATTTTCTGCTGGTTCTTTTCGAATATCAGCATTCCTGGTCCACAGATTTGTCGAGGAGGATGCTCAGAAGCTAAAAATATAATTCTTAAGCATGATTGTCATGAAAGGTATGTATTTTCAAAAATACTTTAATTTTCTAAAAGAATAATTAAGGCTATCCAATAGAGAAACTATGGTATACACTTGACTGTTTACTTCAGGTGGACTATTGTGAATTTCATCTCGGAAAGTCTTCAATGGATTCTGGTATCACTTCCAATAAAATTATGAGATAATATTGAGCAAGATTTGCGCAAGTAATCTTCTCAACAATCATTTACGAGAAAGCTTACTAGTTTTGTAAATAGCTATTTTCACTTTGCTGTATATCTTTCCTGATAAAAGCTGGCCTTCTTCGTACTTTCACATTGAATGTTACTCCTGGAAGGTCTTTCTTGGATTCATACACTAAGAAGAAGAACTATTTCATTGTTATGAATACCCAGAAAGTCTTTGAAAAAATATTTGAGGGACAATTAAAATGGAGCATAATTATATACAGTAGTAGGGAATGTATCAGGATTGTAAAAGGACCTAGGGAATAAAAAGTTGAAATTGCAATTATCAAGTAGATGTTTACAGTGCTTTTTACCCCTCTCATTCATACATCTGTTTGTAATTATTATGTACTTAATGACATACAATCTTGTGTATTATTGGTGGATAATTGTGAGATTGATGTGCATACATTCTTTTCTTTTATTTCCTTTGTATTATTAAAGTGTGTTGCTAAATAAATTTCTACTACTACTAATGTCTTAGAGTTTTTCAATTGTTTACAAGGTTACTCCCTAAATTTTCATTTTGTAGGTGGTATAATAATTTGAAATGCTTAATTATATAGAGACCTCTTAATTATTCATAACTATTTTCCTTGCACTATGATTTAGTTCACAAGCTCCAGTAGGAAATGAATGTGCATATTAATTATTCGGAGTCCAAAATCAGATAATTAACCTTAATCGTATGAGATGATCTATATCTAATGATATCTGCAACTGATAAAACAGAAAGCTCGGCATTGCTGCGTAAAATAAGTGGAATTTTCCTTTTTCATTTATCACTGGAGTAAAGCACTCTTTTTTTTTGTTATATCAGTTTCAATTTTCATATGCGGAGGCAGGAAATCAAAAGATGAATAGAAGAGCACAGATGAGAAGATGAAGCGGAATTTATCTTCAACCCATTATACATACATTACATACAACAACCATTGTGAAGTGATAATATCTTTATTAGAACTTAAGTTTTTGAATTTTATCCCAAAGGGTGGTTGAGGATCAATCTATAATAGGCTTTTTGGTCTACAATTCTCGAACAAAAAATAATAATGATTAAGAATTGGAGCTCAATTATCCTCTCGTGTATATGCTATTTTTCTTGAAAAAGTCAGAGAAAGAAACCGAAAGTAAACAATACTGAGTCATCTAAACACAGTTTCAAAAAAACAATATCTTAATTTATTATTTTTTAAATATAAAATTTTAAAGCATTACTTTTACTTAAACTAATCAAGATGCATGTTTACAAAAAAGATATACTTGATTTTAATGCATTCCATTATGAATTTTCAAAAGCTCAAAAAAAGAAATTAATATAAAAATGGAATAATCTCCAGGTTTGAAAATTTAGACACCCAGATGACTACTTAAAATACAGCTCACAGGAAATCATTTCTACTCTAGCGTCATAAATTATTTTCTCCTCATATATAGGTTACTTTTAGGGAAAACACAACCTATTATGCCATCATTCATGAAGAATATGCTATTTATTATTTCTCTCTCTCATTTTAAAAATATACATTATCTGTTTCTTCATAAATAGTTTTTACAATAGTACAGATTAACTGGTTTGATTTAAATCCATCAAGTAATTTCCAATAAAAAATTAAGATGAATAGAGGGTTTTATCAATCCAACAATATCCTTAAACTTGCAGGGTAAAATCATGCAAATAATTTTTGCAAATACTACTTTTAATATAGACTCCACAAGAAAATAAGTTACCAAAAATGTGTGAGAAAATCTATCACAGTTATCTGTATATAGGCAAAACTAAATGTTCAATAATTTTTTAACAAGGAAAATAGTAGTTACAATTAATTGAATATTAGTTATATCCTCTAAATTCCATGCATATGTTTTTTTACAAATATTATGAAGAAGTATATTGTAAAAATTAAAATGAAATGGGATGTGTAGAGTCAAATTCTTAAATTCCTGCAAAGTAATTCTATAAAATACTACCTAGATGTTTAAAAGCAAGTATTCCACGTTCTGAGTAGTCCAGGGCATAGTACATTAAATCCTTAATCTTGATGTTTAAATTGAATCAAATCATAAATATTAAATTTCATTTTGCTCAAAAATTATGAAACTAGTTATCACGTTGAAAAATAGCTCGAAGGTTATGTAACATATTAATCCAAAGAATACGAATAAAAAATTGATGATACACAAAAAAATGCACAGAATTTTAATTATTTGATTAGTCTAAGGACGTTTAAAAGACTAAGTTTCCTTTCAAATATAAACACACCAACTGTAACCAATTTAATAACAATACAGGAGCACATCTTAAGGATTTTTAATCACATGTTTAAAGAACTAAAGAGAACTTTCAAATCCTATAGTTGTCTATGATCAAGGCAGACTGATTTTGGAAAATGTATTCCCTCATTAAATATCCATATAAAATAAACATTAAATATAAGTGCAATTTGAGAGTTCTTGCCAAATAAGAAGAACTCTCAGTAAATTATAAAGGCAAACAGAGACAGTTCACAAACAGATTATTAATAGAAGAACATGAGATAATACCTCTGATAGGTATTAAAATATTCCAAGGAACTCTGGGCTTTAATTAATAGCAGAAAATAATTTATCAATGCTTCCTTTAAATATTGTAAGGACTTATGTCACATTACTGTCACTTTTAATTGTATTACGTTTGAGACAATGATGAAAATTTCATTCATAAATCAAAAATAGGGACAAATTACCATACACACAATAGAAATTTGTAAAACTTCTCTCCAAATTAATATTATATTTGCAACATGGAGCTTGACTCCTGTCACAAATTAAAAGCAAATACTCCACATAGATATGAAATATTTTTACATCACAAGATGAATTCCATAGAAAAATAGCTGAATAAATCCTTTCAAAACCACCTCATAGTAAGGCCAGTTAAAATTTCACATATCAGTTTTACATTCAATTTTGATGAATTAAATTTTCAAATATTTTATTCAACCAAGGATAATTTTCAGTCACAATACACTCCAGAACCTATGAGATTCTGAGATATTTTTCAAAGTTACAAATTGATACAATTTAATAGAGATTTTGATTTCAACAACAAATAATGCAATATCTCTTGTAGGTCACAAACAGCCAATGACAGGAATTCTCCAGTTTGGTTCACAATATTATGTGAATTTCAGGGATAATAACAATGATGGAAAGATCTATCTGACTCAAAGAACTGAAGTAACCTCTTCAAAGAGACTGTGATGGCAAGTTTCAAGTAAGCGAACATCCTCACTATATTTATACTCTCTCAGTTTGATGTAGAGGCAGCATGAAAATATCATTCCAAACACTTGAACCAGACAAATACCCAATCCAACAGCTTCAAGAATAATCAGCCGGGCTTTCATCTCTTTTGCAAGATGGTATAAGCATCCCTATAAAAAGTAAAGAGTTTTATTCAAGTATAAGAGCTCTTCATAACAGAAATGTTGCAATTATAGAATATAATAGAATATAATACAATAGAATGCTACTATTAACATTTATCTTCGATCAATCCAGTGGGAGGTGATTGAGTCTTCCACTCTTTCTCTTCTAACAGTAATGAATTAGAACGTAAACGGAAGCAATGCAGTACTACAAAAAGTAAAATAACTGCTTTCCCTACTGATATGGCATTAAAAAAGGAGATTCCTTCTTTGCCACCACAGTAACATGAAAAGAATAAAAAAGAGGATAGCAAGATAAGAATGGAGGAAGGGTGGGCAAAAGTAAAAGTTGTGAAGACACAACAGGACCTTAGATAATAATAATATCTTTTCTCATAGGTCATCATCCTCTCTCCTAGTTAATATTTTAGCTTAAATTGATCTTTCTGGGAAAATTGAAATACACAAAAATTAACAGGGATGGAAAAGAATCATCATCAACCAACCATAAAGCAACACAGGTAATATTTACAGTGATCATATATTTCTTTAAAACAATTATCTGGCAATATTGAGGCGATCACTGGTATTCTATTATAAACTGTCCTATCATATTCTAGTGTTTTCAGGTGGGTCATAACTAAAAGACTCCTTTGATAAACCCAAATCAATTTTACAAGAAAGAAATTTTGCTCTCTAATTACACTTGCTCACTTTAAGCAAAGAATATTTGAGGCCTATATAAAACATAAATATTTTCTAAAACCTTTGTAACCAAAGTGAATGCTACTTCTGTATTAAGAAATGGAAGGAAGCTAGAATATACGAAATATCAGATATTCATCTGCATCTTTCAAAGATTTGCCAATTTTTTTCCACCTTGCAATGAAAAGGATGATTAACCATTATGTTCCAGTTCCAAATTAAAACAATGTTATTTTTACAATTACACACACTTAATAATTGATTACCTTTCACATGTTAGAGATTGTCAAGAAAATACTTACACTTCCATGACTACTCTTTCCACAATGCATAGACTATGATTTGTTAAAGTTACTCCGAAAAATCTATTTATTCGTGAACCTCGGCAGCATAAAAGAGGAGGGTCGGAAATACAGCGTTTCTTCGTCGTAGGGAAGAATTCCCGAACCGAGGCGCAATACAGGGCGACCTAATATCTCGTGTTCCGTTGTTTTGCCTCGGTTGACGATTCGTTATCGCGAGTTAAGTTCCTTCTCGGATCACGTGAATCGAGCGGTCTTACCACCATATGCAGAATGGCAGCAATAATTTTTCATCTCTTAACGTGTGTTTAATAAAGAGATGTAATAACCGCACACCTAGGACACATGCAGCAAGAGCATAGGTAGATTTGAGAGAAGTTCGATATAGATGAGGTGCTCCACTGTCGAAATGTATCGATACGTACGACGGATCTCGGTTCTAGGCAAGCTTACTCGCTGTCTTCAGTGACAAACTTACGGATGTTGGAGTATGAAGTGAATTCCGTGATGAGAATGGGATGTTGGGAATTTCCTCGGTTCCACGGAGAATTAAAGAGTGCGTCCGAAGCTTAATTCTTTCTCCCTGTTTGGATTTCTGTTATTTTCGGATGGACGAAGCAGCTTCTTGCCTCGAACGAGATATGACGTGCGACAATGAACTCAGAAAGATGAACTTGTATACGATGGTAAGTTACAATGAGCATCACGTATCTACTTCCCTAGACGCTATGAAATATGAGGTTCGGAAGCAAGAGAATAAAACAGCCATTCCTTTACCGAGTCGGAGCGGTAAGGAGTAGGTGGTGGACATAATGCTACGTGCAAGGGAAATCATTAGAAGGCATCCTTTCCAAACGTTTCCCTCCAAAAGCATATCCATGAAATGCACTATCGCGTACGGCATTGTTCTCGAGTAAGTGATGTGAAATGCGGTTAATGTTTCGTAGACATGGTTAATATACAAAGCATTTTATGATTATTTTCATTAATTGACGTTCATTAATCAATCAGTCGAAATCAAATCAAGGTTAATTCTTTTCATAATCAGAGCGCAAGCACGACAAGATACTGAATTATAATTCACGAGCAACGAATAGAAAAAAGACAAAAATTTATGAAGCTGGTAAATGAAAGTTTTTGAATGTGACATTTCAAAATGTAACCATCAAATTGTATGCGTAGTTGTTATTTGGAGGGAAAACGGAGATTTCCACCAATCATAACGCTGCATTAGCGACCGGAAATCGGCTACAGGAGGTTAGGTTCAGTTCGTCCGGAGATTCCGTCGAGAGCAGTTGGCATCGACCTTCAGATGTTGAATCCAGAGTCCTCGGGCGGGATTATCTGCAAGAGATACCTGGTGGTACCAGAGATCCGCTGCCATCGAGAATCGCACTGGCTTCAGAGATTCGCGGCCCGACTGAATCCGCGGTGATGGAAAACGTTACCAGCACCAAAATTGTTTATATTTGTGTGTTAACTTTATATATTCGATCTCTCGCTATGCTCACGGTATTCTATGTAGGTCATTTAGCATTAGGTAATATTAGTAGTGTATTCTCTGCGAACAATTTATTTTATGATGCGTACGTATTTTATAATGGTAGGGATTGACTGCGCGTAGTCACTCAGGTCCTGGGGCTTGTTGTTGTCGTCGTTGGTTCGTTTGGAAGGTCCGCTTGTTTGACTTTGTTCGGTGTGGTTCGAATGATTTTGGAATGGTTTGGGTATTATGAGTGTGTGTACCTGGTACATAATGATCTTTATTTTGCGGGAACATTAAATGTGTGCTAGATTTTAAGTGCTGTATGATATTTTTGTTGCTTTGTAAATTTAACGGTCCGAATTGTTTTCAGGATTCTCTCTCATATTATTTCGATGTAAGTTACGAATTTTTCAACGTATGTATTGTATTGCTGTGTAATAACGATAAATTTCTTGCAGGTCAATTGGTAATGATTTTTCTTTACTTTCGTTTTTTAATAATCCTGCTCAATTTATTTCAGGGAAACTTTAAAAAAGGTACTGGTTTTCCAAGTTTTGTTTATGGAATTTCCGTTGTTGTTAATATATATAAAATTTTTTTGCAGGTACATTGAGCTATTCTATCGAATGTTTATATTATCATCCCTTGTTCCGTAATCATGTTGCAATTTTTTCACAGGTGCTTTCAATGGTAGGTTCCGTTTTCTCAGTTCTATGAATTCGTAGTGAGATTTTGAATTCATTTTAACAAAGTACTCTTTTCAGGTACATTAAGCATCATGACAGGGAATGTCGAGAGATTCATCAGAGGATACAAAATGTCTACGATCGCCATTACGCGGTGGGAAACCCAGGAGCAGCAACTACCTGAGTGCAGGATGATGACAGCGTGTCTTCGAACCATTGGGGAAAACTACATCGACCTCGTTGGAAATCCGAGAATACTTTCTACAGGCACCTTGTTATTTATAGTTTGGCCTGTCATGTTGTATGTAAAGTTGATTACTTTCATCAAATACGATAACTTTGTATTGTAGTACGCTTGTTATCGATAATTGTGCGTGATTACGCTTTATGTGAGATTGATCGCTTTCATCAAATACGTTTGCTTTGTAACGATCATGCCTTTCATTTGTACCAGTATGTATTTTTACGGGTTGAGTTAAATTAATTTTTACAACAAGGCCTTGTTCGGTAGATTAACTTTCATTCATTGCAACTGATGTACAGAACTGGAATGGTTCCCATACTGTTGTGTGTGCTTGTGTTACGAGTGCGGAGTATACTCCTGTGTGTGTGTGAAGGTTTTTTCTCGCGGTTCCGATCTATTAGTAGTAGAATTTTAGTAGTTACTAACCAACTGGTGGTGGTGGAGGTGTGTGTGTGTGTGCTGAGAGTGTGGGCTTCCATTCCAAACTGTGCATTTTACATGATTTTAGCTTCTAATTTCATCACAAGTGTTTTCTGAATATTCTTAAGAGAGGTTTTTAAATATTTCGATCGTTTTTCCATCTGATGGATAAACTCAATTAATCCTCCCGTAACTCAACCAAAAACTGTATATATATTTTGTTGTAGTTCTGTGAAGATCTTTGTTGTTCAATTATCTCTGCGTCCTTTGCGGGTTTTTTCCGCTCCTCGTCTTGCGTGAGCTTTTTCCCGCTACTTTTGTTATTTAAAGAAATATAAATTGTTTAAAACCTTATCTCGTGTTTTTCTTAAAGCCTCCCCCTATTTCTTTGACGAGTTGCTGCATTGCAAAGAAAGAGCCTTCGGCCACTCATGACTTCTAAGTGAAATTATTATTATTGTGATAACTTTTACATTCCTCATCTGACAATCGATTTAAAAACCTTTTTACAACTTCCAAATACCGAGCACGAATGCTTCACATTTGGATAAGAAAATCTTGCAAGCTATTCCTGAACAAGAGAAAAATTAAGACTTCCCTATGGAAAGTATTTGCGCGGACATAAACGTGAAGTTCTATGAAGATAGACTTAATATTCCAATTCTTAATCCCAAAACGATGGAAGCTTTTAATGTCCTAATATCCACTTGTATCTAAAGCAGACGGGGGTTCCGTTTCTAATGGATCATTCTCGATTTGAATGTGACGATTATTTGCGGTCGATCATAGCACTCGGTATTTTAACTTAAGAAAGTATTTGCCCTCATATTGCATGAATGCATAAAGTAATGCATTTCGACTGCTGACATACCATTTCACTTTATGGTTGTTAATGGGTTGAGCCTTACATGTTGACTACCCTCTTTTCCCGCGAACTGCTTGATATATCTGCTGCGTCTCGTTTACGCGCTCGTTTAGTTTTATCGTGAAATCGATGTGATGGAGATGAATCCGTTTAAAGGTATTCGCTGAAAAATCACTCCTTGAATAGAATCCCTCTCCAAAAGAACGATGACTGCAAAAAGCAAACATTTATTAATCCTAAAGAGATCAAGTTCAAAGGTATTCGCTGAAAAATCACTCCTTGAATACCTGGTATTGAAACACGATCGTAAAGTGTATGTTAAGATGAAGTTTATTAAAAAACACCATATTCTACATCGATATTACAATTTTTAATTCTTCATTTTGAATCGCATCTGCTTTCCCCCTTGGTCAACCGTGATCGAATCATCTACCAACATGTTAGACGGAAAGAACCCTCTACTATCGTTCCTTAAACGCCGAATTTCCTTGAAAGGACGATGTAGTCCTTTCAAGGAAACGGTGAAAAATAGACCTGAAGAGTTAATGCACCCTATCCAAATAGTTAAAGATGGGAATGGCGAAGGCATAGATTCAGTATCTGTAAATTGTAGTGTTCACATTCATTCCGCAATCAGTTTACCAGTTGCAGATAAATGCAATATCCCTTTTAGAATCCCTCTCCAAAAGAACGATGACTGCAAAAAGCAAACATTTATTAATCCTAAAGAGATCATAGATTTGCTTGGTTAAGCGATATTAAAATTATGAAAATCTAAACGGAATTAATTGTCGTTCATTTACACGGTAGGTATTCAGAGAAAAGAAATCTGGTAAAACAGTATTTAGAACAAGAGAAACAAATATTCAAAGCACATAATGTACATTTTATTATGAAAACAAATAGGGCTGGTAACAATATGCAGCATACACGTATGCAACTAATATGAAATGCATCAAGCAAGACTTCATTGCTGTAATTCCACAATCAATGTGCAAAGTCCTTGAACATTTTCATTGCATGAATTAACAAAGTGATGCAATATAACTAAGGGGATTAACATAATATTAAATATTTACTATGTTTTTTTACAATATCCAGCATTTGGAATGGGATATAAAAAATAACAGAATATAATATTATATAATAAAATCATCTGAAATGATACACAAGACCAAGGGGATACTATGGGAAGACCAAATGAAGAATAAAATAATTTAAGGATTTAATTTTCAATATATTGGACAATGCTGATAGAATCCCTTCTAAAAGCATTTCTTTTAACAATTACCTAAAAGGCAGTAGTGATTACCAATTCTTTACGAGTCCTCACCTGCATACAAATAGGTAGATTTCTTATTCTTTTATTTCTTAAAATATCCATTCCAATCTTACTATTAAAAATTCCTAAATAATGTGATCGTTATACCTCACTTTCTGGTGGTCCTGGAAATGGATCATCGTTGAGGAAGTACTATTAAATAATATTAAAATTTCTTAAGGAGAACACAAAAATGTAAAATGATAAGAAAATTGTGCTATTCATTGATCATTCTTACTATCAAACTGCATCTTTTTTCCACGGAAAGCTGACGCACAGTCATTTCTATTTTTGTGAATCTTATTATGCTCATTTTAACTCAGAGAAGTTAGCCGAATATAATCTTAATTAGACCTGGAAACTTTATTGGAAATTTTTATTAGGAAAATATAAAACTTTTAATTATATTTACAGTTTAACCTCACTATGGTATTTACCAAAACAATGTGCATGATATCCCTTAATTTCTGCTTGTTCTATTTAAAAATCAGCAATCCTGGTTATTAGAATCTTGGAGGAGAAGTTTAGGCTCCTAAAAATCCAATTTATGAACAAGATAGTCTTGAAAGGTATGTTATTTCAAGAATTATTTTAGTTCTTACACTTGGTTATTACGTTAAAGGAAATGAAAACTACAAAAAACTAAACCAAATAAACTGTAGGTTGTTTACACTATAGGGCTTCAGAGAAAGGAATTTTATAAAAAGAATACTGAGAAAAAGAAAAACAAATATCTAACAAACGTAATGAATTTTTCTTAAACAGTTTTTAGACAAAGAAAAAAAGGTTATTTAAATACTGTTTCTTGCATTAACCCTCCCAATCTTACTTTTAAATTTTCCAAAATAATGTGAACTTCATACCTCATTTTCTGCTGGTTCTTTTCGAATATCAGCATTCCTGGTCCACAGATTTGTCGAGGAGGATGCTCAGAAGCTAAAAATATAATTCTTAAGCATGATTGTCATGAAAGGTATGTATTTTCAAAAATACTTTAATTTTCTAAAAGAATAATTAAGGCTATCCAATAGAGAAACTATGGTATACACTTGACTGTTTACTTCAGGTGGACTATTGTGAATTTCATCTCGGAAAGTCTTCAATGGATTCTGGTATCACTTCCAATAAAATTATGAGATAATATTGAGCAAGATTTGCGCAAGTAATCTTCTCAACAATCATTTACGAGAAAGCTTACTAGTTTTGTAAATAGCTATTTTCACTTTGCTGTATATCTTTCCTGATAAAAGCTGGCCTTCTTCGTACTTTCACATTGAATGTTACTCCTGGAAGGTCTTTCTTGGATTCATACACTAAGAAGAAGAACTATTTCATTGTTATGAATACCCAGAAAGTCTTTGAAAAAATATTTGAGGGACAATTAAAATGGAGCATAATTATATACAGTAGTAGGGAATGTATCAGGATTGTAAAAGGACCTAGGGAATAAAAAGTTGAAATTGCAATTATCAAGTAGATGTTTACAGTGCTTTTTACCCCTCTCATTCATACATCTGTTTGTAATTATTATGTACTTAATGACATACAATCTTGTGTATTATTGGTGGATAATTGTGAGATTGATGTGCATACATTCTTTTCTTTTATTTCCTTTGTATTATTAAAGTGTGTTGCTAAATAAATTTCTACTACTACTAATGTCTTAGAGTTTTTCAATTGTTTACAAGGTTACTCCCTAAATTTTCATTTTGTAGGTGGTATAATAATTTGAAATGCTTAATTATATAGAGACCTCTTAATTATTCATAACTATTTTCCTTGCACTATGATTTAGTTCACAAGCTCCAGTAGGAAATGAATGTGCATATTAATTATTCGGAGTCCAAAATCAGATAATTAACCTTAATCGTATGAGATGATCTATATCTAATGATATCTGCAACTGATAAAACAGAAAGCTCGGCATTGCTGCGTAAAATAAGTGGAATTTTCCTTTTTCATTTATCACTGGAGTAAAGCACTCTTTTTTTTTGTTATATCAGTTTCAATTTTCATATGCGGAGGCAGGAAATCAAAAGATGAATAGAAGAGCACAGATGAGAAGATGAAGCGGAATTTATCTTCAACCCATTATACATACATTACATACAACAACCATTGTGAAGTGATAATATCTTTATTAGAACTTAAGTTTTTGAATTTTATCCCAAAGGGTGGTTGAGGATCAATCTATAATAGGCTTTTTGGTCTACAATTCTCGAACAAAAAATAATAATGATTAAGAATTGGAGCTCAATTATCCTCTCGTGTATATGCTATTTTTCTTGAAAAAGTCAGAGAAAGAAACCGAAAGTAAACAATACTGAGTCATCTAAACACAGTTTCAAAAAAACAATATCTTAATTTATTATTTTTTAAATATAAAATTTTAAAGCATTACTTTTACTTAAACTAATCAAGATGCATGTTTACAAAAAAGATATACTTGATTTTAATGCATTCCATTATGAATTTTCAAAAGCTCAAAAAAAGAAATTAATATAAAAATGGAATAATCTCCAGGTTTGAAAATTTAGACACCCAGATGACTACTTAAAATACAGCTCACAGGAAATCATTTCTACTCTAGCGTCATAAATTATTTTCTCCTCATATATAGGTTACTTTTAGGGAAAACACAACCTATTATGCCATCATTCATGAAGAATATGCTATTTATTATTTCTCTCTCTCATTTTAAAAATATACATTATCTGTTTCTTCATAAATAGTTTTTACAATAGTACAGATTAACTGGTTTGATTTAAATCCATCAAGTAATTTCCAATAAAAAATTAAGATGAATAGAGGGTTTTATCAATCCAACAATATCCTTAAACTTGCAGGGTAAAATCATGCAAATAATTTTTGCAAATACTACTTTTAATATAGACTCCACAAGAAAATAAGTTACCAAAAATGTGTGAGAAAATCTATCACAGTTATCTGTATATAGGCAAAACTAAATGTTCAATAATTTTTTAACAAGGAAAATAGTAGTTACAATTAATTGAATATTAGTTATATCCTCTAAATTCCATGCATATGTTTTTTTACAAATATTATGAAGAAGTATATTGTAAAAATTAAAATGAAATGGGATGTGTAGAGTCAAATTCTTAAATTCCTGCAAAGTAATTCTATAAAATACTACCTAGATGTTTAA
This sequence comes from Pantala flavescens, assembly GCA_020796165.1. Lineage (NCBI taxonomy): Eukaryota > Metazoa > Arthropoda > Insecta > Odonata > Libellulidae > Pantala > Pantala flavescens. Next base: position 31,124,028 of record CM036886.1, read on the forward strand.
AAGCAAGTATTCCACGTTCTGAGTAGTCCAGGGCATAGTACATTAAATCCTTAATCTTGATGTTTAAATTGAATCAAATCATAAATATTAAATTTCATTTTGCTCAAAAATTATGAAACTAGTTATCACGTTGAAAAATAGCTCGAAGGTTATGTAACATATTAATCCAAAGAATACGAATAAAAAATTGATGATACACAAAAAAATGCACAGAATTTTAATTATTTGATTAGTCTAAGGACGTTTAAAAGACTAAGTTTCCTTTCAAATATAAACACACCAACTGTAACCAATTTAATAACAATACAGGAGCACATCTTAAGGATTTTTAATCACATGTTTAAAGAACTAAAGAGAACTTTCAAATCCTATAGTTGTCTATGATCAAGGCAGACTGATTTTGGAAAATGTATTCCCTCATTAAATATCCATATAAAATAAACATTAAATATAAGTGCAATTTGAGAGTTCTTGCCAAATAAGAAGAACTCTCAGTAAATTATAAAGGCAAACAGAGACAGTTCACAAACAGATTATTAATAGAAGAACATGAGATAATACCTCTGATAGGTATTAAAATATTCCAAGGAACTCTGGGCTTTAATTAATAGCAGAAAATAATTTATCAATGCTTCCTTTAAATATTGTAAGGACTTATGTCACATTACTGTCACTTTTAATTGTATTACGTTTGAGACAATGATGAAAATTTCATTCATAAATCAAAAATAGGGACAAATTACCATACACACAATAGAAATTTGTAAAACTTCTCTCCAAATTAATATTATATTTGCAACATGGAGCTTGACTCCTGTCACAAATTAAAAGCAAATACTCCACATAGATATGAAATATTTTTACATCACAAGATGAATTCCATAGAAAAATAGCTGAATAAATCCTTTCAAAACCACCTCATAGTAAGGCCAGTTAAAATTTCACATATCAGTTTTACATTCAATTTTGATGAATTAAATTTTCAAATATTTTATTCAACCAAGGATAATTTTCAGTCACAATACACTCCAGAACCTATGAGATTCTGAGATATTTTTCAAAGTTACAAATTGATACAATTTAACAGAGATTTTGATTTCAACAACAAATAATGCAATATCTCTTGTAGGTCACAAACAGCCAATGACAGGAATTCTCCAGTTTGGTTCACAATATTATGTGAATTTCAGGGATAATAACAATGATGGAAAGATCTATCTGACTCAAAGAACTGAAGTAACCTCTTCAAAGAGACTGTGATGGCAAGTTTCAAGTAAGCGAACATCCTCACTATATTTATACTCTCTCAGTTTGATGTAGAGGCAGCATGAAAATATCATTCCAAACACTTGAACCAGACAAATACCCAATCCAACAGCTTCAAGAATAATCAGCCGGGCTTTCATCTCTTTTGCAAGATGGTATAAGCATCCCTATAAAAAGTAAAGAGTTTTATTCAAGTATAAGAGCTCTTCATAACAGAAATGTTGCAATTATAGAATATAATAGAATATAATACAATAGAATGCTACTATTAACATTTATCTTCGATCAATCCAGTGGGAGGTGATTGAGTCTTCCACTCTTTCTCTTCTAACAGTAATGAATTAGAACGTAAACGGAAGCAATGCAGTACTACAAAAAGTAAAATAACTGCTTTCCCTACTGATATGGCATTAAAAAAGGAGATTCCTTCTTTGCCACCACAGTAACATGAAAAGAATAAAAAAGAGGATAGCAAGATAAGAATGGAGGAAGGGTGGGCAAAAGTAAAAGTTGTGAAGACACAACAGGACCTTAGATAATAATAATATCTTTTCTCATAGGTCATCATCCTCTCTCCTAGTTAATATTTTAGCTTAAATTGATCTTTCTGGGAAAATTGAAATACACAAAAATTAACAGGGATGGAAAAGAATCATCATCAACCAACCATAAAGCAACACAGGTAATATTTACAGTGATCATATATTTCTTTAAAACAATTATCTGGCAATATTGAGGCGATCACTGGTATTCTATTATAAACTGTCCTATCATATTCTAGTGTTTTCAGGTGGGTCATAACTAAAAGACTCCTTTGATAAACCCAAATCAATTTTACAAGAAAGAAATTTTGCTCTCTAATTACACTTGCTCACTTTAAGCAAAGAATATTTGAGGCCTATATAAAACATAAATATTTTCTAAAACCTTTGTAACCAAAGTGAATGCTACTTCTGTATTAAGAAATGGAAGGAAGCTAGAATATACGAAATATCAGATATTCATCTGCATCTTTCAAAGATTTGCCAATTTTTTTCCACCTTGCAATGAAAAGGATGATTAACCATTATGTTCCAGTTCCAAATTAAAACAATGTTATTTTTACAATTACACACACTTAATAATTGATTACCTTTCACATGTTAGAGATTGTCAAGAAAATACTTACACTTCCATGACTACTCTTTCCACAATGCATAGACTATGATTTGTTAAAGTTACTCCGAAAAATCTATTTATTCGTGAACCTCGGCAGCATAAAAGAGGAGGGTCGGAAATACAGCGTTTCTTCGTCGTAGGGAAGAATTCCCGAACCGAGGCGCAATACAGGGCGACCTAATATCTCGTGTTCCGTTGTTTTGCCTCGGTTGACGATTCGTTATCGCGAGTTAAGTTCCTTCTCGGATCACGTGAATCGAGCGGTCTTACCACCATATGCAGAATGGCAGCAATAATTTTTCATCTCTTAACGTGTGTTTAATAAAGAGATGTAATAACCGCACACCTAGGACACATGCAGCAAGAGCATAGGTAGATTTGAGAGAAGTTCGATATAGATGAGGTGCTCCACTGTCGAAATGTATCGATACGTACGACGGATCTCGGTTCTAGGCAAGCTTACTCGCTGTCTTCAGTGACAAACTTACGGATGTTGGAGTATGAAGTGAATTCCGTGATGAGAATGGGATGTTGGGAATTTCCTCGGTTCCACGGAGAATTAAAGAGTGCGTCCGAAGCTTAATTCTTTCTCCCTGTTTGGATTTCTGTTATTTTCGGATGGACGAAGCAGCTTCTTGCCTCGAACGAGATATGACGTGCGACAATGAACTCAGAAAGATGAACTTGTATACGATGGTAAGTTACAATGAGCATCACGTATCTACTTCCCTAGACGCTATGAAATATGAGGTTCGGAAGCAAGAGAATAAAACAGCCATTCCTTTACCGAGTCGGAGCGGTAAGGAGTAGGTGGTGGACATAATGCTACGTGCAAGGGAAATCATTAGAAGGCATCCTTTCCAAACGTTTCCCTCCAAAAGCATATCCATGAAATGCACTATCGCGTACGGCATTGTTCTCGAGTAAGTGATGTGAAATGCGGTTAATGTTTCGTAGACATGGTTAATATACAAAGCATTTTATGATTATTTTCATTAATTGACGTTCATTAATCAATCAGTCGAAATCAAATCAAGGTTAATTCTTCTCATAATCAGAGCGCAAGCACGACAAGATACTGAATTATAATTCACGAGCAACGAATAGAAAAAAGACAAAAATTTATGAAGCTGGTAAATGAAAGTTTTTGAATGTGACATTTCAAAATGTAACCATCAAATTGTATGCGTAGTTGTTATTTGGAGGGAAAACGGAGATTTCCACCAATCATAACGCTGCATTAGCGACCGGAAATCGGCTACAGGAGGTTAGGTTCAGTTCGTCCGGAGATTCCGTCGAGAGCAGTTGGCATCGACCTTCAGATGTTGAATCCAGAGTCCTCGGGCGGGATTATCTGCAAGAGATACCTGGTGGTACCAGAGATCCGCTGCCATCGAGAATCGCACTGGCTTCAGAGATTCGCGGCCCGACTGAATCCGCGGTGATGGAAAACGTTTCCAGCACCAAAATTGTTTATATTTGTGTGTTAACTTTATATATTCGATCTCTCGCTATGCTCACGGTATTCTATGTAGGTCATTTAGCATTAGGTAATATTAGTAGTGTATTCTCTGCGAACAATTTATTTTATGATGCGTACGTATTTTATAATGGTAGGGATTGACTGCGCGTAGTCACTCAGGTCCTGGGGCTTGTTGTTGTCGTCGTTGGTTCGTTTGGAAGGTCCGCTTGTTTGACTTTGTTCGGTGTGGTTCGAATGATTTTGGAATGGTTTGGGTATTATGAGTGTGTGTACCTGGTACATAATGATCTTTATTTTGCGGGAACATTAAATGTGTGCTAGATTTTAAGTGCTATATGATATTTTTGTTGCTTTGTAAATTTAACGGTCCGAATTGTTTTCAGGATTCTCTCTCATATTATTTCGATGTAAGTTACGAATTTTTCAACGTATGTATTGTATTGCTGTGTAATAACGATAAATTTCTTGCAGGTCAATTGGTAATGATTTTTCTTTACTTTCGTTTTTTAATAATCCTGCTCAATTTATTTCAGGGAAACTTTAAAAAAGGTACTGGTTTTCCAAGTTTTGTTTATGGAATTTCCGTTGTTGTCAATATATATAAAATTTTTTTGCAGGTACATTGAGCTATTCTATCGAATGTTTATATTATCATCCCTTGTTCCGTAATCATGTTGCAATTTTTTCACAGGTGCTTTCAATGGTAGGTTCCGTTTTCTCAGTTCTATGAATTCGTAGTGAGATTTTGAATTCATTTTAACAAAGTACTCTTTTCAGGTACATTAAGCATCATGACAGGGAATGTCGAGAGATTCATCAGAGGATACAAAATGTCTACGATCGCCATTACGCGGTGGGAAACCCAGGAGCAGCAACTACCTGAGTGCAGGATGATGACAGCGTGTCTTCGAACCATTGGGGAAAACTACATCGACCTCGTTGGAAATCCGAGAATACTTTCTACAGGCACCTTGTTATTTATAGTTTGGCCTGTCATGTTGTATGTAAAGTTGATTACTTTCATCAAATACGATAACTTTGTATTGTAGTACGCTTGTTATCGATAATTGTGCGTGATTACGCTTTATGTGAGATTGATCGCTTTCATCAAATACGTTTGCTTTGTAACGATCATGCCTTTAATTTGTACCAGTATGTATTTTTACGGGTTGAGTTAAATTAATTTTTACAACAAGGCCTTGTTCGGTAGATTAACTTTCATTCATTGCAACTGATGTACAGAACTGGAATGGTTCCCATATTGTTGTGTGTGCTTGTGTTACGAGTGCGGAGTATACTCCTGTGTGTGTGTGAAGGTTTTTTCTCGCGGTTCCGATCTATTAGTAGTAGAATTTTAGTAGTTACTAACCAACTGGTGGTGGTGGAGGTGTGTGTGTGTGTGCTGAGAGTGTGGGCTTCCATTCCAAACTGTGCATTTTACATGATTTTAGCTTCTAATTTCATCACAAGTGTTTTCTGAATATTCTTAAGAGAGGTTTTTAAATATTTCGATCGTTTTTCCATCTGATGGATAAACTCAATTAATCCTCCCGTAACTCAACCAAAAACTGTATATATATTTTGTTGTAGTTCTGTGAAGATCTTTGTTGTTCAATTATCTCTGCGTCCTTTGCGGGTTTTTTCCGCTCCTCGTCTTGCGTGAGCTTTTTCCCGCTACTTTTGTTATTTAAAGAAATATAAATTGTTTAAAACCTTATCTCGTGTTTTTCTTAAAGCCTCCCCCTATTTCTTTGACGAGTTGCTGCATTGCAAAGAAAGAGCCTTCGGCCACTCATGACTTCTAAGTGAAATTATTATTATTGTGATAACTTTTACATTCCTCATCTGACAATCGATTTAAAAACCTTTTTACAACTTCCAAATACCGAGCACGAATGCTTCACATTTGGATAAGAAAATCTTGCAAGCTATTCCTGAACAAGAGAAAAATTAAGACTTCCCTATGGAAAGTATTTGCGCGGACATAAACGTGAAGTTCTATGAAGATAGACTTAATATTCCAATTCTTAATCCCAAAACGATGGAAGCTTTTAATGTCCTAATATCCACTTGTATCTAAAGCAGACGGGGGTTCCGTTTCTAATGGATCATTCTCGATTTGAATGTGACGATTATTTGCGGTCGATCATAGCACTCGGTATTTTAACTTAAGAAAGTATTTGCCCTCATATTGCATGAATGCATAAAGTAATGCATTTCGACTGCTGACATACCATTTCACTTTATGGTTGTTAATGGGTTGAGCCTTACATGTTGACTACCCTCTTTTCCCGCGAACTGCTTGATATATCTGCTGCGTCTCGTTTACGCGCTCGTTTAGTTTTATCGTGAAATCGATGTGATGGAGATGAATCCGTTTAAAGGTATTCGCTGAAAAATCACTCCTTGAATAGAATCCCTCTCCAAAAGAACGATGACTGCAAAAAGCAAACATTTATTAATCCTAAAGAGATCAAGTTCAAAGGTATTCGCTGAAAAATCACTCCTTGAATACCTGGTATTGAAACACGATCGTAAAGTGTATGTTAAGATGAAGTTTATTAAAAAACACCATATTCTACATCGATATTACAATTTTTAATTCTTCATTTTGAATCGCATCTGCTTTCCCCCTTGGTCAACCGTGATCGAATCATCTACCAACATGTTAGACGGAAAGAACCCTCTACTATCGTTCCTTAAACGCCGAATTTCCTTGAAAGGACGATGTAGTCCTTTCAAGGAAACGGTGAAAAATAGACCTGAAGAGTTAATGCACCCTATCCAAATAGTTAAAGATGGGAATGGCGAAGGCATAGATTCAGTATCTGTAAATTGTAGTGTTCACATTCATTCCGCAATCAGTTTACCAGTTGCAGATAAATGCAATATCCCTTTTAGAATCCCTCTCCAAAAGAACGATGACTGCAAAAAGCAAACATTTATTAATCCTAAAGAGATCATAGATTTGCTTGGTTAAGCGATATTAAAATTATGAAAATCTAAACGGAATTAATTGTCGTTCATTTACACGGTAGGTATTCAGAGAAAAGAAATCTGGTAAAACAGTATTTAGAACAAGAGAAACAAATATTCAAAGCACATAATGTACATTTTATTATGAAAACAAATAGGGCTGGTAACAATATGCAGCATACACGTATGCAACTAATATGAAATGCATCAAGCAAGACTTCATTGCTGTAATTCCACAATCAATGTGCAAAGTCCTTGAACATTTTCATTGCATGAATTAACAAAGTGATGCAATATAACTAAGGGGATTAACATAATATTAAATATTTACTATGTTTTTTTACAATATCCAGCATTTGGAATGGGATATAAAAAATAACAGAATATAATATTATATAATAAAATCATCTGAAATGATACACAAGACCAAGGGGATACTATGGGAAGACCAAATGAAGAATAAAATAATTTAAGGATTTAATTTTCAATATATTGGACAATGCTGATAGAATCCCTTCTAAAAGCATTTCTTTTAACAATTACCTAAAAGGCAGTAGTGATTACCAATTCTTTACGAGTCCTCACCTGCATACAAATAGGTAGATTTCTTATTCTTTTATTTCTTAAAATATCCATTCCAATCTTACTATTAAAAATTCCTAAATAATGTGATCGTTATACCTCACTTTCTGGTGGTCCTGGAAATGGATCATCGTTGAGGAAGTACTATTAAATAATATTAAAATTTCTTAAGGAGAACACAAAAATGTAAAATGATAAGAAAATTGTGCTATTCATTGATCATTCTTACTATCAAACTGCATCTTTTTTCCACGGAAAGCTGACGCACAGTCATTTCTATTTTTGTGAATCTTATTATGCTCATTTTAACTCAGAGAAGTTAGCCGAATATAATCTTAATTAGACCTGGAAACTTTATTGGAAATTTTTATTAGGAAAATATAAAACTTTTAATTATATTTACAGTTTAACCTCACTATGGTATTTACCAAAACAATGTGCATGATATCCCTTAATTTCTGCTTGTTCTATTTAAAAATCAGCAATCCTGGTTATTAGAATCTTGGAGGAGAAGTTTAGGCTCCTAAAAATCCAATTTATGAACAAGATAGTCTTGAAAGGTATGTTATTTCAAGAATTATTTTAGTTCTTACACTTGGTTATTACGTTAAAGGAAATGAAAACTACAAAAAACTAAACCAAATAAACTGTAGGTTGTTTACACTATAGGGCTTCAGAGAAAGGAATTTTATAAAAAGAATACTGAGAAAAAGAAAAACAAATATCTAACAAACGTAATGAATTTTTCTTAAACAGTTTTTAGACAAAGAAAAAAAGGTTATTTAAATACTGTTTCTTGCATTAACCCTCCCAATCTTACTTTTAAATTTTCCAAAATAATGTGAACTTCATACCTCATTTTCTGCTGGTTCTTTTCGAATATCAGCATTCCTGGTCCACAGATTTGTCGAGGAGGATGCTCAGAAGCTAAAAATATAATTCTTAAGCATGATTGTCATGAAAGGTATGTATTTTCAAAAATACTTTAATTTTCTAAAAGAATAATTAAGGCTATCCAATAGAGAAACTATGGTATACACTTGACTGTTTACTTCAGGTGGACTATTGTGAATTTCATCTCGGAAAGTCTTCAATGGATTCTGGTATCACTTCCAATAAAATTATGAGATAATATTGAGCAAGATTTGCGCAAGTAATCTTCTCAACAATCATTTACGAGAAAGCTTACTAGTTTTGTAAATAGCTATTTTCACTTTGCTGTATATCTTTCCTGATAAAAGCTGGCCTTCTTCGTACTTTCACATTGAATGTTACTCCTGGAAGGTCTTTCTTGGATTCATACACTAAGAAGAAGAACTATTTCATTGTTATGAATACCCAGAAAGTCTTTGAAAAAATATTTGAGGGACAATTAAAATGGAGCATAATTATATACAGTAGTAGGGAATGTATCAGGATTGTAAAAGGACCTAGGGAATAAAAAGTTGAAATTGCAATTATCAAGTAGATGTTTACAGTGCTTTTTACCCCTCTCATTCATACATCTGTTTGTAATTATTATGTACTTAATGACATACAATCTTGTGTATTATTGGTGGATAATTGTGAGATTGATGTGCATACATTCTTTTCTTTTATTTCCTTTGTATTATTAAAGTGTGTTGCTAAATAAATTTCTACTACTACTAATGTCTTAGAGTTTTTCAATTGTTTACAAGGTTACTCCCTAAATTTTCATTTTGTAGGTGGTATAATAATTTGAAATGCTTAATTATATAGAGACCTCTTAATTATTCATAACTATTTTCCTTGCACTATGATTTAGTTCACAAGCTCCAGTAGGAAATGAATGTGCATATTAATTATTCGGAGTCCAAAATCAGATAATTAACCTTAATCGTATGAGATGATCTATATCTAATGATATCTGCAACTGATAAAACAGAAAGCTCGGCATTGCTGCGTAAAATAAGTGGAATTTTCCTTTTTCATTTATCACTGGAGTAAAGCACTCTTTTTTTTTGTTATATCAGTTTCAATTTTCATATGCGGAGGCAGGAAATCAAAAGATGAATAGAAGAGCACAGATGAGAAGATGAAGCGGAATTTATCTTCAACCCATTATACATACATTACATACAACAACCATTGTGAAGTGATAATATCTTTATTAGAACTTAAGTTTTTGAATTTTATCCCAAAGGGTGGTTGAGGATCAATCTATAATAGGCTTTTTGGTCTACAATTCTCGAACAAAAAATAATAATGATTAAGAATTGGAGCTCAATTATCCTCTCGTGTATATGCTATTTTTCTTGAAAAAGTCAGAGAAAGAAACCGAAAGTAAACAATACTGAGTCATCTAAACACAGTTTCAAAAAAACAATATCTTAATTTATTATTTTTTAAATATAAAATTTTAAAGCATTACTTTTACTTAAACTAATCAAGATGCATGTTTACAAAAAAGATATACTTGATTTTAATGCATTCCATTATGAATTTTCAAAAGCTCAAAAAAAGAAATTAATATAAAAATGGAATAATCTCCAGGTTTGAAAATTTAGACACCCAGATGACTACTTAAAATACAGCTCACAGGAAATCATTTCTACTCTAGCGTCATAAATTATTTTCTCCTCATATATAGGTTACTTTTAGGGAAAACACAACCTATTATGCCATCATTCATGAAGAATATGCTATTTATTATTTCTCTCTCTCATTTTAAAAATATACATTATCTGTTTCTTCATAAATAGTTTTTACAATAGTACAGATTAACTGGTTTGATTTAAATCCATCAAGTAATTTCCAATAAAAAATTAAGATGAATAGAGGGTTTTATCAATCCAACAATATCCTTAAACTTGCAGGGTAAAATCATGCAAATAATTTTTGCAAATACTACTTTTAATATAGACTCCACAAGAAAATAAGTTACCAAAAATGTGTGAGAAAATCTATCACAGTTATCTGTATATAGGCAAAACTAAATGTTCAATAATTTTTTAACAAGGAAAATAGTAGTTACAATTAATTGAATATTAGTTATATCCTCTAAATTCCATGCATATGTTTTTTTACAAATATTATGAAGAAGTATATTGTAAAAATTAAAATGAAATGGGATGTGTAGAGTCAAATTCTTAAATTCCTGCAAAGTAATTCTATAAAATACTACCTAGATGTTTAAAAGCAAGTATTCCACGTTCTGAGTAGTCCAGGGCATAGTACATTAAATCCTTAATCTTGATGTTTAAATTGAATCAAATCATAAATATTAAATTTCATTTTGCTCAAAAATTATGAAACTAGTTATCACGTTGAAAAATAGCTCGAAGGTTATGTAACATATTAATCCAAAGAATACGAATAAAAAATTGATGATACACAAAAAAATGCACAGAATTTTAATTATTTGATTAGTCTAAGGACGTTTAAAAGACTAAGTTTCCTTTCAAATATAAACACACCAACTGTAACCAATTTAATAACAATACAGGAGCACATCTTAAGGATTTTTAATCACATGTTTAAAGAACTAAAGAGAACTTTCAAATCCTATAGTTGTCTATGATCAAGGCAGACTGATTTTGGAAAATGTATTCCCTCATTAAATATCCATATAAAATAAACATTAAATATAAGTGCAATTTGAGAGTTCTTGCCAAATAAGAAGAACTCTCAGTAAATTATAAAGGCAAACAGAGACAGTTCACAAACAGATTATTAATAGAAGAACATGAGATAATACCTCTGATAGGTATTAAAATATTCCAAGGAACTCTGGGCTTTAATTAATAGCAGAAAATAATTTATCAATGCTTCCTTTAAATATTGTAAGGACTTATGTCACATTACTGTCACTTTTAATTGTATTACGTTTGAGACAATGATGAAAATTTCATTCATAAATCAAAAATAGGGACAAATTACCATACACACAATAGAAATTTGTAAAACTTCTCTCCAAATTAATATTATATTTGCAACATGGAGCTTGACTCCTGTCACAAATTAAAAGCAAATACTCCACATAGATATGAAATATTTTTACATCACAAGATGAATTCCATAGAAAAATAGCTGAATAAATCCTTTCAAAACCACCTCATAGTAAGGCCAGTTAAAATTTCACATATCAGTTTTACATTCAATTTTGATGAATTAAATTTTCAAATATTTTATTCAACCAAGGATAATTTTCAGTCACAATACACTCCAGAACCTATGAGATTCTGAGATATTTTTCAAAGTTACAAATTGATACAATTTAACAGAGATTTTGATTTCAACAACAAATAATGCAATATCTCTTGTAGGTCACAAACAGCCAATGACAGGAATTCTCCAGTTTGGTTCACAATATTATGTGAATTTCAGGGATAATAACAATGATGGAAAGATCTATCTGACTCAAAGAACTGAAGTAACCTCTTCAAAGAGACTGTGATGGCAAGTTTCAAGTAAGCGAACATCCTCACTATATTTATACTCTCTCAGTTTGATGTAGAGGCAGCATGAAAATATCATTCCAAACACTTGAACCAGACAAATACCCAATCCAACAGCTTCAAGAATAATCAGCCGGGCTTTCATCTCTTTTGCAAGATGGTATAAGCATCCCTATAAGAAGTAAAGAGTTTTATTCAAGTATAAGAGCTCTTCATAACAGAAATGTTGCAATTATAGAATATAATAGAATATAATACAATAGAATGCTACTATTAACATTTATCTTCGATCAATCCAGTGGGAGGTGATTGAGTCTTCCACTCTTTCTCTTCTAACAGTAATGAATTAGAACGTAAACGGAAGCAATGCAGTACTACAAAAAGTAAAATAACTGCTTTCCCTACTGATATGGCATTAAAAAAGGAGATTCCTTCTTTGCCACCACAGTAACATGAAAAGAATAAAAAAGAGGATAGCAAGATAAGAATGGAGGAAGGGTGGGCAAAAGTAAAAGTTGTGAAGACACAACAGGACCTTAGATAATAATAATATCTTTTCTCATAGGTCATCATCCTCTCTCCTAGTTAATATTTTAGCTTAAATTGATCTTTCTGGGAAAATTGAAATACACAAAAATTAACAGGGATGGAAAAGAATCATCATCAACCAACCATAAAGCAACACAGGTAATATTTACAGTGATCATATATTTCTTTAAAACAATTATCTGGCAATATTGAGGCGATCACTGGTATTCTATTATAAACTGTCCTATCATTTTCTAGTGTTTTCAGGTGGGTCATAACTAAAAGACTCCTTTGATAAACCCAAATCAATTTTACAAGAAAGAAATTTTGCTCTCTAATTACACTTGCTCACTTTAAGCAAAGAATATTTGAGGCCTATATAAAACATAAATATTTTCTAAAACCTTTGTAACCAAAGTGAATGCTACTTCTGTATTAAGAAATGGAAGGAAGCTAGAATATACGAAATATCAGATATTCATCTGCATCTTTCAAAGATTTGCCAATTTTTTTCCACCTTGCAATGAAAAGGATGATTAACCATTATGTTCTTGTTGTTGTCGTCGTTGGTTCGTTTGGAAGGTCCGCTTGTTTGACTTTGTTCGGTGTGGTTCGAATGATTTTGGAATGGTTTGGGTATTATGAGTGTGTGTACCTGGTACATAATGATCTTTATTTTGCGGGAACATTAAATGTGTGCTAGATTTTAAGTGCTATATGATATTTTTGTTGCTTTGTAAATTTAACGGTCCGAATTGTTTTCAGGATTCTCTCTCATATTATTTCGATGTAAGTTACGAATTTTTCAACGTATGTATTGTATTGCTGTGTAATAACGATAAATTTCTTGCAGGTCAATTGGTAATGATTTTTCTTTACTTTCGTTTTTTAATAATCCTGCTCAATTTATTTCAGGGAAACTTTAAAAAAGGTACTGGTTTTCCAAGTTTTGTTTATGGAATTTCCGTTGTTGTCAATATATATAAAATTTTTTTGCAGGTACATTGAGCTATTCTATCGAATGTTTATATTATCATCCCTTGTTCCGTAATCATGTTGCAATTTTTTCACAGGTGCTTTCAATGGTAGGTTCCGTTTTCTCAGTTCTATGAATTCGTAGTGAGATTTTGAATTCATTTTAACAAAGTACTCTTTTCAGGTACATTAAGCATCATGACAGGGAATGTCGAGAGATTCATCAGAGGATACAAAATGTCTACGATCGCCATTACGCGGTGGGAAACCCAGGAGCAGCAACTACCTGAGTGCAGGATGATGACAGCGTGTCTTCGAACCATTGGGGAAAACTACATCGACCTCGTTGGAAATCCGAGAATACTTTCTACAGGCACCTTGTTATTTATAGTTTGGCCTGTCATGTTGTATGTAAAGTTGATTACTTTCATCAAATACGATAACTTTGTATTGTAGTACGCTTGTTATCGATAATTGTGCGTGATTACGCTTTATGTGAGATTGATCGCTTTCATCAAATACGTTTGCTTTGTAACGATCATGCCTTTCATTTGTACCAGTATGTATTTTTACGGGTTGAGTTAAATTAATTTTTACAACAAGGCCTTGTTCGGTAGATTAACTTTCATTCATTGCAACTGATGCACAGAACTGGAATGGTTCCCATACTGTTGTGTGTGCTTGTGTTACGAGTGCGGAGTATACTCCTGTGTGTGTGTGAAGGTTTTTTCTCGCGGTTCCGATCTATTAGTAGTAGAATTTTAGTAGTTACTAACCAACTGGTGGTGGTGGAGGTGTGTGTGTGTGTGCTGAGAGTGTGGGCTTCCATTCCAAACTGTGCATTTTACATGATTTTAGCTTCTAATTTCATCACAAGTGTTTTCTGAATATTCTTAAGAGAGGTTTTTAAATATTTCGATCGTTTTTCCATCTGATGGATAAGCTCAATTAATCCTCCCGTAACTCAACCAAAAACTGTATATATATTTTGTTGTAGTTCTGTGAAGATCTTTGTTGTTCAATTATCTCTGCGTCCTTTGCGGGTTTTTTCCGCTCCTCGTCTTGCGTGAGCTTTTTCCCGCTACTTTTGTTATTTAAAGAAATATAAATTGTTTAAAACCTTATCTCGTGTTTTTCTTAAAGCCTCCCCCTATTTCTTTGACGAGTTGCTGCATTGCAAAGAAAGAGCCTTCGGCCACTCATGACTTCTAAGTGAAATTATTATTATTGTGATAACTTTTACATTCCTCATCTGACAATCGATTTAAAAACCTTTTTACAACTTCCAAATACCGAGCACGAATGCTTCACATTTGGATAAGAAAATCTTGCAAGCTATTCCTGAACAAGAGAAAAATTAAGACTTCCCTATGGAAAGTATTTGCGCGGACATAAACGTGAAGTTCTATGAAGATAGACTTAATATTCCAATTCTTAATCCCAAAACGATGGAAGCTTTTAATGTCCTAATATCCACTTGTATCTAAAGCAGACGGGGGTTCCGTTTCTAATGGATCATTCTCGATTTGAATGTGACGATTATTTGCGGTCGATCATAGCACTCGGTATTTTAACTTAAGAAAGTATTTGCCCTCATATTGCATGAATGCATAAAGTAATGCATTTCGACTGCTGACATACCATTTCACTTTATGGTTGTTAATGGGTTGAGCCTTACATGTTGACTACCCTCTTTTCCCGCGAACTGCTTGATATATCTGCTGCGTCTCGTTTACGCGCTCGTTTAGTTTTATCGTGAAATCGATGTGATGGAGATGAATCCGTTTAAAGGTATTCGCTGAAAAATCACTCCTTGAATAGAATCCCTCTCCAAAAGAACGATGACTGCAAAAAGCAAACATTTATTAATCCTAAAGAGATCAAGTTCAAAGGTATTCGCTGAAAAATCACTCCTTGAATACCTGGTATTGAAACACGATCGTAAAGTGTATGTTAAGATGAAGTTTATTAAAAAACACCATATTCTACATCGATATTACAATTTTTAATTCTTCATTTTGAATCGCATCTGCTTTCCCCCTTGGTCAACCGTGATCGAATCATCTACCAACATGTTAGACGGAAAGAACCCTCTACTATCGTTCCTTAAACGCCGAATTTCCTTGAAAGGACGATGTAGTCCTTTCAAGGAAACGGTGAAAAATAGACCTGAAGAGTTAATGCACCCTATCCAAATAGTTAAAGATGGGAATGGCGAAGGCATAGATTCAGTATCTGTAAATTGTAGTGTTCACATTCATTCCGCAATCAGTTTACCAGTTGCAGATAAATGCAATATCCCTTTTAGAATCCCTCTCCAAAAGAACGATGACTGCAAAAAGCAAACATTTATTAATCCTAAAGAGATCATAGATTTGCTTGGTTAAGCGATATTAAAATTATGAAAATCTAAACGGAATTAATTGTCGTTCATTTACACGGTAGGTATTCAGAGAAAAGAAATCTGGTAAAACAGTATTTAGAACAAGAGAAACAAATATTCAAAGCACATAATGTACATTTTATTATGAAAACAAATAGGGCTGGTAACAATATGCAGCATACACGTATGCAACTAATATGAAATGCATCAAGCAAGACTTCATTGCTGTAATTCCACAATCAATGTGCAAAGTCCTTGAACATTTTCATTGCATGAATTAACAAAGTGATGCAATATAACTAAGGGGATTAACATAATATTAAATATTTACTATGTTTTTTTACAATATCCAGCATTTGGAATGGGATATAAAAAATAACAGAATATAATATTATATAATAAAATCATCTGAAATGATACACAAGACCAAGGGGATACTATGGGAAGACCAAATGAAGAATAAAATAATTTAAGGATTTAATTTTCAATATATTGGACAATGCTGATAGAATCCCTTCTAAAAGCATTTCTTTTAACAATTACCTAAAAGGCAGTAGTGATTACCAATTCTTTACGAGTCCTCACCTGCATACAAATAGGTAGATTTCTTATTCTTTTATTTCTTAAAATATCCATTCCAATCTTACTATTAAAAATTCCTAAATAATGTGATCGTTATACCTCACTTTCTGGTGGTCCTGGAAATGGATCATCGTTGAGGAAGTACTATTAAATAATATTAAAATTTCTTAAGGAGAACACAAAAATGTAAAATGATAAGAAAATTGTGCTATTCATTGATCATTCTTACTATCAAACTGCATCTTTTTTCCACGGAAAGCTGACGCACAGTCATTTCTATTTTTGTGAATCTTATTATGCTCATTTTAACTCAGAGAAGTTAGCCGAATATAATCTTAATTAGACCTGGAAACTTTATTGGAAATTTTTATTAGGAAAATATAAAACTTTTAATTATATTTACAGTTTAACCTCACTATGGTATTTACCAAAACAATGTGCATGATATCCCTTAATTTCTGCTTGTTCTATTTAAAAATCAGCAATCCTGGTTATTAGAATCTTGGAGGAGAAGTTTAGGCTCCTAAAAATCCAATTTATGAACAAGATAGTCTTGAAAGGTATGTTATTTCAAGAATTATTTTAGTTCTTACACTTGGTTATTACGTTAAAGGAAATGAAAACTACAAAAAACTAAACCAAATAAACTGTAGGTTGTTTACACTATAGGGCTTCAGAGAAAGGAATTTTATAAAAAGAATACTGAGAAAAAGAAAAACAAATATCTAACAAACGTAATGAATTTTTCTTAAACAGTTTTTAGACAAAGAAAAAAAGGTTATTTAAATACTGTTTCTTGCATTAACCCTCCCAATCTTACTTTTAAATTTTCCAAAATAATGTGAACTTCATACCTCATTTTCTGCTGGTTCTTTTCGAATATCAGCATTCCTGGTCCACAGATTTGTCGAGGAGGATGCTCAGAAGCTAAAAATATAATTCTTAAGCATGATTGTCATGAAAGGTATGTATTTTCAAAAATACTTTAATTTTCTAAAAGAATAATTAAGGCTATCCAATAGAGAAACTATGGTATACACTTGACTGTTTACTTCAGGTGGACTATTGTGAATTTCATCTCGGAAAGTCTTCAATGGATTCTGGTATCACTTCCAATAAAATTATGAGATAATATTGAGCAAGATTTGCGCAAGTAATCTTCTCAACAATCATTTACGAGAAAGCTTACTAGTTTTGTAAATAGCTATTTTCACTTTGCTGTATATCTTTCCTGATAAAAGCTGGCCTTCTTCGTACTTTCACATTGAATGTTACTCCTGGAAGGTCTTTCTTGGATTCATACACTAAGAAGAAGAACTATTTCATTGTTATGAATACCCAGAAAGTCTTTGAAAAAATATTTGAGGGACAATTAAAATGGAGCATAATTATATACAGTAGTAGGGAATGTATCAGGATTGTAAAAGGACCTAGGGAATAAAAAGTTGAAATTGCAATTATCAAGTAGATGTTTACAGTGCTTTTTACCCCTCTCATTCATACATCTGTTTGTAATTATTATGTACTTAATGACATACAATCTTGTGTATTATTGGTGGATAATTGTGAGATTGATGTGCATACATTCTTTTCTTTTATTTCCTTTGTATTATTAAAGTGTGTTGCTAAATAAATTTCTACTACTACTAATGTCTTAGAGTTTTTCAATTGTTTACAAGGTTACTCCCTAAATTTTCATTTTGTAGGTGGTATAATAATTTGAAATGCTTAATTATATAGAGACCTCTTAATTATTCATAACTATTTTCCTTGCACTATGATTTAGTTCACAAGCTCCAGTAGGAAATGAATGTGCATATTAATTATTCGGAGTCCAAAATCAGATAATTAACCTTAATCGTATGAGATGATCTATATCTAATGATATCTGCAACTGATAAAACAGAAAGCTCGGCATTGCTGCGTAAAATAAGTGGAATTTTCCTTTTTCATTTATCACTGGAGTAAAGCACTCTTTTTTTTTGTTATATCAGTTTCAATTTTCATATGCGGAGGCAGGAAATCAAAAGATGAATAGAAGAGCACAGATGAGAAGATGAAGCGGAATTTATCTTCAACCCATTATACATACATTACATACAACAACCATTGTGAAGTGATAATATCTTTATTAGAACTTAAGTTTTTGAATTTTATCCCAAAGGGTGGTTGAGGATCAATCTATAATAGGCTTTTTGGTCTACAATTCTCGAACAAAAAATAATAATGATTAAGAATTGGAGCTCAATTATCCTCTCGTGTATATGCTATTTTTCTTGAAAAAGTCAGAGAAAGAAACCGAAAGTAAACAATACTGAGTCATCTAAACACAGTTTCAAAAAAACAATATCTTAATTTATTATTTTTTAAATATAAAATTTTAAAGCATTACTTTTACTTAAACTAATCAAGATGCATGTTTACAAAAAAGATATACTTGATTTTAATGCATTCCATTATGAATTTTCAAAAGCTCAAAAAAAGAAATTAATATAAAAATGGAATAATCTCCAGGTTTGAAAATTTAGACACCCAGATGACTACTTAAAATACAGCTCACAGGAAATCATTTCTACTCTAGCGTCATAAATTATTTTCTCCTCATATATAGGTTACTTTTAGGGAAAACACAACCTATTATGCCATCATTCATGAAGAATATGCTATTTATTATTTCTCTCTCTCATTTTAAAAATATACATTATCTGTTTCTTCATAAATAGTTTTTACAATAGTACAGATTAACTGGTTTGATTTAAATCCATCAAGTAATTTCCAATAAAAAATTAAGATGAATAGAGGGTTTTATCAATCCAACAATATCCTTAAACTTGCAGGGTAAAATCATGCAAATAATTTTTGCAAATACTACTTTTAATATAGACTCCACAAGAAAATAAGTTACCAAAAATGTGTGAGAAAATCTATCACAGTTATCTGTATATAGGCAAAACTAAATGTTCAATAATTTTTTAACAAGGAAAATAGTAGTTACAATTAATTGAATATTAGTTATATCCTCTAAATTCCATGCATATGTTTTTTTACAAATATTATGAAGAAGTATATTGTAAAAATTAAAATGAAATGGGATGTGTAGAGTCAAATTCTTAAATTCCTGCAAAGTAATTCTATAAAATACTACCTAGATGTTTAAAAGCAAGTATTCCACGTTCTGAGTAGTCCAGGGCATAGTACATTAAATCCTTAATCTTGATGTTTAAATTGAATCAAATCATAAATATTAAATTTCATTTTGCTCAAAAATTATGAAACTAGTTATCACGTTGAAAAATAGCTCGAAGGTTATGTAACATATTAATCCAAAGAATACGAATAAAAAATTGATGATACACAAAAAAATGCACAGAATTTTAATTATTTGATTAGTCTAAGGACGTTTAAAAGACTAAGTTTCCTTTCAAATATAAACACACCAACTGTAACCAATTTAATAACAATACAGGAGCACATCTTAAGGATTTTTAATCACATGTTTAAAGAACTAAAGAGAACTTTCAAATCCTATAGTTGTCTATGATCAAGGCAGACTGATTTTGGAAAATGTATTCCCTCATTAAATATCCATATAAAATAAACATTAAATATAAGTGCAATTTGAGAGTTCTTGCCAAATAAGAAGAACTCTCAGTAAATTATAAAGGCAAACAGAGACAGTTCACAAACAGATTATTAATAGAAGAACATGAGATAATACCTCTGATAGGTATTAAAATATTCCAAGGAACTCTGGGCTTTAATTAATAGCAGAAAATAATTTATCAATGCTTCCTTTAAATATTGTAAGGACTTATGTCACATTACTGTCACTTTTAATTGTATTACGTTTGAGACAATGATGAAAATTTCATTCATAAATCAAAAATAGGGACAAATTACCATACACACAATAGAAATTTGTAAAACTTCTCTCCAAATTAATATTATATTTGCAACATGGAGCTTGACTCCTGTCACAAATTAAAAGCAAATACTCCACATAGATATGAAATATTTTTACATCACAAGATGAATTCCATAGAAAAATAGCTGAATAAATCCTTTCAAAACCACCTCATAGTAAGGCCAGTTAAAATTTCACATATCAGTTTTACATTCAATTTTGATGAATTAAATTTTCAAATATTTTATTCAACCAAGGATAATTTTCAGTCACAATACACTCCAGAACCTATGAGATTCTGAGATATTTTTCAAAGTTACAAATTGATACAATTTAACAGAGATTTTGATTTCAACAACAAATAATGCAATATCTCTTGTAGGTCACAAACAGCCAATGACAGGAATTCTCCAGTTTGGTTCACAATATTATGTGAATTTCAGGGATAATAACAATGATGGAAAGATCTATCTGACTCAAAGAACTGAAGTAACCTCTTCAAAGAGACTGTGATGGCAAGTTTCAAGTAAGCGAACATCCTCACTATATTTATACTCTCTCAGTTTGATGTAGAGGCAGCATGAAAATATCATTCCAAACACTTGAACCAGACAAATACCCAATCCAACAGCTTCAAGAATAATCAGCCGGGCTTTCATCTCTTTTGCAAGATGGTATAAGCATCCCTATAAGAAGTAAAGAGTTTTATTCAAGTATAAGAGCTCTTCATAACAGAAATGTTGCAATTATAGAATATAATAGAATATAATACAATAGAATGCTACTATTAACATTTATCTTCGATCAATCCAGTGGGAGGTGATTGAGTCTTCCACTCTTTCTCTTCTAACAGTAATGAATTAGAACGTAAACGGAAGCAATGCAGTACTACAAAAAGTAAAATAACTGCTTTCCCTACTGATATGGCATTAAAAAAGGAGATTCCTTCTTTGCCACCACAGTAACATGAAAAGAATAAAAAAGAGGATAGCAAGATAAGAATGGAGGAAGGGTGGGCAAAAGTAAAAGTTGTGAAGACACAACAGGACCTTAGATAATAATAATATCTTTTCTCATAGGTCATCATCCTCTCTCCTAGTTAATATTTTAGCTTAAATTGATCTTTCTGGGAAAATTGAAATACACAAAAATTAACAGGGATGGAAAAGAATCATCATCAACCAACCATAAAGCAACACAGGTAATATTTACAGTGATCATATATTTCTTTAAAACAATTATCTGGCAATATTGAGGCGATCACTGGTATTCTATTATAAACTGTCCTATCATATTCTAGTGTTTTCAGGTGGGTCATAACTAAAAGACTCCTTTGATAAACCCAAATCAATTTTACAAGAAAGAAATTTTGCTCTCTAATTACACTTGCTCACTTTAAGCAAAGAATATTTGAGGCCTATATAAAACATAAATATTTTCTAAAACCTTTGTAACCAAAGTGAATGCTACTTCTGTATTAAGAAATGGAAGGAAGCTAGAATATACGAAATATCAGATATTCATCTGCATCTTTCAAAGATTTGCCAATTTTTTTCCACCTTGCAATGAAAAGGATGATTAACCATTATGTTCCAGTTCCAAATTAAAACAATGTTATTTTTACAATTACACACACTTAATAATTGATTACCTTTCACATGTTAGAGATTGTCAAGAAAATACTTACACTTCCATGACTACTCTTTCCACAATGCATAGACTATGATTTGTTAAAGTTACTCCGAAAAATCTATTTATTCGTGAACCTCGGCAGCATAAAAGAGGAGGGTCGGAAATACAGCGTTTCTTCGTCGTAGGGAAGAATTCCCGAACCGAGGCGCAATACAGGGCGACCTAATATCTCGTGTTCCGTTGTTTTGCCTCGGTTGACGATTCGTTATCGCGAGTTAAGTTCCTTCTCGGATCACGTGAATCGAGCGGTCTTACCACCATATGCAGAATGGCAGCAATAATTTTTCATCTCTTAACGTGTGTTTAATAAAGAGATGTAATAACCGCACACCTAGGACACATGCAGCAAGAGCATAGGTAGATTTGAGAGAAGTTCGATATAGATGAGGTGCTCCACTGTCGAAATGTATCGATACGTACGACGGATCTCGGTTCTAGGCAAGCTTACTCGCTGTCTTCAGTGACAAACTTACGGATGTTGGAGTATGAAGTGAATTCCGTGATGAGAATGGGATGTTGGGAATTTCCTCGGTTCCACGGAGAATTAAAGAGTGCGTCCGAAGCTTAATTCTTTCTCCCTGTTTGGATTTCTGTTATTTTCGGATGGACGAAGCAGCTTCTTGCCTCGAACGAGATATGACGTGCGACAATGAACTCAGAAAGATGAACTTGTATACGATGGTAAGTTACAATGAGCATCACGTATCTACTTCCCTAGACGCTATGAAATATGAGGTTCGGAAGCAAGAGAATAAAACAGCCATTCCTTTACCGAGTCGGAGCGGTAAGGAGTAGGTGGTGGACATAATGCTACGTGCAAGGGAAATCATTAGAAGGCATCCTTTCCAAACGTTTCCCTCCAAAAGCATATCCATGAAATGCACTATCGCGTACGGCATTGTTCTCGAGTAAGTGATGTGAAATGCGGTTAATGTTTCGTAGACATGGTTAATATACAAAGCATTTTATGATTATTTTCATTAATTGACGTTCATTAATCAATCAGTCGAAATCAAATCAAGGTTAATTCTTCTCATAATCAGAGCGCAAGCACGACAAGATACTGAATTATAATTCACGAGCAACGAATAGAAAAAAGACAAAAATTTATGAAGCTGGTAAATGAAAGTTTTTGAATGTGACATTTCAAAATGTAACCATCAAATTGTATGCGTAGTTGTTATTTGGAGGGAAAACGGAGATTTCCACCAATCATAACGCTGCATTAGCGACCGGAAATCGGCTACAGGAGGTTAGGTTCAGTTCGTCCGGAGATTCCGTCGAGAGCAGTTGGCATCGACCTTCAGATGTTGAATCCAGAGTCCTCGGGCGGGATTATCTGCAAGAGATACCTGGTGGTACCAGAGATCCGCTGCCATCGAGAATCGCACTGGCTTCAGAGATTCGCGGCCCGACTGAATCCGCGGTGATGGAAAACGTTTCCAGCACCAAAATTGTTTATATTTGTGTGTTAACTTTATATATTCGATCTCTCGCTATGCTCACGGTATTCTATGTAGGTCATTTAGCATTAGGTAATATTAGTAGTGTATTCTCTGCGAACAATTTATTTTATGATGCGTACGTATTTTATAATGGTAGGGATTGACTGCGCGTAGTCACTCAGGTCCTGGGGCTTGTTGTTGTCGTCGTTGGTTCGTTTGGAAGGTCCGCTTGTTTGACTTTGTTCGGTGTGGTTCGAATGATTTTGGAATGGTTTGGGTATTATGAGTGTGTGTACCTGGTACATAATGATCTTTATTTTGCGGGAACATTAAATGTGTGCTAGATTTTAAGTGCTATATGATATTTTTGTTGCTTTGTAAATTTAACGGTCCGAATTGTTTTCAGGATTCTCTCTCATATTATTTCGATGTAAGTTACGAATTTTTCAACGTATGTATTGTATTGCTGTGTAATAACGATAAATTTCTTGCAGGTCAATTGGTAATGATTTTTCTTTACTTTCGTTTTTTAATAATCCTGCTCAATTTATTTCAGGGAAACTTTAAAAAAGGTACTGGTTTTCCAAGTTTTGTTTATGGAATTTCCGTTGTTGTCAATATATATAAAATTTTTTTGCAGGTACATTGAGCTATTCTATCGAATGTTTATATTATCATCCCTTGTTCCGTAATCATGTTGCAATTTTTTCACAGGTGCTTTCAATGGTAGGTTCCGTTTTCTCAGTTCTATGAATTCGTAGTGAGATTTTGAATTCATTTTAACAAAGTACTCTTTTCAGGTACATTAAGCATCATGACAGGGAATGTCGAGAGATTCATCAGAGGATACAAAATGTCTACGATCGCCATTACGCGGTGGGAAACCCAGGAGCAGCAACTACCTGAGTGCAGGATGATGACAGCGTGTCTTCGAACCATTGGGGAAAACTACATCGACCTCGTTGGAAATCCGAGAATACTTTCTACAGGCACCTTGTTATTTATAGTTTGGCCTGTCATGTTGTATGTAAAGTTGATTACTTTCATCAAATACGATAACTTTGTATTGTAGTACGCTTGTTATCGATAATTGTGCGTGATTACGCTTTATGTGAGATTGATCGCTTTCATCAAATACGTTTGCTTTGTAACGATCATGCCTTTCATTTGTACCAGTATGTATTTTTACGGGTTGAGTTAAATTAATTTTTACAACAAGGCCTTGTTCGGTAGATTAACTTTCATTCATTGCAACTGATGTACAGAACTGGAATGGTTCCCATACTGTTGTGTGTGCTTGTGTTACGAGTGCGGAGTATACTCCTGTGTGTGTGTGAAGGTTTTTTCTCGCGGTTCCGATCTATTAGTAGTAGAATTTTAGTAGTTACTAACCAACTGGTGGTGGTGGAGGTGTGTGTGTGTGTGCTGAGAGTGTGGGCTTCCATTCCAAACTGTGCATTTTACATGATTTTAGCTTCTAATTTCATCACAAGTGTTTTCTGAATATTCTTAAGAGAGGTTTTTAAATATTTCGATCGTTTTTCCATCTGATGGATAAGCTCAATTAATCCTCCCGTAACTCAACCAAAAACTGTATATATATTTTGTTGTAGTTCTGTGAAGATCTTTGTTGTTCAATTATCTCTGCGTCCTTTGCGGGTTTTTTCCGCTCCTCGTCTTGCGTGAGCTTTTTCCCGCTACTTTTGTTATTTAAAGAAATATAAATTGTTTAAAACCTTATCTCGTGTTTTTCTTAAAGCCTCCCCCTATTTCTTTGACGAGTTGCTGCATTGCAAAGAAAGAGCCTTCGGCCACTCATGACTTCTAAGTGAAATTATTATTATTGTGATAACTTTTACATTCCTCATCTGACAATCGATTTAAAAACCTTTTTACAACTTCCAAATACCGAGCACGAATGCTTCACATTTGGATAAGAAAATCTTGCAAGCTATTCCTGAACAAGAGAAAAATTAAGACTTCCCTATGGAAAGTATTTGCGCGGACATAAACGTGAAGTTCTATGAAGATAGACTTAATATTCCAATTCTTAATCCCAAAACGATGGAAGCTTTTAATGTCCTAATATCCACTTGTATCTAAAGCAGACGGGGGTTCCGTTTCTAATGGATCATTCTCGATTTGAATGTGACGATTATTTGCGGTCGATCATAGCACTCGGTATTTTAACTTAAGAAAGTATTTGCCCTCATATTGCATGAATGCATAAAGTAATGCATTTCGACTGCTGACATACCATTTCACTTTATGGTTGTTAATGGGTTGAGCCTTACATGTTGACTACCCTCTTTTCCCGCGAACTGCTTGATATATCTGCTGCGTCTCGTTTACGCGCTCGTTTAGTTTTATCGTGAAATCGATGTGATGGAGATGAATCCGTTTAAAGGTATTCGCTGAAAAATCACTCCTTGAATAGAATCCCTCTCCAAAAGAACGATGACTGCAAAAAGCAAACATTTATTAATCCTAAAGAGATCAAGTTCAAAGGTATTCGCTGAAAAATCACTCCTTGAATACCTGGTATTGAAACACGATCGTAAAGTGTATGTTAAGATGAAGTTTATTAAAAAACACCATATTCTACATCGATATTACAATTTTTAATTCTTCATTTTGAATCGCATCTGCTTTCCCCCTTGGTCAACCGTGATCGAATCATCTACCAACATGTTAGACGGAAAGAACCCTCTACTATCGTTCCTTAAACGCCGAATTTCCTTGAAAGGACGATGTAGTCCTTTCAAGGAAACGGTGAAAAATAGACCTGAAGAGTTAATGCACCCTATCCAAATAGTTAAAGATGGGAATGGCGAAGGCATAGATTCAGTATCTGTAAATTGTAGTGTTCACATTCATTCCGCAATCAGTTTACCAGTTGCAGATAAATGCAATATCCCTTTTAGAATCCCTCTCCAAAAGAACGATGACTGCAAAAAGCAAACATTTATTAATCCTAAAGAGATCATAGATTTGCTTGGTTAAGCGATATTAAAATTATGAAAATCTAAACGGAATTAATTGTCGTTCATTTACACGGTAGGTATTCAGAGAAAAGAAATCTGGTAAAACAGTATTTAGAACAAGAGAAACAAATATTCAAAGCACATAATGTACATTTTATTATGAAAACAAATAGGGCTGGTAACAATATGCAGCATACACGTATGCAACTAATATGAAATGCATCAAGCAAGACTTCATTGCTGTAATTCCACAATCAATGTGCAAAGTCCTTGAACATTTTCATTGCATGAATTAACAAAGTGATGCAATATAACTAAGGGGATTAACATAATATTAAATATTTACTATGTTTTTTTACAATATCCAGCATTTGGAATGGGATATAAAAAATAACAGAATATAATATTATATAATAAAATCATCTGAAATGATACACAAGACCAAGGGGATACTATGGGAAGACCAAATGAAGAATAAAATAATTTAAGGATTTAATTTTCAATATATTGGACAATGCTGATAGAATCCCTTCTAAAAGCATTTCTTTTAACAATTACCTAAAAGGCAGTAGTGATTACCAATTCTTTACGAGTCCTCACCTGCATACAAATAGGTAGATTTCTTATTCTTTTATTTCTTAAAATATCCATTCCAATCTTACTATTAAAAATTCCTAAATAATGTGATCGTTATACCTCACTTTCTGGTGGTCCTGGAAATGGATCATCGTTGAGGAAGTACTATTAAATAATATTAAAATTTCTTAAGGAGAACACAAAAATGTAAAATGATAAGAAAATTGTGCTATTCATTGATCATTCTTACTATCAAACTGCATCTTTTTTCCACGGAAAGCTGACGCACAGTCATTTCTATTTTTGTGAATCTTATTATGCTCATTTTAACTCAGAGAAGTTAGCCGAATATAATCTTAATTAGACCTGGAAACTTTATTGGAAATTTTTATTAGGAAAATATAAAACTTTTAATTATATTTACAGTTTAACCTCACTATGGTATTTACCAAAACAATGTGCATGATATCCCTTAATTTCTGCTTGTTCTATTTAAAAATCAGCAATCCTGGTTATTAGAATCTTGGAGGAGAAGTTTAGGCTCCTAAAAATCCAATTTATGAACAAGATAGTCTTGAAAGGTATGTTATTTCAAGAATTATTTTAGTTCTTACACTTGGTTATTACGTTAAAGGAAATGAAAACTACAAAAAACTAAACCAAATAAACTGTAGGTTGTTTACACTATAGGGCTTCAGAGAAAGGAATTTTATAAAAAGAATACTGAGAAAAAGAAAAACAAATATCTAACAAACATAATGAATTTTTCTTAAACAGTTTTTAGACAAAGAAAAAAAGGTTATTTAAATACTGTTTCTTGCATTAACCCTCCCAATCTTACTTTTAAATTTTCCAAAATAATGTGAACTTCATACCTCATTTTCTGCTGGTTCTTTTCGAATATCAGCATTCCTGGTCCACAGATTTGTCGAGGAGGATGCTCAGAAGCTAAAAATATAATTCTTAAGCATGATTGTCATGAAAGGTATGTATTTTCAAAAATACTTTAATTTTCTAAAAGAATAATTAAGGCTATCCAATAGAGAAACTATGGTATACACTTGACTGTTTACTTCAGGTGGACTATTGTGAATTTCATCTCGGAAAGTCTTCAATGGATTCTGGTATCACTTCCAATAAAATTATGAGATAATATTGAGCAAGATTTGCGCAAGTAATCTTCTCAACAATCATTTACGAGAAAGCTTACTAGTTTTGTAAATAGCTATTTTCACTTTGCTGTATATCTTTCCTGATAAAAGCTGGCCTTCTTCGTACTTTCACATTGAATGTTACTCCTGGAAGGTCTTTCTTGGATTCATACACTAAGAAGAAGAACTATTTCATTGTTATGAATACCCAGAAAGTCTTTGAAAAAATATTTGAGGGACAATTAAAATGGAGCATAATTATATACAGTAGTAGGGAATGTATCAGGATTGTAAAAGGACCTAGGGAATAAAAAGTTGAAATTGCAATTATCAAGTAGATGTTTACAGTGCTTTTTACCCCTCTCATTCATACATCTGTTTGTAATTATTATGTACTTAATGACATACAATCTTGTGTATTATTGGTGGATAATTGTGAGATTGATGTGCATACATTCTTTTCTTTTATTTCCTTTGTATTATTAAAGTGTGTTGCTAAATAAATTTCTACTACTACTAATGTCTTAGAGTTTTTCAATTGTTTACTAGGTTACTCCCTAAATTTTCATTTTGTAGGTGGTATAATAATTTGAAATGCTTAATTATATAGAGACCTCTTAATTATTCATAACTATTTTCCTTGCACTATGATTTAGTTCACAAGCTCCAGTAGGAAATGAATGTGCATATTAATTATTCGGAGTCCAAAATCAGATAATTAACCTTAATCGTATGAGATGATCTATATCTAATGATATCTGCAACTGATAAAACAGAAAGCTCGGCATTGCTGCGTAAAATAAGTGGAATTTTCCTTTTTCATTTATCACTGGAGTAAAGCACTCTTTTTTTTTGTTATATCAGTTTCAATTTTCATATGCGGAGGCAGGAAATCAAAAGATGAATAGAAGAGCACAGATGAGAAGATGAAGCGGAATTTATCTTCAACCCATTATACATACATTACATACAACAACCATTGTGAAGTGATAATATCTTTATTAGAACTTAAGTTTTTGAATTTTATCCCAAAGGGTGGTTGAGGATCAATCTATAATAGGCTTTTTGGTCTACAATTCTCGAACAAAAAATAATAATGATTAAGAATTGGAGCTCAATTATCCTCTCGTGTATATGCTATTTTTCTTGAAAAAGTCAGAGAAAGAAACCGAAAGTAAACAATACTGAGTCATCTAAACACAGTTTCAAAAAAACAATATCTTAATTTATTATTTTTTAAATATAAAATTTTAAAGCATTACTTTTACTTAAACTAATCAAGATGCATGTTTACAAAAAAGATATACTTGATTTTAATGCATTCCATTATGAATTTTCAAAAGCTCAAAAAAAGAAATTAATATAAAAATGGAATAATCTCCAGGTTTGAAAATTTAGACACCCAGATGACTACTTAAAATACAGCTCACAGGAAATCATTTCTACTCTAGCGTCATAAATTATTTTCTCCTCATATATAGGTTACTTTTAGGGAAAACACAACCTATTATGCCATCATTCATGAAGAATATGCTATTTATTATTTCTCTCTCTCATTTTAAAAATATACATTATCTGTTTCTTCATAAATAGTTTTTACAATAGTACAGATTAACTGGTTTGATTTAAATCCATCAAGTAATTTCCAATAAAAAATTAAGATGAATAGAGGGTTTTATCAATCCAACAATATCCTTAAACTTGCAGGGTAAAATCATGCAAATAATTTTTGCAAATACTACTTTTAATATAGACTCCACAAGAAAATAAGTTACCAAAAATGTGTGAGAAAATCTATCACAGTTATCTGTATATAGGCAAAACTAAATGTTCAATAATTTTTTAACAAGGAAAATAGTAGTTACAATTAATTGAATATTAGTTATATCCTCTAAATTCCATGCATATGTTTTTTTACAAATATTATGAAGAAGTATATTGTAAAAATTAAAATGAAATGGGATGTGTAGAGTCAAATTCTTAAATTCCTGCAAAGTAATTCTATAAAATACTACCTAGATGTTTAAAAGCAAGTATTCCACGTTCTGAGTAGTCCAGGGCATAGTACATTAAATCCTTAATCTTGATGTTTAAATTGAATCAAATCATAAATATTAAATTTCATTTTGCTCAAAAATTATGAAACTAGTTATCACGTTGAAAAATAGCTCGAAGGTTATGTAACATATTAATCCAAAGAATACGAATAAAAAATTGATGATACACAAAAAAATGCACAGAATTTTAATTATTTGATTAGTCTAAGGACGTTTAAAAGACTAAGTTTCCTTTCAAATATAAACACACCAACTGTAACCAATTTAATAACAATACAGGAGCACATCTTAAGGATTTTTAATCACATGTTTAAAGAACTAAAGAGAACTTTCAAATCCTATAGTTGTCTATGATCAAGGCAGACTGATTTTGGAAAATGTATTCCCTCATTAAATATCCATATAAAATAAACATTAAATATAAGTGCAATTTGAGAGTTCTTGCCAAATAAGAAGAACTCTCAGTAAATTATAAAGGCAAACAGAGACAGTTCACAAACAGATTATTAATAGAAGAACATGAGATAATACCTCTGATAGGTATTAAAATATTCCAAGGAACTCTGGGCTTTAATTAATAGCAGAAAATAATTTATCAATGCTTCCTTTAAATATTGTAAGGACTTATGTCACATTACTGTCACTTTTAATTGTATTACGTTTGAGACAATGATGAAAATTTCATTCATAAATCAAAAATAGGGACAAATTACCATACACACAATAGAAATTTGTAAAACTTCTCTCCAAATTAATATTATATTTGCAACATGGAGCTTGACTCCTGTCACAAATTAAAAGCAAATACTCCACATAGATATGAAATATTTTTACATCACAAGATGAATTCCATAGAAAAATAGCTGAATAAATCCTTTCAAAACCACCTCATAGTAAGGCCAGTTAAAATTTCACATATCAGTTTTACATTCAATTTTGATGAATTAAATTTTCAAATATTTTATTCAACCAAGGATAATTTTCAGTCACAATACACTCCAGAACCTATGAGATTCTGAGATATTTTTCAAAGTTACAAATTGATACAATTTAACAGAGATTTTGATTTCAACAACAAATAATGCAATATCTCTTGTAGGTCACAAACAGCCAATGACAGGAATTCTCCAGTTTGGTTCACAATATTATGTGAATTTCAGGGATAATAACAATGATGGAAAGATCTATCTGACTCAAAGAACTGAAGTAACCTCTTCAAAGAGACTGTGATGGCAAGTTTCAAGTAAGCGAACATCCTCACTATATTTATACTCTCTCAGTTTGATGTAGAGGCAGCATGAAAATATCATTCCAAACACTTGAACCAGACAAATACCCAATCCAACAGCTTCAAGAATAATCAGCCGGGCTTTCATCTCTTTTGCAAGATGGTATAAGCATCCCTATAAGAAGTAAAGAGTTTTATTCAAGTATAAGAGCTCTTCATAACAGAAATGTTGCAATTATAGAATATAATAGAATATAATACAATAGAATGCTACTATTAACATTTATCTTCGATCAATCCAGTGGGAGGTGATTGAGTCTTCCACTCTTTCTCTTCTAACAGTAATGAATTAGAACGTAAACGGAAGCAATGCAGTACTACAAAAAGTAAAATAACTGCTTTCCCTACTGATATGGCATTAAAAAAGGAGATTCCTTCTTTGCCACCACAGTAACATGAAAAGAATAAAAAAGAGGATAGCAAGATAAGAATGGAGGAAGGGTGGGCAAAAGTAAAAGTTGTGAAGACACAACAGGACCTTAGATAATAATAATATCTTTTCTCATAGGTCATCATCCTCTCTCCTAGTTAATATTTTAGCTTAAATTGATCTTTCTGGGAAAATTGAAATACACAAAAATTAACAGGGATGGAAAAGAATCATCATCAACCAACCATAAAGCAACACAGGTAATATTTACAGTGATCATATATTTCTTTAAAACAATTATCTGGCAATATTGAGGCGATCACTGGTATTCTATTATAAACTGTCCTATCATATTCTAGTGTTTTCAGGTGGGTCATAACTAAAAGACTCCTTTGATAAACCCAAATCAATTTTACAAGAAAGAAATTTTGCTCTCTAATTACACTTGCTCACTTTAAGCAAAGAATATTTGAGGCCTATATAAAACATAAATATTTTCTAAAACCTTTGTAACCAAAGTGAATGCTACTTCTGTATTAAGAAATGGAAGGAAGCTAGAATATACGAAATATCAGATATTCATCTGCATCTTTCAAAGATTTGCCAATTTTTTTCCACCTTGCAATGAAAAGGATGATTAACCATTATGTTCCAGTTCCAAATTAAAACAATGTTATTTTTACAATTACACACACTTAATAATTGATTACCTTTCACATGTTAGAGATTGTCAAGAAAATACTTACACTTCCATGACTACTCTTTCCACAATGCATAGACTATGATTTGTTAAAGTTACTCCGAAAAATCTATTTATTCGTGAACCTCGGCAGCATAAAAGAGGAGGGTCGGAAATACAGCGTTTCTTCGTCGTAGGGAAGAATTCCCGAACCGAGGCGCAATACAGGGCGACCTAATATCTCGTGTTCCGTTGTTTTGCCTCGGTTGACGATTCGTTATCGCGAGTTAAGTTCCTTCTCGGATCACGTGAATCGAGCGGTCTTACCACCATATGCAGAATGGCAGCAATAATTTTTCATCTCTTAACGTGTGTTTAATAAAGAGATGTAATAACCGCACACCTAGGACACATGCAGCAAGAGCATAGGTAGATTTGAGAGAAGTTCGATATAGATGAGGTGCTCCACTGTCGAAATGTATCGATACGTACGACGGATCTCGGTTCTAGGCAAGCTTACTCGCTGTCTTCAGTGACAAACTTACGGATGTTGGAGTATGAAGTGAATTCCGTGATGAGAATGGGATGTTGGGAATTTCCTCGGTTCCACGGAGAATTAAAGAGTGCGTCCGAAGCTTAATTCTTTCTCCCTGTTTGGATTTCTGTTATTTTCGGATGGACGAAGCAGCTTCTTGCCTCGAACGAGATATGACGTGCGACAATGAACTCAGAAAGATGAACTTGTATACGATGGTAAGTTACAATGAGCATCACGTATCTACTTCCCTAGACGCTATGAAATATGAGGTTCGGAAGCAAGAGAATAAAACAGCCATTCCTTTACCGAGTCGGAGCGGTAAGGAGTAGGTGGTGGACATAATGCTACGTGCAAGGGAAATCATTAGAAGGCATCCTTTCCAAACGTTTCCCTCCAAAAGCATATCCATGAAATGCACTATCGCGTACGGCATTGTTCTCGAGTAAGTGATGTGAAATGCGGTTAATGTTTCGTAGACATGGTTAATATACAAAGCATTTTATGATTATTTTCATTAATTGACGTTCATTAATCAATCAGTCGAAATCAAATCAAGGTTAATTCTTCTCATAATCAGAGCGCAAGCACGACAAGATACTGAATTATAATTCACGAGCAACGAATAGAAAAAAGACAAAAATTTATGAAGCTGGTAAATGAAAGTTTTTGAATGTGACATTTCAAAATGTAACCATCAAATTGTATGCGTAGTTGTTATTTGGAGGGAAAACGGAGATTTCCACCAATCATAACGCTGCATTAGCGACCGGAAATCGGCTACAGGAGGTTAGGTTCAGTTCGTCCGGAGATTCCGTCGAGAGCAGTTGGCATCGACCTTCAGATGTTGAATCCAGAGTCCTCGGGCGGGATTATCTGCAAGAGATACCTGGTGGTACCAGAGATCCGCTGCCATCGAGAATCGCACTGGCTTCAGAGATTCGCGGCCCGACTGAATCCGCGGTGATGGAAAACGTTTCCAGCACCAAAATTGTTTATATTTGTGTGTTAACTTTATATATTCGATCTCTCGCTATGCTCACGGTATTCTATGTAGGTCATTTAGCATTAGGTAATATTAGTAGTGTATTCTCTGCGAACAATTTATTTTATGATGCGTACGTATTTTATAATGGTAGGGATTGACTGCGCGTAGTCACTCAGGTCCTGGGGCTTGTTGTTGTCGTCGTTGGTTCGTTTGGAAGGTCCGCTTGTTTGACTTTGTTCGGTGTGGTTCGAATGATTTTGGAATGGTTTGGGTATTATGAGTGTGTGTACCTGGTACATAATGATCTTTATTTTGCGGGAACATTAAATGTGTGCTAGATTTTAAGTGCTATATGATATTTTTGTTGCTTTGTAAATTTAACGGTCCGAATTGTTTTCAGGATTCTCTCTCATATTATTTCGATGTAAGTTACGAATTTTTCAACGTATGTATTGTATTGCTGTGTAATAACGATAAATTTCTTGCAGGTCAATTGGTAATGATTTTTCTTTACTTTCGTTTTTTAATAATCCTGCTCAATTTATTTCAGGGAAACTTTAAAAAAGGTACTGGTTTTCCAAGTTTTGTTTATGGAATTTCCGTTGTTGTCAATATATATAAAATTTTTTTGCAGGTACATTGAGCTATTCTATCGAATGTTTATATTATCATCCCTTGTTCCGTAATCATGTTGCAATTTTTTCACAGGTGCTTTCAATGGTAGGTTCCGTTTTCTCAGTTCTATGAATTCGTAGTGAGATTTTGAATTCATTTTAACAAAGTACTCTTTTCAGGTACATTAAGCATCATGACAGGGAATGTCGAGAGATTCATCAGAGGATACAAAATGTCTACGATCGCCATTACGCGGTGGGAAACCCAGGAGCAGCAACTACCTGAGTGCAGGATGATGACAGCGTGTCTTCGAACCATTGGGGAAAACTACATCGACCTCGTTGGAAATCCGAGAATACTTTCTACAGGCACCTTGTTATTTATAGTTTGGCCTGTCATGTTGTATGTAAAGTTGATTACTTTCATCAAATACGATAACTTTGTATTGTAGTACGCTTGTTATCGATAATTGTGCGTGATTACGCTTTATGTGAGATTGATCGCTTTCATCAAATACGTTTGCTTTGTAACGATCATGCCTTTCATTTGTACCAGTATGTATTTTTACGGGTTGAGTTAAATTAATTTTTACAACAAGGCCTTGTTCGGTAGATTAACTTTCATTCATTGCAACTGATGCACAGAACTGGAATGGTTCCCATACTGTTGTGTGTGCTTGTGTTACGAGTGCGGAGTATACTCCTGTGTGTGTGTGAAGGTTTTTTCTCGCGGTTCCGATCTATTAGTAGTAGAATTTTAGTAGTTACTAACCAACTGGTGGTGGTGGAGGTGTGTGTGTGTGTGCTGAGAGTGTGGGCTTCCATTCCAAACTGTGCATTTTACATGATTTTAGCTTCTAATTTCATCACAAGTGTTTTCTGAATATTCTTAAGAGAGGTTTTTAAATATTTCGATCGTTTTTCCATCTGATGGATAAGCTCAATTAATCCTCCCGTAACTCAACCAAAAACTGTATATATATTTTGTTGTAGTTCTGTGAAGATCTTTGTTGTTCAATTATCTCTGCGTCCTTTGCGGGTTTTTTCCGCTCCTCGTCTTGCGTGAGCTTTTTCCCGCTACTTTTGTTATTTAAAGAAATATAAATTGTTTAAAACCTTATCTCGTGTTTTTCTTAAAGCCTCCCCCTATTTCTTTGACGAGTTGCTGCATTGCAAAGAAAGAGCCTTCGGCCACTCATGACTTCTAAGTGAAATTATTATTATTGTGATAACTTTTACATTCCTCATCTGACAATCGATTTAAAAACCTTTTTACAACTTCCAAATACCGAGCACGAATGCTTCACATTTGGATAAGAAAATCTTGCAAGCTATTCCTGAACAAGAGAAAAATTAAGACTTCCCTATGGAAAGTATTTGCGCGGACATAAACGTGAAGTTCTATGAAGATAGACTTAATATTCCAATTCTTAATCCCAAAACGATGGAAGCTTTTAATGTCCTAATATCCACTTGTATCTAAAGCAGACGGGGGTTCCGTTTCTAATGGATCATTCTCGATTTGAATGTGACGATTATTTGCGGTCGATCATAGCACTCGGTATTTTAACTTAAGAAAGTATTTGCCCTCATATTGCATGAATGCATAAAGTAATGCATTTCGACTGCTGACATACCATTTCACTTTATGGTTGTTAATGGGTTGAGCCTTACATGTTGACTACCCTCTTTTCCCGCGAACTGCTTGATATATCTGCTGCGTCTCGTTTACGCGCTCGTTTAGTTTTATCGTGAAATCGATGTGATGGAGATGAATCCGTTTAAAGGTATTCGCTGAAAAATCACTCCTTGAATAGAATCCCTCTCCAAAAGAACGATGACTGCAAAAAGCAAACATTTATTAATCCTAAAGAGATCAAGTTCAAAGGTATTCGCTGAAAAATCACTCCTTGAATACCTGGTATTGAAACACGATCGTAAAGTGTATGTTAAGATGAAGTTTATTAAAAAACACCATATTCTACATCGATATTACAATTTTTAATTCTTCATTTTGAATCGCATCTGCTTTCCCCCTTGGTCAACCGTGATCGAATCATCTACCAACATGTTAGACGGAAAGAACCCTCTACTATCGTTCCTTAAACGCCGAATTTCCTTGAAAGGACGATGTAGTCCTTTCAAGGAAACGGTGAAAAATAGACCTGAAGAGTTAATGCACCCTATCCAAATAGTTAAAGATGGGAATGGCGAAGGCATAGATTCAGTATCTGTAAATTGTAGTGTTCACATTCATTCCGCAATCAGTTTACCAGTTGCAGATAAATGCAATATCCCTTTTAGAATCCCTCTCCAAAAGAACGATGACTGCAAAAAGCAAACATTTATTAATCCTAAAGAGATCATAGATTTGCTTGGTTAAGCGATATTAAAATTATGAAAATCTAAACGGAATTAATTGTCGTTCATTTACACGGTAGGTATTCAGAGAAAAGAAATCTGGTAAAACAGTATTTAGAACAAGAGAAACAAATATTCAAAGCACATAATGTACATTTTATTATGAAAACAAATAGGGCTGGTAACAATATGCAGCATACACGTATGCAACTAATATGAAATGCATCAAGCAAGACTTCATTGCTGTAATTCCACAATCAATGTGCAAAGTCCTTGAACATTTTCATTGCATGAATTAACAAAGTGATGCAATATAACTAAGGGGATTAACATAATATTAAATATTTACTATGTTTTTTTACAATATCCAGCATTTGGAATGGGATATAAAAAATAACAGAATATAATATTATATAATAAAATCATCTGAAATGATACACAAGACCAAGGGGATACTATGGGAAGACCAAATGAAGAATAAAATAATTTAAGGATTTAATTTTCAATATATTGGACAATGCTGATAGAATCCCTTCTAAAAGCATTTCTTTTAACAATTACCTAAAAGGCAGTAGTGATTACCAATTCTTTACGAGTCCTCACCTGCATACAAATAGGTAGATTTCTTATTCTTTTATTTCTTAAAATATCCATTCCAATCTTACTATTAAAAATTCCTAAATAATGTGATCGTTATACCTCACTTTCTGGTGGTCCTGGAAATGGATCATCGTTGAGGAAGTACTATTAAATAATATTAAAATTTCTTAAGGAGAACACAAAAATGTAAAATGATAAGAAAATTGTGCTATTCATTGATCATTCTTACTATCAAACTGCATCTTTTTTCCACGGAAAGCTGACGCACAGTCATTTCTATTTTTGTGAATCTTATTATGCTCATTTTAACTCAGAGAAGTTAGCCGAATATAATCTTAATTAGACCTGGAAACTTTATTGGAAATTTTTATTAGGAAAATATAAAACTTTTAATTATATTTACAGTTTAACCTCACTATGGTATTTACCAAAACAATGTGCATGATATCCCTTAATTTCTGCTTGTTCTATTTAAAAATCAGCAATCCTGGTTATTAGAATCTTGGAGGAGAAGTTTAGGCTCCTAAAAATCCAATTTATGAACAAGATAGTCTTGAAAGGTATGTTATTTCAAGAATTATTTTAGTTCTTACACTTGGTTATTACGTTAAAGGAAATGAAAACTACAAAAAACTAAACCAAATAAACTGTAGGTTGTTTACACTATAGGGCTTCAGAGAAAGGAATTTTATAAAAAGAATACTGAGAAAAAGAAAAACAAATATCTAACAAACATAATGAATTTTTCTTAAACAGTTTTTAGACAAAGAAAAAAAGGTTATTTAAATACTGTTTCTTGCATTAACCCTCCCAATCTTACTTTTAAATTTTCCAAAATAATGTGAACTTCATACCTCATTTTCTGCTGGTTCTTTTCGAATATCAGCATTCCTGGTCCACAGATTTGTCGAGGAGGATGCTCAGAAGCTAAAAATATAATTCTTAAGCATGATTGTCATGAAAGGTATGTATTTTCAAAAATACTTTAATTTTCTAAAAGAATAATTAAGGCTATCCAATAGAGAAACTATGGTATACACTTGACTGTTTACTTCAGGTGGACTATTGTGAATTTCATCTCGGAAAGTCTTCAATGGATTCTGGTATCACTTCCAATAAAATTATGAGATAATATTGAGCAAGATTTGCGCAAGTAATCTTCTCAACAATCATTTACGAGAAAGCTTACTAGTTTTGTAAATAGCTATTTTCACTTTGCTGTATATCTTTCCTGATAAAAGCTGGCCTTCTTCGTACTTTCACATTGAATGTTACTCCTGGAAGGTCTTTCTTGGATTCATACACTAAGAAGAAGAACTATTTCATTGTTATGAATACCCAGAAAGTCTTTGAAAAAATATTTGAGGGACAATTAAAATGGAGCATAATTATATACAGTAGTAGGGAATGTATCAGGATTGTAAAAGGACCTAGGGAATAAAAAGTTGAAATTGCAATTATCAAGTAGATGTTTACAGTGCTTTTTACCCCTCTCATTCATACATCTGTTTGTAATTATTATGTACTTAATGACATACAATCTTGTGTATTATTGGTGGATAATTGTGAGATTGATGTGCATACATTCTTTTCTTTTATTTCCTTTGTATTATTAAAGTGTGTTGCTAAATAAATTTCTACTACTACTAATGTCTTAGAGTTTTTCAATTGTTTACTAGGTTACTCCCTAAATTTTCATTTTGTAGGTGGTATAATAATTTGAAATGCTTAATTATATAGAGACCTCTTAATTATTCATAACTATTTTCCTTGCACTATGATTTAGTTCACAAGCTCCAGTAGGAAATGAATGTGCATATTAATTATTCGGAGTCCAAAATCAGATAATTAACCTTAATCGTATGAGATGATCTATATCTAATGATATCTGCAACTGATAAAACAGAAAGCTCGGCATTGCTGCGTAAAATAAGTGGAATTTTCCTTTTTCATTTATCACTGGAGTAAAGCACTCTTTTTTTTTGTTATATCAGTTTCAATTTTCATATGCGGAGGCAGGAAATCAAAAGATGAATAGAAGAGCACAGATGAGAAGATGAAGCGGAATTTATCTTCAACCCATTATACATACATTACATACAACAACCATTGTGAAGTGATAATATCTTTATTAGAACTTAAGTTTTTGAATTTTATCCCAAAGGGTGGTTGAGGATCAATCTATAATAGGCTTTTTGGTCTACAATTCTCGAACAAAAAATAATAATGATTAAGAATTGGAGCTCAATTATCCTCTCGTGTATATGCTATTTTTCTTGAAAAAGTCAGAGAAAGAAACCGAAAGTAAACAATACTGAGTCATCTAAACACAGTTTCAAAAAAACAATATCTTAATTTATTATTTTTTAAATATAAAATTTTAAAGCATTACTTTTACTTAAACTAATCAAGATGCATGTTTACAAAAAAGATATACTTGATTTTAATGCATTCCATTATGAATTTTCAAAAGCTCAAAAAAAGAAATTAATATAAAAATGGAATAATCTCCAGGTTTGAAAATTTAGACACCCAGATGACTACTTAAAATACAGCTCACAGGAAATCATTTCTACTCTAGCGTCATAAATTATTTTCTCCTCATATATAGGTTACTTTTAGGGAAAACACAACCTATTATGCCATCATTCATGAAGAATATGCTATTTATTATTTCTCTCTCTCATTTTAAAAATATACATTATCTGTTTCTTCATAAATAGTTTTTACAATAGTACAGATTAACTGGTTTGATTTAAATCCATCAAGTAATTTCCAATAAAAAATTAAGATGAATAGAGGGTTTTATCAATCCAACAATATCCTTAAACTTGCAGGGTAAAATCATGCAAATAATTTTTGCAAATACTACTTTTAATATAGACTCCACAAGAAAATAAGTTACCAAAAATGTGTGAGAAAATCTATCACAGTTATCTGTATATAGGCAAAACTAAATGTTCAATAATTTTTTAACAAGGAAAATAGTAGTTACAATTAATTGAATATTAGTTATATCCTCTAAATTCCATGCATATGTTTTTTTACAAATATTATGAAGAAGTATATTGTAAAAATTAAAATGAAATGGGATGTGTAGAGTCAAATTCTTAAATTCCTGCAAAGTAATTCTATAAAATACTACCTAGATGTTTAAAAGCAAGTATTCCACGTTCTGAGTAGTCCAGGGCATAGTACATTAAATCCTTAATCTTGATGTTTAAATTGAATCAAATCATAAATATTAAATTTCATTTTGCTCAAAAATTATGAAACTAGTTATCACGTTGAAAAATAGCTCGAAGGTTATGTAACATATTAATCCAAAGAATACGAATAAAAAATTGATGATACACAAAAAAATGCACAGAATTTTAATTATTTGATTAGTCTAAGGACGTTTAAAAGACTAAGTTTCCTTTCAAATATAAACACACCAACTGTAACCAATTTAATAACAATACAGGAGCACATCTTAAGGATTTTTAATCACATGTTTAAAGAACTAAAGAGAACTTTCAAATCCTATAGTTGTCTATGATCAAGGCAGACTGATTTTGGAAAATGTATTCCCTCATTAAATATCCATATAAAATAAACATTAAATATAAGTGCAATTTGAGAGTTCTTGCCAAATAAGAAGAACTCTCAGTAAATTATAAAGGCAAACAGAGACAGTTCACAAACAGATTATTAATAGAAGAACATGAGATAATACCTCTGATAGGTATTAAAATATTCCAAGGAACTCTGGGCTTTAATTAATAGCAGAAAATAATTTATCAATGCTTCCTTTAAATATTGTAAGGACTTATGTCACATTACTGTCACTTTTAATTGTATTACGTTTGAGACAATGATGAAAATTTCATTCATAAATCAAAAATAGGGACAAATTACCATACACACAATAGAAATTTGTAAAACTTCTCTCCAAATTAATATTATATTTGCAACATGGAGCTTGACTCCTGTCACAAATTAAAAGCAAATACTCCACATAGATATGAAATATTTTTACATCACAAGATGAATTCCATAGAAAAATAGCTGAATAAATCCTTTCAAAACCACCTCATAGTAAGGCCAGTTAAAATTTCACATATCAGTTTTACATTCAATTTTGATGAATTAAATTTTCAAATATTTTATTCAACCAAGGATAATTTTCAGTCACAATACACTCCAGAACCTATGAGATTCTGAGATATTTTTCAAAGTTACAAATTGATACAATTTAACAGAGATTTTGATTTCAACAACAAATAATGCAATATCTCTTGTAGGTCACAAACAGCCAATGACAGGAATTCTCCAGTTTGGTTCACAATATTATGTGAATTTCAGGGATAATAACAATGATGGAAAGATCTATCTGACTCAAAGAACTGAAGTAACCTCTTCAAAGAGACTGTGATGGCAAGTTTCAAGTAAGCGAACATCCTCACTATATTTATACTCTCTCAGTTTGATGTAGAGGCAGCATGAAAATATCATTCCAAACACTTGAACCAGACAAATACCCAATCCAACAGCTTCAAGAATAATCAGCCGGGCTTTCATCTCTTTTGCAAGATGGTATAAGCATCCCTATAAGAAGTAAAGAGTTTTATTCAAGTATAAGAGCTCTTCATAACAGAAATGTTGCAATTATAGAATATAATAGAATATAATACAATAGAATGCTACTATTAACATTTATCTTCGATCAATCCAGTGGGAGGTGATTGAGTCTTCCACTCTTTCTCTTCTAACAGTAATGAATTAGAACGTAAACGGAAGCAATGCAGTACTACAAAAAGTAAAATAACTGCTTTCCCTACTGATATGGCATTAAAAAAGGAGATTCCTTCTTTGCCACCA
Organism: Pantala flavescens; assembly: GCA_020796165.1. Lineage (NCBI taxonomy): Eukaryota > Metazoa > Arthropoda > Insecta > Odonata > Libellulidae > Pantala > Pantala flavescens. The sequence goes on from CM036886.1 coordinate 31,166,486, forward strand.
CAGTAACATGAAAAGAATAAAAAAGAGGATAGCAAGATAAGAATGGAGGAAGGGTGGGCAAAAGTAAAAGTTGTGAAGACACAACAGGACCTTAGATAATAATAATATCTTTTCTCATAGGTCATCATCCTCTCTCCTAGTTAATATTTTAGCTTAAATTGATCTTTCTGGGAAAATTGAAATACACAAAAATTAACAGGGATGGAAAAGAATCATCATCAACCAACCATAAAGCAACACAGGTAATATTTACAGTGATCATATATTTCTTTAAAACAATTATCTGGCAATATTGAGGCGATCACTGGTATTCTATTATAAACTGTCCTATCATATTCTAGTGTTTTCAGGTGGGTCATAACTAAAAGACTCCTTTGATAAACCCAAATCAATTTTACAAGAAAGAAATTTTGCTCTCTAATTACACTTGCTCACTTTAAGCAAAGAATATTTGAGGCCTATATAAAACATAAATATTTTCTAAAACCTTTGTAACCAAAGTGAATGCTACTTCTGTATTAAGAAATGGAAGGAAGCTAGAATATACGAAATATCAGATATTCATCTGCATCTTTCAAAGATTTGCCAATTTTTTTCCACCTTGCAATGAAAAGGATGATTAACCATTATGTTCTTGTTGTTGTCGTCGTTGGTTCGTTTGGAAGGTCCGCTTGTTTGACTTTGTTCGGTGTGGTTCGAATGATTTTGGAATGGTTTGGGTATTATGAGTGTGTGTACCTGGTACATAATGATCTTTATTTTGCGGGAACATTAAATGTGTGCTAGATTTTAAGTGCTATATGATATTTTTGTTGCTTTGTAAATTTAACGGTCCGAATTGTTTTCAGGATTCTCTCTCATATTATTTCGATGTAAGTTACGAATTTTTCAACGTATGTATTGTATTGCTGTGTAATAACGATAAATTTCTTGCAGGTCAATTGGTAATGATTTTTCTTTACTTTCGTTTTTTAATAATCCTGCTCAATTTATTTCAGGGAAACTTTAAAAAAGGTACTGGTTTTCCAAGTTTTGTTTATGGAATTTCCGTTGTTGTTAATATATATAAAATTTTTTTGCAGGTACATTGAGCTATTCTATCGAATGTTTATATTATCATCCCTTGTTCCGTAATCATGTTGCAATTTTTTCACAGGTGCTTTCAATGGTAGGTTCCGTTTTCTCAGTTCTATGAATTCGTAGTGAGATTTTGAATTCATTTTAACAAAGTACTCTTTTCAGGTACATTAAGCATCATGACAGGGAATGTCGAGAGATTCATCAGAGGATACAAAATGTCTACGATCGCCATTACGCGGTGGGAAACCCAGGAGCAGCAACTACCTGAGTGCAGGATGATGACAGCGTGTCTTCGAACCATTGGGGAAAACTACATCGACCTCGTTGGAAATCCGAGAATACTTTCTACAGGCACCTTGTTATTTATAGTTTGGCCTGTCATGTTGTATGTAAAGTTGATTACTTTCATCAAATACGATAACTTTGTATTGTAGTACGCTTGTTATCGATAATTGTGCGTGATTACGCTTTATGTGAGATTGATCGCTTTCATCAAATACGTTTGCTTTGTAACGATCATGCCTTTAATTTGTACCAGTATGTATTTTTACGGGTTGAGTTAAATTAATTTTTACAACAAGGCCTTGTTCGGTAGATTAACTTTCATTCATTGCAACTGATGCACAGAACTGGAATGGTTCCCATACTGTTGTGTGTGCTTGTGTTACGAGTGCGGAGTATACTCCTGTGTGTGTGTGAAGGTTTTTTCTCGCGGTTCCGATCTATTAGTAGTAGAATTTTAGTAGTTACTAACCAACTGGTGGTGGTGGAGGTGTGTGTGTGTGTGCTGAGAGTGTGGGCTTCCATTCCAAACTGTGCATTTTACATGATTTTAGCTTCTAATTTCATCACAAGTGTTTTCTGAATATTCTTAAGAGAGGTTTTTAAATATTTCGATCGTTTTTCCATCTGATGGATAAGCTCAATTAATCCTCCCGTAACTCAACCAAAAACTGTATATATATTTTGTTGTAGTTCTGTGAAGATCTTTGTTGTTCAATTATCTCTGCGTCCTTTGCGGGTTTTTTCCGCTCCTCGTCTTGCGTGAGCTTTTTCCCGCTACTTTTGTTATTTAAAGAAATATAAATTGTTTAAAACCTTATCTCGTGTTTTTCTTAAAGCCTCCCCCTATTTCTTTGACGAGTTGCTGCATTGCAAAGAAAGAGCCTTCGGCCACTCATGACTTCTAAGTGAAATTATTATTATTGTGATAACTTTTACATTCCTCATCTGACAATCGATTTAAAAACCTTTTTACAACTTCCAAATACCGAGCACGAATGCTTCACATTTGGATAAGAAAATCTTGCAAGCTATTCCTGAACAAGAGAAAAATTAAGACTTCCCTATGGAAAGTATTTGCGCGGACATAAACGTGAAGTTCTATGAAGATAGACTTAATATTCCAATTCTTAATCCCAAAACGATGGAAGCTTTTAATGTCCTAATATCCACTTGTATCTAAAGCAGACGGGGGTTCCGTTTCTAATGGATCATTCTCGATTTGAATGTGACGATTATTTGCGGTCGATCATAGCACTCGGTATTTTAACTTAAGAAAGTATTTGCCCTCATATTGCATGAATGCATAAAGTAATGCATTTCGACTGCTGACATACCATTTCACTTTATGGTTGTTAATGGGTTGAGCCTTACATGTTGACTACCCTCTTTTCCCGCGAACTGCTTGATATATCTGCTGCGTCTCGTTTACGCGCTCGTTTAGTTTTATCGTGAAATCGATGTGATGGAGATGAATCCGTTTAAAGGTATTCGCTGAAAAATCACTCCTTGAATAGAATCCCTCTCCAAAAGAACGATGACTGCAAAAAGCAAACATTTATTAATCCTTAAGAGATCAAGTTCAAAGGTATTCGCTGAAAAATCACTCCTTGAATACCTGGTATTGAAACACGATCGTAAAGTGTATGTTAAGATGAAGTTTATTAAAAAACACCATATTCTACATCGATATTACAATTTTTAATTCTTCATTTTGAATCGCATCTGCTTTCCCCCTTGGTCAACCGTGATCGAATCATCTACCAACATGTTAGACGGAAAGAACCCTCTACTATCGTTCCTTAAACGCCGAATTTCCTTGAAAGGACGATGTAGTCCTTTCAAGGAAACGGTGAAAAATAGACCTGAAGAGTTAATGCACCCTATCCAAATAGTTAAAGATGGGAATGGCGAAGGCATAGATTCAGTATCTGTAAATTGTAGTGTTCACATTCATTCCGCAATCAGTTTACCAGTTGCAGATAAATGCAATATCCCTTTTAGAATCCCTCTCCAAAAGAACGATGACTGCAAAAAGCAAACATTTATTAATCCTAAAGAGATCATAGATTTGCTTGGTTAAGCGATATTAAAATTATGAAAATCTAAACGGAATTAATTGTCGTTCATTTACACGGTAGGTATTCAGAGAAAAGAAATCTGGTAAAACAGTATTTAGAACAAGAGAAACAAATATTCAAAGCACATAATGTACATTTTATTATGAAAACAAATAGGGCTGGTAACAATATGCAGCATACACGTATGCAACTAATATGAAATGCATCAAGCAAGACTTCATTGCTGTAATTCCACAATCAATGTGCAAAGTCCTTGAACATTTTCATTGCATGAATTAACAAAGTGATGCAATATAACTAAGGGGATTAACATAATATTAAATATTTACTATGTTTTTTTACAATATCCAGCATTTGGAATGGGATATAAAAAATAACAGAATATAATATTATATAATAAAATCATCTGAAATGATACACAAGACCAAGGGGATACTATGGGAAGACCAAATGAAGAATAAAATAATTTAAGGATTTAATTTTCAATATATTGGACAATGCTGATAGAATCCCTTCTAAAAGCATTTCTTTTAACAATTACCTAAAAGGCAGTAGTGATTACCAATTCTTTACGAGTCCTCACCTGCATACAAATAGGTAGATTTCTTATTCTTTTATTTCTTAAAATATCCATTCCAATCTTACTATTAAAAATTCCTAAATAATGTGATCGTTATACCTCACTTTCTGGTGGTCCTGGAAATGGATCATCGTTGAGGAAGTACTATTAAATAATATTAAAATTTCTTAAGGAGAACACAAAAATGTAAAATGATAAGAAAATTGTGCTATTCATTGATCATTCTTACTATCAAACTGCATCTTTTTTCCACGGAAAGCTGACGCACAGTCATTTCTATTTTTGTGAATCTTATTATGCTCATTTTAACTCAGAGAAGTTAGCCGAATATAATCTTAATTAGACCTGGAAACTTTATTGGAAATTTTTATTAGGAAAATATAAAACTTTTAATTATATTTACAGTTTAACCTCACTATGGTATTTACCAAAACAATGTGCATGATATCCCTTAATTTCTGCTTGTTCTATTTAAAAATCAGCAATCCTGGTTATTAGAATCTTGGAGGAGAAGTTTAGGCTCCTAAAAATCCAATTTATGAACAAGATAGTCTTGAAAGGTATGTTATTTCAAGAATTATTTTAGTTCTTACACTTGGTTATTACGTTAAAGGAAATGAAAACTACAAAAAACTAAACCAAATAAACTGTAGGTTGTTTACACTATAGGGCTTCAGAGAAAGGAATTTTATAAAAAGAATACTGAGAAAAAGAAAAACAAATATCTAACAAACATAATGAATTTTTCTTAAACAGTTTTTAGACAAAGAAAAAAAGGTTATTTAAATACTGTTTCTTGCATTAACCCTCCCAATCTTACTTTTAAATTTTCCAAAATAATGTGAACTTCATACCTCATTTTCTGCTGGTTCTTTTCGAATATCAGCATTCCTGGTCCACAGATTTGTCGAGGAGGATGCTCAGAAGCTAAAAATATAATTCTTAAGCATGATTGTCATGAAAGGTATGTATTTTCAAAAATACTTTAATTTTCTAAAAGAATAATTAAGGCTATCCAATAGAGAAACTATGGTATACACTTGACTGTTTACTTCAGGTGGACTATTGTGAATTTCATCTCGGAAAGTCTTCAATGGATTCTGGTATCACTTCCAATAAAATTATGAGATAATATTGAGCAAGATTTGCGCAAGTAATCTTCTCAACAATCATTTACGAGAAAGCTTACTAGTTTTGTAAATAGCTATTTTCACTTTGCTGTATATCTTTCCTGATAAAAGCTGGCCTTCTTCGTACTTTCACATTGAATGTTACTCCTGGAAGGTCTTTCTTGGATTCATACACTAAGAAGAAGAACTATTTCATTGTTATGAATACCCAGAAAGTCTTTGAAAAAATATTTGAGGGACAATTAAAATGGAGCATAATTATATACAGTAGTAGGGAATGTATCAGGATTGTAAAAGGACCTAGGGAATAAAAAGTTGAAATTGCAATTATCAAGTAGATGTTTACAGTGCTTTTTACCCCTCTCATTCATACATCTGTTTGTAATTATTATGTACTTAATGACATACAATCTTGTGTATTATTGGTGGATAATTGTGAGATTGATGTGCATACATTCTTTTCTTTTATTTCCTTTGTATTATTAAAGTGTGTTGCTAAATAAATTTCTACTACTACTAATGTCTTAGAGTTTTTCAATTGTTTACTAGGTTACTCCCTAAATTTTCATTTTGTAGGTGGTATAATAATTTGAAATGCTTAATTATATAGAGACCTCTTAATTATTCATAACTATTTTCCTTGCACTATGATTTAGTTCACAAGCTCCAGTAGGAAATGAATGTGCATATTAATTATTCGGAGTCCAAAATCAGATAATTAACCTTAATCGTATGAGATGATCTATATCTAATGATATCTGCAACTGATAAAACAGAAAGCTCGGCATTGCTGCGTAAAATAAGTGGAATTTTCCTTTTTCATTTATCACTGGAGTAAAGCACTCTTTTTTTTTGTTATATCAGTTTCAATTTTCATATGCGGAGGCAGGAAATCAAAAGATGAATAGAAGAGCACAGATGAGAAGATGAAGCGGAATTTATCTTCAACCCATTATACATACATTACATACAACAACCATTGTGAAGTGATAATATCTTTATTAGAACTTAAGTTTTTGAATTTTATCCCAAAGGGTGGTTGAGGATCAATCTATAATAGGCTTTTTGGTCTACAATTCTCGAACAAAAAATAATAATGATTAAGAATTGGAGCTCAATTATCCTCTCGTGTATATGCTATTTTTCTTGAAAAAGTCAGAGAAAGAAACCGAAAGTAAACAATACTGAGTCATCTAAACACAGTTTCAAAAAAACAATATCTTAATTTATTATTTTTTAAATATAAAATTTTAAAGCATTACTTTTACTTAAACTAATCAAGATGCATGTTTACAAAAAAGATATACTTGATTTTAATGCATTCCATTATGAATTTTCAAAAGCTCAAAAAAAGAAATTAATATAAAAATGGAATAATCTCCAGGTTTGAAAATTTAGACACCCAGATGACTACTTAAAATACAGCTCACAGGAAATCATTTCTACTCTAGCGTCATAAATTATTTTCTCCTCATATATAGGTTACTTTTAGGGAAAACACAACCTATTATGCCATCATTCATGAAGAATATGCTATTTATTATTTCTCTCTCTCATTTTAAAAATATACATTATCTGTTTCTTCATAAATAGTTTTTACAATAGTACAGATTAACTGGTTTGATTTAAATCCATCAAGTAATTTCCAATAAAAAATTAAGATGAATAGAGGGTTTTATCAATCCAACAATATCCTTAAACTTGCAGGGTAAAATCATGCAAATAATTTTTGCAAATACTACTTTTAATATAGACTCCACAAGAAAATAAGTTACCAAAAATGTGTGAGAAAATCTATCACAGTTATCTGTATATAGGCAAAACTAAATGTTCAATAATTTTTTAACAAGGAAAATAGTAGTTACAATTAATTGAATATTAGTTATATCCTCTAAATTCCATGCATATGTTTTTTTACAAATATTATGAAGAAGTATATTGTAAAAATTAAAATGAAATGGGATGTGTAGAGTCAAATTCTTAAATTCCTGCAAAGTAATTCTATAAAATACTACCTAGATGTTTAAAAGCAAGTATTCCACGTTCTGAGTAGTCCAGGGCATAGTACATTAAATCCTTAATCTTGATGTTTAAATTGAATCAAATCATAAATATTAAATTTCATTTTGCTCAAAAATTATGAAACTAGTTATCACGTTGAAAAATAGCTCGAAGGTTATGTAACATATTAATCCAAAGAATACGAATAAAAAATTGATGATACACAAAAAAATGCACAGAATTTTAATTATTTGATTAGTCTAAGGACGTTTAAAAGACTAAGTTTCCTTTCAAATATAAACACACCAACTGTAACCAATTTAATAACAATACAGGAGCACATCTTAAGGATTTTTAATCACATGTTTAAAGAACTAAAGAGAACTTTCAAATCCTATAGTTGTCTATGATCAAGGCAGACTGATTTTGGAAAATGTATTCCCTCATTAAATATCCATATAAAATAAACATTAAATATAAGTGCAATTTGAGAGTTCTTGCCAAATAAGAAGAACTCTCAGTAAATTATAAAGGCAAACAGAGACAGTTCACAAACAGATTATTAATAGAAGAACATGAGATAATACCTCTGATAGGTATTAAAATATTCCAAGGAACTCTGGGCTTTAATTAATAGCAGAAAATAATTTATCAATGCTTCCTTTAAATATTGTAAGGACTTATGTCACATTACTGTCACTTTTAATTGTATTACGTTTGAGACAATGATGAAAATTTCATTCATAAATCAAAAATAGGGACAAATTACCATACACACAATAGAAATTTGTAAAACTTCTCTCCAAATTAATATTATATTTGCAACATGGAGCTTGACTCCTGTCACAAATTAAAAGCAAATACTCCACATAGATATGAAATATTTTTACATCACAAGATGAATTCCATAGAAAAATAGCTGAATAAATCCTTTCAAAACCACCTCATAGTAAGGCCAGTTAAAATTTCACATATCAGTTTTACATTCAATTTTGATGAATTAAATTTTCAAATATTTTATTCAACCAAGGATAATTTTCAGTCACAATACACTCCAGAACCTATGAGATTCTGAGATATTTTTCAAAGTTACAAATTGATACAATTTAACAGAGATTTTGATTTCAACAACAAATAATGCAATATCTCTTGTAGGTCACAAACAGCCAATGACAGGAATTCTCCAGTTTGGTTCACAATATTATGTGAATTTCAGGGATAATAACAATGATGGAAAGATCTATCTGACTCAAAGAACTGAAGTAACCTCTTCAAAGAGACTGTGATGGCAAGTTTCAAGTAAGCGAACATCCTCACTATATTTATACTCTCTCAGTTTGATGTAGAGGCAGCATGAAAATATCATTCCAAACACTTGAACCAGACAAATACCCAATCCAACAGCTTCAAGAATAATCAGCCGGGCTTTCATCTCTTTTGCAAGATGGTATAAGCATCCCTATAAGAAGTAAAGAGTTTTATTCAAGTATAAGAGCTCTTCATAACAGAAATGTTGCAATTATAGAATATAATAGAATATAATACAATAGAATGCTACTATTAACATTTATCTTCGATCAATCCAGTGGGAGGTGATTGAGTCTTCCACTCTTTCTCTTCTAACAGTAATGAATTAGAACGTAAACGGAAGCAATGCAGTACTACAAAAAGTAAAATAACTGCTTTCCCTACTGATATGGCATTAAAAAAGGAGATTCCTTCTTTGCCACCACAGTAACATGAAAAGAATAAAAAAGAGGATAGCAAGATAAGAATGGAGGAAGGGTGGGCAAAAGTAAAAGTTGTGAAGACACAACAGGACCTTAGATAATAATAATATCTTTTCTCATAGGTCATCATCCTCTCTCCTAGTTAATATTTTAGCTTAAATTGATCTTTCTGGGAAAATTGAAATACACAAAAATTAACAGGGATGGAAAAGAATCATCATCAACCAACCATAAAGCAACACAGGTAATATTTACAGTGATCATATATTTCTTTAAAACAATTATCTGGCAATATTGAGGCGATCACTGGTATTCTATTATAAACTGTCCTATCATATTCTAGTGTTTTCAGGTGGGTCATAACTAAAAGACTCCTTTGATAAACCCAAATCAATTTTACAAGAAAGAAATTTTGCTCTCTAATTACACTTGCTCACTTTAAGCAAAGAATATTTGAGGCCTATATAAAACATAAATATTTTCTAAAACCTTTGTAACCAAAGTGAATGCTACTTCTGTATTAAGAAATGGAAGGAAGCTAGAATATACGAAATATCAGATATTCATCTGCATCTTTCAAAGATTTGCCAATTTTTTTCCACCTTGCAATGAAAAGGATGATTAACCATTATGTTCCAGTTCCAAATTAAAACAATGTTATTTTTACAATTACACACACTTAATAATTGATTACCTTTCACATGTTAGAGATTGTCAAGAAAATACTTACACTTCCATGACTACTCTTTCCACAATGCATAGACTATGATTTGTTAAAGTTACTCCGAAAAATCTATTTATTCGTGAACCTCGGCAGCATAAAAGAGGAGGGTCGGAAATACAGCGTTTCTTCGTCGTAGGGAAGAATTCCCGAACCGAGGCGCAATACAGGGCGACCTAATATCTCGTGTTCCGTTGTTTTGCCTCGGTTGACGATTCGTTATCGCGAGTTAAGTTCCTTCTCGGATCACGTGAATCGAGCGGTCTTACCACCATATGCAGAATGGCAGCAATAATTTTTCATCTCTTAACGTGTGTTTAATAAAGAGATGTAATAACCGCACACCTAGGACACATGCAGCAAGAGCATAGGTAGATTTGAGAGAAGTTCGATATAGATGAGGTGCTCCACTGTCGAAATGTATCGATACGTACGACGGATCTCGGTTCTAGGCAAGCTTACTCGCTGTCTTCAGTGACAAACTTACGGATGTTGGAGTATGAAGTGAATTCCGTGATGAGAATGGGATGTTGGGAATTTCCTCGGTTCCACGGAGAATTAAAGAGTGCGTCCGAAGCTTAATTCTTTCTCCCTGTTTGGATTTCTGTTATTTTCGGATGGACGAAGCAGCTTCTTGCCTCGAACGAGATATGACGTGCGACAATGAACTCAGAAAGATGAACTTGTATACGATGGTAAGTTACAATGAGCATCACGTATCTACTTCCCTAGACGCTATGAAATATGAGGTTCGGAAGCAAGAGAATAAAACAGCCATTCCTTTACCGAGTCGGAGCGGTAAGGAGTAGGTGGTGGACATAATGCTACGTGCAAGGGAAATCATTAGAAGGCATCCTTTCCAAACGTTTCCCTCCAAAAGCATATCCATGAAATGCACTATCGCGTACGGCATTGTTCTCGAGTAAGTGATGTGAAATGCGGTTAATGTTTCGTAGACATGGTTAATATACAAAGCATTTTATGATTATTTTCATTAATTGACGTTCATTAATCAATCAGTCGAAATCAAATCAAGGTTAATTCTTCTCATAATCAGAGCGCAAGCACGACAAGATACTGAATTATAATTCACGAGCAACGAATAGAAAAAAGACAAAAATTTATGAAGCTGGTAAATGAAAGTTTTTGAATGTGACATTTCAAAATGTAACCATCAAATTGTATGCGTAGTTGTTATTTGGAGGGAAAACGGAGATTTCCACCAATCATAACGCTGCATTAGCGACCGGAAATCGGCTACAGGAGGTTAGGTTCAGTTCGTCCGGAGATTCCGTCGAGAGCAGTTGGCATCGACCTTCAGATGTTGAATCCAGAGTCCTCGGGCGGGATTATCTGCAAGAGATACCTGGTGGTACCAGAGATCCGCTGCCATCGAGAATCGCACTGGCTTCAGAGATTCGCGGCCCGACTGAATCCGCGGTGATGGAAAACGTTTCCAGCACCAAAATTGTTTATATTTGTGTGTTAACTTTATATATTCGATCTCTCGCTATGCTCACGGTATTCTATGTAGGTCATTTAGCATTAGGTAATATTAGTAGTGTATTCTCTGCGAACAATTTATTTTATGATGCGTACGTATTTTATAATGGTAGGGATTGACTGCGCGTAGTCACTCAGGTCCTGGGGCTTGTTGTTGTCGTCGTTGGTTCGTTTGGAAGGTCCGCTTGTTTGACTTTGTTCGGTGTGGTTCGAATGATTTTGGAATGGTTTGGGTATTATGAGTGTGTGTACCTGGTACATAATGATCTTTATTTTGCGGGAACATTAAATGTGTGCTAGATTTTAAGTGCTATATGATATTTTTGTTGCTTTGTAAATTTAACGGTCCGAATTGTTTTCAGGATTCTCTCTCATATTATTTCGATGTAAGTTACGAATTTTTCAACGTATGTATTGTATTGCTGTGTAATAACGATAAATTTCTTGCAGGTCAATTGGTAATGATTTTTCTTTACTTTCGTTTTTTAATAATCCTGCTCAATTTATTTCAGGGAAACTTTAAAAAAGGTACTGGTTTTCCAAGTTTTGTTTATGGAATTTCCGTTGTTGTTAATATATATAAAATTTTTTTGCAGGTACATTGAGCTATTCTATCGAATGTTTATATTATCATCCCTTGTTCCGTAATCATGTTGCAATTTTTTCACAGGTGCTTTCAATGGTAGGTTCCGTTTTCTCAGTTCTATGAATTCGTAGTGAGATTTTGAATTCATTTTAACAAAGTACTCTTTTCAGGTACATTAAGCATCATGACAGGGAATGTCGAGAGATTCATCAGAGGATACAAAATGTCTACGATCGCCATTACGCGGTGGGAAACCCAGGAGCAGCAACTACCTGAGTGCAGGATGATGACAGCGTGTCTTCGAACCATTGGGGAAAACTACATCGACCTCGTTGGAAATCCGAGAATACTTTCTACAGGCACCTTGTTATTTATAGTTTGGCCTGTCATGTTGTATGTAAAGTTGATTACTTTCATCAAATACGATAACTTTGTATTGTAGTACGCTTGTTATCGATAATTGTGCGTGATTACGCTTTATGTGAGATTGATCGCTTTCATCAAATACGTTTGCTTTGTAACGATCATGCCTTTAATTTGTACCAGTATGTATTTTTACGGGTTGAGTTAAATTAATTTTTACAACAAGGCCTTGTTCGGTAGATTAACTTTCATTCATTGCAACTGATGCACAGAACTGGAATGGTTCCCATACTGTTGTGTGTGCTTGTGTTACGAGTGCGGAGTATACTCCTGTGTGTGTGTGAAGGTTTTTTCTCGCGGTTCCGATCTATTAGTAGTAGAATTTTAGTAGTTACTAACCAACTGGTGGTGGTGGAGGTGTGTGTGTGTGTGCTGAGAGTGTGGGCTTCCATTCCAAACTGTGCATTTTACATGATTTTAGCTTCTAATTTCATCACAAGTGTTTTCTGAATATTCTTAAGAGAGGTTTTTAAATATTTCGATCGTTTTTCCATCTGATGGATAAACTCAATTAATCCTCCCGTAACTCAACCAAAAACTGTATATATATTTTGTTGTAGTTCTGTGAAGATCTTTGTTGTTCAATTATCTCTGCGTCCTTTGCGGGTTTTTTCCGCTCCTCGTCTTGCGTGAGCTTTTTCCCGCTACTTTTGTTATTTAAAGAAATATAAATTGTTTAAAACCTTATCTCGTGTTTTTCTTAAAGCCTCCCCCTATTTCTTTGACGAGTTGCTGCATTGCAAAGAAAGAGCCTTCGGCCACTCATGACTTCTAAGTGAAATTATTATTATTGTGATAACTTTTACATTCCTCATCTGACAATCGATTTAAAAACCTTTTTACAACTTCCAAATACCGAGCACGAATGCTTCACATTTGGATAAGAAAATCTTGCAAGCTATTCCTGAACAAGAGAAAAATTAAGACTTCCCTATGGAAAGTATTTGCGCGGACATAAACGTGAAGTTCTATGAAGATAGACTTAATATTCCAATTCTTAATCCCAAAACGATGGAAGCTTTTAATGTCCTAATATCCACTTGTATCTAAAGCAGACGGGGGTTCCGTTTCTAATGGATCATTCTCGATTTGAATGTGACAATTATTTGCGGTCGATCATAGCACTCGGTATTTTAACTTAAGAAAGTATTTGCCCTCATATTGCATGAATGCATAAAGTAATGCATTTCGACTGCTGACATACCATTTCACTTTATGGTTGTTAATGGGTTGAGCCTTACATGTTGACTACCCTCTTTTCCCGCGAACTGCTTGATATATCTGCTGCGTCTCGTTTACGCGCTCGTTTAGTTTTATCGTGAAATCGATGTGATGGAGATGAATCCGTTTAAAGGTATTCGCTGAAAAATCACTCCTTGAATAGAATCCCTCTCCAAAAGAACGATGACTGCAAAAAGCAAACATTTATTAATCCTTAAGAGATCAAGTTCAAAGGTATTCGCTGAAAAATCACTCCTTGAATACCTGGTATTGAAACATGATCGTAAAGTGTATGTTAAGATGAAGTTTATTAAAAAAGCACCATATTCTACATCGATATTACAATTTTTCATTCTTCATTTTGAATCGCATCTGCTTTCCCCCTTGGTCAACCTTGATCGAATCATCTACCAACATGTTAGCCGGAAAGAACCCTCTACTATCGTTCCTTAAACGCCGAATTTCCTTGAAAGGACGATGTAGTCCTTTCAAGGAAACGGTGAAAAATAGACCTGAAGAGTTAATGCACCCTATCCAAATAGTTAAAGATGGGAATGGCGAAGGCATAGATTCAGTATCTGTAAATTGTAGTGTTCACATTCATTCCGCAATCAGTTTACCAGTTGCAGATAAATGCAATATCCCTTTTAGAATCCCTCTCCAAAAGAACGATGACTGCAAAAAGCAAACATTTATTAATCCTAAAGAGATCATAGATTTGCTTGGTTAAGCGATATTAAAATTATGAAAATCTAAACGGAATTAATTGTCGTTCATTTACACGGTAGGTATTCAGAGAAAAGAAATCTGGTAAAACAGTATTTAGAACAAGAGAAACAAATATTCAAAGCACATAATGTACATTTTATTAGGAAAACAAATAGGGCTGGTAACAATATGCAGCATACACGTATGCAACTAATATGAAATGCATCAAGCAAGACTTCATTGCTGTAACTCCACAATCAATGTGCAAAGTCCTTGAAAATTTTCATTGCATGAATGAACAAAGTGATGCAATATAACTAAGGGGATTAACATAATATTAAATATTTACTATGTTTTTTTACAATATCCAGTATTTGGAATGGGATATAAAAAATAACAATATAATATTATATAGTAAAATCATCTGAAATGATACACAAGACCAAGGGGATACTATGGGAAGACCAAATGAAGAATAAAATAATTTAAGGATTTAATTTACAATATATCGGACAATTCTGATAGAATTCCTTCTAAAAGCATTTCTTTTAACAATTACCTAAAATGCAGTAGTGATTACCAATTCTTTACGAGTCCTCACCTGCATACAAATAGGTAGATTTTTTATTCTTTTATTTCTGAAAAGAATATGAAATCAGTTATTACAAGGTTATATAAAACGTTATTAAGTTAAGATGTGAGAACTGAATTCAATTCCTCTCCAAATTTGAATATGAGAACTACTTTTAATCCTGAAACAGTCATTCTAATACTTGGTTAAGGGAAATTAAAACTGATAATTAAGCTGAATACATTTTTGATTGATCATGCAGTTGGTCTTCTGAGAAAGGATTTTTTTTTAACAGTTTACAGACCAAGAAATTAAAAATTGTCTTACGAAACTGTTTCTTACATTATCCATTCCAATCTTACTATTAAAAATTCCAAAATCATGTGATCGTTATACTTCATTTTCTGGTGGTCCTGGAAATGGATCATCATTGAGGAAGTACTATTAAATAATATTAAAATTTCTTAAGGCGAACACAAAAATGTAAAATGATAAGAAAATTGTGCTATTCATTGATCATTCTTACTATCAAACTGCATCTTTTTTCCACGGAAAGCTGACGCACAGTCATTTCTATTTTTGTGAATCTTATTATGCTCATTTTCACTCAGAGATTTTAGCCAAATATAATCTTAATTAGACCTGGAAACTTTATTGGAAATTTTTATTAGGAGAATATAAAAATCTTTTAATTATATTTAAAGTTTAACCTCACCATGGTATTTATGACAATGTGCATGATATACCTAAATTTCTGTTCGTTCTATTTCAAAATCAGCAATCCTGGTTATTAGAATCTTGGAGGGGAAGTTTAGGTATGGTAACAGGGAAAATATAAGGATTGTAAATGGGCAAAGGGAATAAAAACCTGATAAGAAAGGATTTCCACACAGCAAGGACAGCTCAGCAGTTTTTCAGACGTGGATGGTTTATTCCTCACACATGGACGAACAACAAATAGTGGGAAGACGTAGCTCGGCTTCTGTTATGGACAAAATGGATGAGAAATTGATACCTTTGATGTAAATTATGATGTGTTTAAAATAAATATTGTCTATGATCCAATTGCATTCGTTTACTTTCAACGACCTGTGAAACAATTACTTTTAAGACGTGCCAACTTTTAAACGGATGAATCTCTCGACTCTCTGCTCGACGCATCCAATTCACGCTCAGGTCACGTCATTCGCTACCTTCCTTGATATCTCGAATACAGCAGGCGCTCGATCGCAAACGCATCGGAAATGACAAGCTTATCTGAGGAACGAGCGGTAGTTGGACTATGAGACGAATCTGAATACCCACCCAAGTAGTAAATTCACGAGCCCGCTGCAGAAAATGATCGTTCCGCATAGTCGCGGGTGAGATGCAATAGGCCAACAAGTCCGCTATTTATAGTTTCTCGAGCAGCCTTCGCAGAAAAAAATTGAAAGATTACAACGATGCAGGCTATACAATCGGTGTATACATAGGAGTCTTCGTGAATGCTCCAACGACTTTTCTGATAACCGTATCTTCCTCCCTATCTATTCTGCATCCATTCACAGCGGAAACTCATACTCGCTTTTAACTCTTTCTTACGAATTTTTTCGTTCTTTTCCCGAGGAACGATATAGGAGATCCATTACGTAAGGAAATGGAGTTTATTTCAAAGAAACCATACATATTATGCTTAAAATGCATTTATAAACTTTCCGATTATTTCGGACGACGATGTCTTAGAGAAAATAGTTCTCTTCGAAAAAACAGGCAGCGAAACAAGAATAGGCATGAAGTCCAACTAAATAGGATTTAAGGAAATTCATTGAATAATTGCTTCTTACAGGATTTAACATGTTTCCCGAGCTGGATGCGTATTGGTCAAAGGATCTTGGGGAAGGCATGGATTTGGTCCGTAGCTCTTTCAGAAGGAATAATTTACGGGAAATTAAAGAAAATATTAATTTTTCAGATTATTAACGTTTAGAAAAAAGAGACCAGTTTGCAAAAATGAAGACATGGTTTAACGTGTTAAATAAAAAGAATGGCGATTCGGAATATTTCGCGTAATTCATCCATAGATAAGCAGATGTTACCTAATTTTGGACGTCATTCCGCGAAGACGTTTATATAAAATGAACCTGTGAGTTTTGATTTCAAATTCTGGCGTCGTTGATCATGAGATCGGTCACTTTTTTAGTTTTTGCCGTAGGGTGGCACCAGACTAAGCTCCTATGAAAGCAAATTAGGTTTGGGTACCAGCGTAATTATTCAATCGTTATAAGTCATTCCAACATCATTAGTGTTTCGATAATTTTTTTTTCGTCGTCCGCAGAGTTAAGTCTTTTTAAAGAAGAGAATTATTTCACTACAGGTACTATACGGTAAGTAGAAAATGTGCAATAAGAGTGCGAAGAAATTCGCTAAAAGAGAGGATATATTATCACCGATTTTGATAAATCCATTGATCTATAAATAATGCTATGGAACGATATCTCAGTTGCCTCTCAGGCAAGCCGTTTTGCATTGCTTCTTCCATTAGGTAAGATATTCAGCAGGAAAAACGGAAAGCATACCTTTGTCTCGCAGCCTTATGTCGTCCGAAAATACAAAATGCATATGGGCGCAGTTGATCATCGCGACAATGCCAATGCGAATCATTAGAATTAGAAGAAAACTGTGATGGCGGCCTCTATGCATCAATATCTATAGAAAGATTAAACACCAAGCTATAACTGCTCCGGAAACCCAAAGAAAGGAAGATTTCACAGTTAGACCCTGGGTCCTACATTGCGGTAACCCTTCTAAAAGGTGATGCGGCTTTTCCAGAAGACTAAATTAAAGAGCCATCATGCTCAAGAAACCCTCAGAAAGGCACATCTTCTGATTTTTTGCTGCCTGATGGATTAAAAAGGGATGGATTATCTCATTTTATTTATGAGGCCGACTCCATTAGAAATTGTAGAAGCCGAACTATTTATTCTTGCAAGAAAAGTAATATTTTCTTAAATCCTAAATGTTTCGAATTATTTCAAAAGTAAAATCACATTACCATCTCAAATTTACAAAAAAAGTAGTTTACGCGGAGAAAGTATTGCATTTTCTATAGATATTTCCACCCAATTTACATCGGGAATCATAAAATTCACGGCCTTATTGCAACAATAATTATGTTATCTATGCATTTTAAAATAGATTTATCGAAGGAAATCCTCAAAGGCAAAATTAAAATTCATTTATCAGTCACTTACAGTATTTCTTAAGTGATATTGCAATAAAAAACCACGAAATTATGTGTGTTTCATAGCCGAAAATATAAAGTTAACGGATTCCGCCGAAATTGCGAGACATCAAAATCATTTTTTTCGCACTTACAATTTTTTTTCAGCCAAATTTATAATTTGTCTATTCCAGGTAAATAATAGAAGATTCATAAAAAATTGGTAAATTTCTCGATGATTCCAACCGCGGCGGTTTATGGGTGAATCTCTTTCTTACGTATTATTTTCGTTCTTTTCCCGAGGAACGAGATGCCTCGTCGAAAAGTATTTTTGCGTAGA
This sequence comes from Pantala flavescens, assembly GCA_020796165.1. Classification (NCBI taxonomy): domain Eukaryota; kingdom Metazoa; phylum Arthropoda; class Insecta; order Odonata; family Libellulidae; genus Pantala; species Pantala flavescens. Next base: position 31,184,642 of record CM036886.1, read on the forward strand.
ATGACACTCGATCCAACTTTACTGTTCGAAAAAGGGAATCCAAAGGGAGTTTCAAAAGTTTAGATACCCTACGCAGAAATTAGGAAAGGCTGAGAGAGATCGAAATCGTTCGTCATACGGAAAATATCCGAAATCCGACAGAGGGCCAAGTTATCGTTCAAGTGTCGCCTCTTCGGGAGGTTATCGGTAGCGAGCACAGTTCGTTGTTGTAATTGGTGAATCGAGTTGCTTTTGAAACGCCGTTTTCCATCGATGCAATGGCTATCAAATCTCCAAGTTTCTCCTGGATTAAGTGTTGTGGCCATGTTATTGCGTTCTGTGGTTAGCGGTGCACATAAAAGATTGATTAGATTGACGGCAGCTTCGTAGAGGAAGGCATCGTCATCCCAGAGCAGATCAAGCGGCACAGCTTACAGTAAGGAAGCGAGGTTCAGTCGAAAGGCTTAGCAAGGTAAGGAACGTCCCATTGAAAAATATTTCTAACGCTCTTTGCCCTCGATGACAAGAATGTGCGGATGGAATTTTATGTACCGATCGCTACCGTGCGAAGCGTTTCGAATACCTAGATTCCTATTCATCCCCATTCGAGATTCCTTCACCGAATTAGAAAAAAGGCTAGATAAATACTAATGACGGCGTTGTTGATCGACGGCTTAATAATCTCTCGGCTGTATCGTACATATGGGCTCTCAACTCTTCGCTAAAATGCGAACTTTATTACGTTTCCGAAGGCGTTTCTTCGCCCAGGGAGCAAGGGCGTAGCTTCATAGTTTTAATAAGCATGATTTTATCCTCGATAGGAGGAATTAAATTAGAAAAAAGGGAAAATGAATGACTGGTGAAAGGGAGGATGTTGACACGGTGAGGTCGCTGCGGAAAGTGCATTACGCACGGTGGCATTTCGAGACGCGATTGTCACCGGCGGGAATCTAAAATTCAAGAAAGATTTTAGAAAACAAACATGAGGTTATTCGAAACCGATTAAATTTTAATGAAGACTAGTATTTATTATGACTTTTTACCAACTACGTGAGTCTTACCGCGCAAAAAAACTGAATTCATAAGCATCGTCGACTCAAATAGCCCGATTTCAAGAAAACCGCCATTGCTGGCAGTCGACATAAAAGAAGACAGAAATTTTGGTGATATTCAATCGGTCGTGAGGTAAAGTATTATCTGGCATAGAAATTAAGAATACAGCTTCTGCACTGACAGCGGTGGTATAATTCTCAGCCAATCAGAAGCGAGATAAATGTTTAGCGGTAGTTCAAAATTTATTAATTTCAATATTTCATCGTTTAATTTAGAAAAGGGGTGAATTTAACTATTGGCTGCATTCCGAAACGTGCAAAATCTGAGATACCTCAAGTCTTCTATTACATTCCTGTTTTCTTCCATGAACATCTTTCCACAATCAGTATGTACGTTTATAAACATACACAAGCTATGACTTAATGGGATTCAAGATATCAATTTTAATTTATTTGAATTGCACGAGACGTGAAATAAGAGCTATTCACAGTTAAACATAAATAATAAAGAGCCTTGAAGGTGTTGATGTAGTAAATTGAGCCTTGGAACTACATGTTTGTATCTTTTCTTAATGATTTAATCATTCTTCAATTCTAGAATGCCATTGGAAACGAGAACGTTCGGCCATCCTATCCACGAGGAGAGTGTTGGAATGGGTTGCCAAGACTATTCCCAGATGATGGAGGGAATTGTTTGCAACTTGGACTGTGTGAGTACATTGCCTTTTCAAGCTCTGACCTCAAACTGGTCATAATATTCCTTCCATGCAATTGAATTGAAGGCTTACATATTAGTGGAGGCAGAACATAATATTTGTTGTTGCAAATCAATTACAAGGACTCTATATGAACAGCAAGAAGGGGTAAACACAATTATCCTCCTCAGTTTCATTTCCACTGGCAGTGAGGTCTTTCTTTGTCGTTTAGCTTTTTCATTTCTCCTCCCTTAATTTTGTTACATCTTCCTTCATTTTACCATGAAGTTGACATGCAGCTAATGCACATCATTTCAGCAGGCACTCTTTTCTTCTCCTAATCTGGATCATTTTGGGTATCTTTGGAACTTCCATTGCCACCGTGTGTCCCCCATCTATCCATGCATCTTATGTCCAGTGTTCTCAGCCGACTGTAACGTACCAAGTCGTCAACTTTTCCTTTGAATTATTACGCTGCAGCGTTGCAATGTTCTGCTGAATTTCATCATGCCTCCTAGCATTCCCAGGCTGAATTCAATGATAGCTTGTTAACTTCTTTGATCTTTTCTAAGCTTCAAGCTTACATTCATCAAGTCCTCAGGAGGCACAGGAAGAGAGCGCAATTACGAAGGGTATCAGCTATCCCAGTCGCATTCAGTACTTTACATAGATCCAAGGACTTCATTGGTTCCCTGCAAATTGGCCGATCTTCCTGAGGGCTTGCTCGGAATTTCTGCTTTTCTTGTCTGCCTTTCAGCCGAGACTTTGAGAATCTATAAGGCTTTTTTCCTTTGCTATCAACATCATTTCCTTGGTCTTAAATTCCTTGGCTAAGTCTTCTGGATTTCACCATTCCCTTTCAGAATTATAATTCTCCAGAAGGTATTATCAACGGATACGGATTCATGTCCCCATACATCTCTTTGGAGAAACTTACGATGGAATCCAGCTTACCTAGGGACTTTTGGGATAGAACCGCTTCGTTATTGGAGTTTCCTACTTCCTTGCAGGGGCTTATTAAGAGTAATTCTTCCCACGGGAATTAGCGCTGCAGTCTCTTGAGCTCCCACACTTGCAGTGGCACATTTTCCCTCCGAATCCTGTAGCTTTGCTATGATTTCTTGTATTCATCTAAGCGTTGCTGATTATGTCGAAATACTGGACCGCACCCTTTACATTCCATATGCAAAGTTATTGTGGAAAGGATGATGCTACAGCGCCCTTTCATTCTGACTGCGAACCAAGTGATTCCTAAAGTGCACTAAATTTTAAAAATTCTCTCTTTTCAGCCGCTTCCAAAACCTGCTGGGAAAGGATTTCCATACAGCAAGGACAGCTCAGCACAGTTTTCAGACGTGGATGGTTTATTCCTCACACATGGACGAACAACGAATAGTGGGAAGACGTAGCTCGGCTTCTGTTATGGACGAAATGGATGGAAAATTGATACCTTTGATGTATATTATGATGTGTTTAAAATAAATATTGTCTATGATCCAATTGAATTCGTTTACTTTCAACGACCTGCGAAACAATTACTTTTAAGACGTGCCATCTTTTAAACGGATGAATCTCTCGACTCTGCTCGACGCATCCAATTCACGCTCAGGTCACGTCATTCGCTACCTGCCTTGATATCTCGAATACAGCAGGCGCTCGATCGCAAACGCATCGGAAATGACAAGCTTATCTGAGGAACGAGCGGTAGTTGGACTATGAGACGAATCTGAATACCCACCCAAGTAGTAAATTCACGAGCCCGCTGCAGAAAATGATCGTTCCGCATAGTCGCGGGTGAGATGCAATAGACCAACAAGTCCGCTATTGATAGTTTCTCGAGCAGCCTTCGCAGAAAAAAATTGAAAGATTACAACGATGCAGGCTATACAATCGGTGTATACATAGGAGTCTTCGTGAATGCTCCATCGACTTTTCTGATAACCGTATCTTCCTCCCTATCTATTCTGCATCCATTCACAGCGGAAACTCATACTCGCTTTTAACTCTTTCTTACGAATTTTTTCGTTCTTTTCCCGAGGAACGATATAGGAGATCCATTGCGTAAGGAAATGGAGTTTATTTCAAAGAAACCATACATATTATGCTTAAAATGCATTTATAAATTTTCCGATTATTTCGGACGACGATGTCTTAGAGAAAATAGTTCTCTTCGAAAAAACAGGCAGCGAAACAAGAATAGGCATGAATTCCACCTAAATAAGATTTAATGAAATTCATTGAATAATTGCTTCTTACAGGATTTAACATGTTTCCCGAGCTGGATGCGTATTGGTCAAAGGATCTTGGGGAAGGCATGGATTTGGTCCGTAGCTCTTTCAGAAGGAATAATTTACGGGAAATTAAAGAAAATATTAATTTTTCAGATTATTAACGTTTAGAAAAAAGAGACCAGTTTGCAAAAATGAAGACATGGTTTAACGTGTTAAATAAAAAGAATGGCGATTCGGAATATTTCGCGTAATTCATCCATAGATAAGCAGATGTTACCTAATTTTGGACGTCATTCCGCGAAGACGTTTATATAAAATGAACCTGTGAGTTTTGATTTCAAATTCTGGCGTCGTTGATCATGAGATCGGTCACTTTTTTAGTTTTTGCCGTAGGGTGGCACCAGACTAAGCTCCTATGAAAGCAAATTAGGTTTGGGTACCAGCGTAATTATTCAATCGTTATAAGTCATTCCAACATCATTAGTGTTTCGATAATTTTTTTTTCGTCGTCCGCAGAGTTAAGTCTTTTTAAAGAAGAGAATTATTTCACTACAGGTACTATACGGTAAGTAGAAAATGTGCAATAAGAGTACGAAGAAATTCGCTAAAAGAGAGGATATATTATCACCGATTTTGATAAATCCATTGATCTATAAATAATGCTATGGAACGATATCTCAGTTGTCTCTCAGGCAAGCCGTTTTGCATTGCTTCTTCCATTAGGTAAGATATTCAGCAGGAAAAACGGAAAGTATACCTTTGTCTCGCAGCCTCATGTCGTCCGAGAATACAAAATGCATATGGGCGCAGTTGATCATCGCGACAATGCCAATGCGAATCATTAGAATTAGAAGAAAACTGTGATGGCGGCCTTTATGCATCAATATCTATAGAAAGGTAAACACCAAGCTATAACTGCTCCGGAAACCCAAAGAAAGGAAGATTTCACAGTTAGACCCTGGGTCCTACATTGCGGTAACCCTCCTAAAAGGTGATGCGGCTTTTCCAGAAGACTAAATTCAAGAGCCATCATGCTCAAGAAACCCTCAGAAAGGCACATCTTCTGATTTTTTGCTGCCTGATGAATTAAAAAGGGATGGATTATCTCATTTTATTTATAAGGCCGACTCCATTAGAAATTGTAGAAGCCGAACTATTTATTCTTGCAAGAAAAGTAATATTTTCTTAAATCCTAAATGTTTCGAATTATTCCAAAAATAAAATCACATTACCATCTCAAATTTACAAAAAAAGTAGTTTACGCGGAGAAAATATTGCATTGTCTATAGATATTTCCACCCAATTTACATCGGGAATCATAAAATTCACGGCCTTATTGCAACAATAATTATGTTATCTATGCCTTTTAAAATAGATTTGTCGAAGGAAAGCCTCAAAGGCAAAATTAAAATTCATTGATCAGTCACTTACAGCATTTCTTAGGTGATATTGCAATAAAAAACCACGAAATTATGTGTGTTTCATAGCCGAAAATATGAAGTTAACGGATTCCGCCGAAATTGCGAGACATCAAAATCATTTTTTTCGCACTTACAATTTTTTTTCAGCCAAATTTATAATTTGTCTATTCCAGGTAAATAATAGAAGATTCATAAAAAATTGGTAAATTTCTCGATAATTCAGACCGCGGCGGTTTATGGGTGAATCTCTTTCTTACGTATTATTTTCGTTCTTTTCCCGAGGAACGAGATGCCTCGTCGAAAAGTATTTTTGCGTAGAATGACACTCGATCCAACTTTACTGTTCGAAAAAGGGAATCCAAAGGGAGTTTCAAAAGTTTAGATACCCTACGCAGAAATGAGGAAAGGCTGAGAGAGATCGAAATCGTTCGTCATACGGAAAATATCCGAAATCCGACAGAGGGCCAAGTTATCGTTCAAGTGTCGCCTCTTTGGGAGGTTATCGGTAGCGAGCACAGTTCGTTGTTGTAATTCGTGAATCGAGTTGCTTTTGAAACGCCGTTTTCCATCGATGCAATGGCTATCAAATCTCCAAGTTTCTCCTGGATTAAGTGTTGTGGCAATGTTATTGCGTTCTGTGGTTAGCGGTGCACATAAAAGATTGATTAGATTGACGGCAGCTTCGCAGAGGAAGGCATCGTCTTCCCAGAGCAGATCAAGCGGCACAGCTTACAGTAAGGAAGCGAGGTTCAGTCGAAAGGCTTAGCAAGGTAAGGAACGTCCCATTGAAAAATATTTCTAGCGCTCTTTGCCCTCGATGACAAGAATGTGCGGATGGAATTTTATGTACCGATCGCTACCGTGCGAAGCGTTTCGAATACCTAGATTCCTATTCATCCCCATTCGAGATTCCTTCACCGAATTAGAAAAAAGGCTAGATAAATACTAATGACGGCGTTGTTGATCGACGGATTAATAATCTCTCGGCTGTATCGTACATATGGGCTCGCAACTCTTCGCTAAAATGCGAACTTTATTACGTTTCCGAAGGCGTTTCTTCGCCCAGGGAGCAAGGGCGTAGCTTCATAGTTTTAATGAGCATGATTTTATCCTCGATAGGAGGAATTAAATTAGAAAAAAGGGAAAATGAATGACTGGTGAAAGGGAGGATGTTGACACGGTGAGGTCGCTGCGGAAAGTGCATTACGCACGGTGGCATTTCGAGACGCGATTGTCACCGGCGGGAATCTAAAATTCAAGAAAGATTTTAGAAAACAAACATGAGGTTATTCGAAACCGATTAAATTTTAATGAAGACTAGTATTTATTATGACTTTTTACCAACTACGTGAGTCTTACCGCGCAAAAAAACTGAATTCATAAGCATCGTCGACTCAAATAGCCCGATTTCAAGAAAACCGCCATTGCTGGCAGTCGACATAAAAGAAGACAGAAATTTTGGTGATATTCAATCGGTCGTGAGGTAAAGTATTATCTGGCATAAAAATTAAGAATACAGCTTCTGCACTGACAGCGGTGGTATAATTCTCAGCCAATCAGAAGCGAGATAAATGTTTAGCGGTAGTTCAAAATTTATTAATTTCAATATTTCATCGTTTAATTTAGAAAAGGGGTAAATTTAACTATTGGCTGCATTCCGAAACGTGCAAAATCTGAGATACCTCAAGTCTTCTATTACATTCCTATTTTCTTCCATGAACATCTTTCCACAATCAGTATGTACGTTTATAAACATACACAAGCTATGACTTAATGGGATTCAAGATATCAATTTTAATTTATTTGAATTGCACGAGACGTGAAATAAGAGCTATTCACAGTTAAACATAAATAATAAAGAGCCTTGAAGGTGTTGATGTAGTAAATTGAGCCTTGGAACTACATGTTTGTATCTTTTCTTAATGATTTAATCATTCTTCACTTCTAGGATGCCATTGGAAACGAGAACGTTCGCCATCCTATCCACGAGGAGAGTGTTGGAAAGGGTTGCCAAGACTATTCCCAGATGATGGAGGGAATTGTTTGCAACTTGGACTGTGTGAGTACATTGCCTTTTCAAGCTCTGACCTCAAACTGGTCATAATATTCCTTCCATGCAATTGAATTGAAGGCTTACATATTAGTGGAGGCAGAACATAATATTTGTTGTTGCAAATCAATTACAAGGACTCTATGTGAACAGCAAGAAGGGGTAAACACAATTATCCTCCTCAGTTTCATTTCCACTGGCAGTGAGGTCTTTCTTTGTCGTTTAGCTTTTTCATTTCTCCTCCCTTAATTTTGTTACACCTTCCTTCATTTTACCATGAAGTTGACATGCAGCTAATGCACATCATTTCAGCAGGCACTCTTTTCTTCTCCTAATCTGGATCATTTTGGGTATCCTTGGAACTTCCATTGCCATCGTGTGTCCCCCATCTATCCATGCATCTTATGTCCAGTGTTCTCAGCCGACTGTAATGTACCAAGTCGTGAACTTTTCCTTTGAATTATTACGCTGCAGCGTTGCAATGTTCTGCTGAATTTCATCATGCCTCCTAGCATTCCCAGGCTGAATTCAATGATAGCTTGTTAACTTCTTTGATCTTTTCTATGCTTCAAGCTTACATTCATCAAGTCCTCAGGAGGCACAGGAAGAGAGTGCAATTACGAAGGGTATCAGCTATCCCAGTCGCATTCAGTACTTTACATAGATCCAAGGACTTCATTGGTTCCCTGCAAATTGGCCGATCTTCCTGAGGGCTTGCTCGGAATTTCTGCTTTTCTTGTCTGCCTTTCAGCCGAGACTTTGACAATCTATAAGGCTTTTTTCCTTTGCTATCAACGTCATTTTCTTGGTCTTAAATTCCTTGGCTAAGTCTTCTGGATTTCACCATTCCCTTTCAGAATTATAATTCTCCAGAAGGTATTATCATCGGATACGGATTCATGTCCCCATACATCTCTTTGGAGAATCTTACGATGGAATCCAGCTTACCTAGGGACTTTTGGGATAGAACCGCTTCGTTATTGGAGTTTCCTACTTCCTTGCAGGGGCTTATTAAGAGTAATTCTTCCCACGGGAATTAGCGCTGCAGTCTCTTGAGCTCCCACACTTGCAGTGGCACATTTTCCCTCCGAATCCTGTAGCTTTGCTATGATTTCTTGTATTCATCTAAGCGTTGCTGATTATGTCGAAATACTGGACCGCACCCTTTACATTCCATATGCAAAGTTATTGTGGAAAGGATGATGCTACAGCGCCCTTTCATTCTGACTGCGAACCAAGTGATTCCTAAAGTGCACTAAATTTTAAAAATTCTCTCTTTTCAGCCGCTTCCAAAACCTGCTGCGAAAGGATTTCCATACAGCAAGGACAGCTCAGCACAGTTTTCAGACGTGGATGGTTTATTCCTCACACATGGACGAACAACGAATAGTGGGAAGACGTAGCTCGGCTTCTGTTATGGACAAAATGGATGGAAAATTGATACCTTTGATGTAAATTATGATGTGTTTAAAATAAATATTGTCTATGATCCAATTGCATTCGTTTACTTTCAACGACCTGTGAAACAATTACTTTTAAGACGTGCCATCTTTTAAACGGATGAATCTCTCGACTCTCTGCTCGACGCATCCAATTCACGCTCAGGTCACGTCATTCGCTACCTGCCTTGATATCTCGAATACAGCAGGCGCTCGATCGCAAACGCATCGGAAATGACAAGCTTATCTGAGGAACGAGCGGTAGTTGGACTATGAGACGAATCTGAATACCCACCCAAGTAGTAAATTCACGAGCCCGCTGCAGAAAATGATCGTTCCGCATAGTCGCGGGTGAGATGCAATAGACCAACAAGTCCGCTATTTATAGTTTCTCGAGCAGCCTTCGCAGAAAAAAATTGAAAGATTGCAACGATGCAGGCTATACAATCGGTGTATACATAGGAGTCTTCGTGAATGCTCCAACGACTTTTCTGATAACCGTATCTTCCTCCGTATCTATTCTGCATCCATTCACAGCGGAAACTCATACTCGCTTTTAACTCTTTCTTACGAATTTTTTTCGTTCTTTTCCCGAGGAACGATATAGGAGATCCATTGCGTAAGGAAATGGAGTTTATTTCAAAGAAACCATACATATTATGCTTAAAATGCATTTATAAATTTTCCGATTATTTCGGACGACGATGTCTTAGAGAAAATAGTTCTCTTCGAAAAAACAGGCAGCGAAACAAGAATAGGCATGAATTCCACCTAAATAAGATTTAATGAAATTCATTGAATAATTGCTTCTTACAGGATTTAACATGTTTCCCGAGCTGGATGCGTATTGGTCAAAGGATCTTGGGGAAGGCATGGATTTGGTCCGTAGCTCTTTCAGAAGGAATAATTTACGGGAAATTAAAGAAAATATTAATTTTTCAGATTATTAACGTTTAGAAAAAAGAGACCAGTTTGCAAAAATGAAGACATGGTTTAACGTGTTAAATAAAAAGAATGGCGATTCGGAATATTTCGCGTAATTCATCCATAGATAAGCAGATGTTACCTAATTTTGGACGTCATTCCGCGAAGACGTTTATATAAAATGAACCTGTGAGTTTTGATTTCAAATTCTGGCGTCGTTGATCATGAGATCGGTCACTTTTTTAGTTTTTGCCGTAGGGTGGCACCAGACTAAGCTCCTATGAAAGCAAATTAGGTTTGGGTACCAGCGTAATTATTCAATCGTTATAAGTCATTCCAACATCATTAGTGTTTCGATAATTTTTTTTTCGTCGTCCGCAGAGTTAAGTCTTTTTAAAGAAGAGAATTATTTCACTACAGGTACTATACGGTAAGTAGAAAATGTGCAATAAGAGTACGAAGAAATTCGCTAAAAGAGAGGATATATTATCACCGATTTTGATAAATCCATTGATCTATAAATAATGCTATGGAACGATATCTCAGTTGTCTCTCAGGCAAGCCGTTTTGCATTGCTTCTTCCATTAGGTAAGATATTCAGCAGGAAAAACGGAAAGTATACCTTTGTCTCGCAGCCTCATGTCGTCCGAGAATACAAAATGCATATGGGCGCAGTTGATCATCGCGACAATGCCAATGCGAATCATTAGAATTAGAAGAAAACTGTGATGGCGGCCTTTATGCATCAATATCTATAGAAAGGTAAACACCAAGCTATAACTGCTCCGGAAACCCAAAGAAAGGAAGATTTCACAGTTAGACCCTGGGTCCTACATTGCGGTAACCCTCCTAAAAGGTGATGCGGCTTTTCCAGAAGACTAAATTCAAGAGCCATCATGCTCAAGAAACCCTCAGAAAGGCACATCTTCTGATTTTTTGCTGCCTGATGAATTAAAAAGGGATGGATTATCTCATTTTATTTATAAGGCCGACTCCATTAGAAATTGTAGAAGCCGAACTATTTATTCTTGCAAGAAAAGTAATATTTTCTTAAATCCTAAATGTTTCGAATTATTCCAAAAATAAAATCACATTACCATCTCAAATTTACAAAAAAAGTAGTTTACGCGGAGAAAATATTGCATTTTCTATAGATATTTCCACCCAATTTACATCGGGAATCATAAAATTCACGGCCTTATTGCAACAATAATTATGTTATCTATGCCTTTTAAAATAGATTTGTCGAAGGAAAGCCTCAAAGGCAAAATTAAAATTCATTGATCAGTCACTTACAGCATTTCTTAGGTGATATTGCAATAAAAAACCACGAAATTATGTGTGTTTCATAGCCGAAAATATGAAGTTAACGGATTCCGCCGAAATTGCGAGACATCAAAATCATTTTTTTCGCACTTACAATTTTTTTTTCAGCCAAATTTATAATTTGTCTATTCCAGGTAAATAATAGAAGATTCATAAAAAATTGGTAAATTTCTCGATAATTCAGACCGCGGCGGTTTATGGGTGAATCTCTTTCTTACGTATTATTTTCGTTCTTTTCCCGAGGAACGAGATGCCTCGTCGAAAAGTATTTTTGCGTAGAATGACACTCGATCCAACTTTACTGTTCGAAAAAGGGAATCCAAAGGGAGTTTCAAAAGTTTAGATACCCTACGCAGAAATGAGGAAAGGCTGAGAGAGATCGAAATCGTTCGTCATACGGAAAATATCCGAAATCCGACAGAGGGCCAAGTTATCGTTCAAGTGTCGCCTCTTTGGGAGGTTATCGGTAGCGAGCACAGTTCGTTGTTGTAATTCGTGAATCGAGTTGCTTTTGAAACGCCGTTTTCCATCGATGCAATGGCTATCAAATCTCCAAGTTTCTCCTGGATTAAGTGTTGTGGCAATGTTATTGCGTTCTGTGGTTAGCGGTGCACATAAAAGATTGATTAGATTGACGGCAGCTTCGCAGAGGAAGGCATCGTCTTCCCAGAGCAGATCAAGCGGCACAGCTTACAGTAAGGAAGCGAGGTTCAGTCGAAAGGCTTAAGCAAGGTAAGGAACGTCCCATTGAAAAATATTTCTAGCGCTCTTTGCCCTCGATGACAAGAATGTGCGGATGGAATTTTATGTACCGATCGCTACCGTGCGAAGCGTTTCGAATACCTAGATTCCTATTCATCCCCATTCGAGATTCCTTCACCGAATTAGAAAAAAGGCTAGATAAATACTAATGACGGCGTTGTTGATCGACGGATTAATAATCTCTCGGCTGTATCGTACATATGGGCTCGCAACTCTTCGCTAAAATGCGAACTTTATTACGTTTCCGAAGGCGTTTCTTCGCCCAGGGAGCAAGGGCGTAGCTTCATAGTTTTAATGAGCATGATTTTATCCTCGATAGGAGGAATTAAATTAGAAAAAAGGGAAAATGAATGACTGGTGAAAGGGAGGATGTTGACACGGTGAGGTCGCTGCGGAAAGTGCATTACGCACGGTGGCATTTCGAGACGCGATTGTCACCGGCGGGAATCTAAAATTCAAGAAAGATTTTAGAAAACAAACATGAGGTTATTCGAAACCGATTAAATTTTAATGAAGACTAGTATTTATTATGACTTTTTACCAACTACGTGAGTCTTACCGCGCAAAAAAACTGAATTCATAAGCATCGTCGACTCAAATAGCCCGATTTCAAGAAAACCGCCATTGCTGCCAGTCGACATAAAAGAAGACAGAAATTTTGGTGATATTCAATCGGTCGTGAGGTAAAGTATTATCTGGCATAGAAATTAAGAATACAGCTTCTGCACTGACAGCGGTGGTATAATTCTCAGCCAATCAGAAGCGAGATAAATGTTTAGCGGTAGTTCAAAATTTATTAATTTCAATATTTCATCGTTTAATTTAGAAAAGGGGTAAATTTAACTATTGGCTGCATTCCGAAACGTGCAAAATCTGAGATACCTCAAGTCTTCTATTACATTCCTATTTTCTTCCATGAACATCTTTCCACAATCAGTATGTACGTTTATAAACATACACAAGCTATGACTTAATGGGATTCAAGATATCAATTTTAATTTATTTGAATTGCACGAGACGTGAAATAAGAGCTATTCACAGTTAAACATAAATAATAAAGAGCCTTGAAGGTGTTGATGTAGTAAATTGAGCCTTGGAACTACATGTTTGTATCTTTTCTTAATGATTTAATCATTCTTCACTTCTAGGATGCCATTGGAAACGAGAACGTTCGCCATCCTATCCACGAGGAGAGTGTTGGAAAGGGTTGCCAAGACTATTCCCAGATGATGGAGGGAATTGTTTGCAACTTGGACTGTGTGAGTACATTGCCTTTTCAAGCTCTGACCTCAAACTGGTCATAATATTCCTTCCATGCAATTGAATTGAAGGCTTACATATTAGTGGAGGCAGAACATAATATTTGTTGTTGCAAATCAATTACAAGGACTCTATGTGAACAGCAAGAAGGGGTAAACACAATTATCCTCCTCAGTTTCATTTCCACTGGCAGTGAGGTCTTTCTTTGTCGTTTAGCTTTTTCATTTCTCCTCCCTTAATTTTGTTACACCTTCCTTCATTTTACCATGAAGTTGACATGCAGCTAATGCACATCATTTCAGCAGGCACTCTTTTCTTCTCCTAATCTGGATCATTTTGGGTATCCTTGGAACTTCCATTGCCACCGTGTGTCCCCCATCTATCCATGCATCTTATGTCCAGTGTTCTCAGCCGACTGTAACGTACCAAGTCGTCAACTTTTCCTTTGAATTATTACGCTGCAGCGTTGCAATGTTCTGCTGAATTTCATCATGCCTCCTAGCATTCCCAGGCTGAATTCAATGATAGCTTGTTAACTTCTTTGATCTTTTCTATGCTTCAAGCTTACATTCATCAAGTCCTCAGGAGGCACAGGAAGAGAGCGCAATTACGAAGGGTATCAGCTATCCCAGTCGCATTCAGTACTTTACATAGATCCAAGGACTTCATTGGTTCCCTGCAAATTGGCCGATCTTCCTGAGGGCTTGCTCGGAATTTCTGCTTTTCTTGTCTGCCTTTCAGCCGAGACTTTGACAATCTATAAGGCTTTTTTCCTTTGCTATCAACGTCATTTCCTCGGTCTTAAATTCCTTGGCTAAGTCTTCTGGATTTCACCATTCCCTTTCAGAATTATAATTCTCCAGAAGGTATTATCATCGGATACGGATTCATGTCCCCATACATCTCTTTGGAGAATCTTACGATGGAATCCAGCTTACCTAGGGACTTTTGGGATAGAACCGCTTCGTTATTGGAGTTTCCTACTTCCTTGCAGGGGCTTATTAAGAGTAATTCTTCCCACGGGAATTAGCGCTGCAGTCTCTTGAGCTCCCACACTTGCAGTGGCACATTTTCCCTCCGAATCCTGTAGCTTTGCTATGATTTCTTGTATTCATCTAAGCGTTGCTGATTATGTCGAAATACTGGACCGCACCCTTTACATTCCATATGCAAAGTTATTGTGGAAAGGATGATGCTACAGCGCCCTTTCATTCTGACTGCGAACCAAGTGATTCCTAAAGTGCACTAAATTTTAAAAATTCTCTCTTTTCAGCCGCTTCCAAAACCTGCTGGGAAAGGATTTCCATACAGCAAGGACAGCTCAGCACAGTTTTCAGACGTGGATGGTTTATTCCTCACACATGGACGAACAACGAATAGTGGGAAGACGTAGCTCGGCTTCTGTTATGGACAAAATGGATGGAAAATTGATACCTTTGATGTAAATTATGATGTGTTTAAAATAAATATTGTCTATGATCCAATTGCATTCGTTTACTTTCAACGACCTGTGAAACAATTACTTTTAAGACGTGCCATCTTTTAAACGGATGAATCTCTCGACTCTCTGCTCGACGCATCCAATTCACGCTCAGGTCACGTCATTCGCTACCTGCCTTGATATCTCGAATACAGCAGGCGCTCGATCGCAAACGCATCGGAAATGACAAGCTTATCTGAGGAACGAGCGGTAGTTGGACTATGAGACGAATCTGAATACCCACCCAAGTAGTAAATTCACGAGCCCGCTGCAGAAAATGATCGTTCCGCATAGTCGCGGGTGAGATGCAATAGACCAACAAGTCCGCTATTTATAGTTTCTCGAGCAGCCTTCGCAGAAAAAAATTGAAAGATTACAACGATGCAGGCTATACAATCGGTGTATACATAGGAGTCTTCGTGAATGCTCCAACGACTTTTCTGATAACCGTATCTTCCTCCCTATCTATTCTGCATCCATTCACAGCGGAAACTCATACTCGCTTTTAACTCTTTCTTACGAATTTTTTCGTTCTTTTCCCGAGGAACGATATAGGAGATCCATTGCGTAAGGAAATGGAGTTTATTTCAAAGAAACCATACATATTATGCTTAAAATGCATTTATAAATTTTCCGATTATTTCGGACGACGATGTCTTAGAGAAAATAGTTCTCTTTGAAAAAACAGGCAGCGAAACAAGAATAGGCAGGAAGTCCACCTAAATAAGATTTAATGAAATTCATTGAATAATTGCTTCTTACAGGATTTAACATGTTTCCCGAGCTGGATGCGTATTGGTCAAAGGATCTTGGGGAAGGCATGGATTTGGTCCGTAGCTCTTTCAGAAGGAATAATTTACGGGAAATTAAAGAAAATATTAATTTTTCAGATTATTAACGTTTAGAAAAAAGAGACCAGTTTGCAAAAATGAAGACATGGTTTAACGTGTTAAATAAAAAGAATGGCGATTCGGAATATTTCGCGTAATTCATCCATAGATAAGCAGATGTTACCTAATTTTGGACGTCATTCCGCGAAGACGTTTATATAAAATGAACCTGTGAGTTTTGATTTCAAATTCTGGCGTCGTTGATCATGAGATCGGTCACTTTTTTAGTTTTTGCCGTAGGGTGGCACCAGACTAAGCTCCTATGAAAGCAAATTAGGTTTGGGTACCAGCGTAATTATTCAATCGTTATAAGTCATTCCAACATCATTAGTGTTTCGATAATTTTTTTTTCGTCGTCCGCAGAGTTAAGTCTTTTTAAAGAAGAGAATTATTTCACTACAGGTACTATACGGTAAGTAGAAAATGTGCAATAAGAGTACGAAGAAATTCGCTAAAAGAGAGGATATATTATCACCGATTTTGATAAATCCATTGATCTATAAATAATGCTATGGAACGATATCTCAGTTGTCTCTCAGGCAAGCCGTTTTGCATTGCTTCTTCCATTAGGTAAGATATTCAGCAGGAAAAACGGAAAGTATACCTTTGTCTCGCAGCCTCATGTCGTCCGAGAATACAAAATGCATATGGGCGCAGTTGATCATCGCGACAATGCCAATGCGAATCATTAGAATTAGAAGAAAACTGTGATGGCGGCCTTTATGCATCAATATCTATAGAAAGGTAAACACCAAGCTATAACTGCTCCGGAAACCCAAAGAAAGGAAGATTTCACAGTTAGACCCTGGGTCCTACATTGCGGTAACCCTCCTAAAAGGTGATGCGGCTTTTCCAGAAGACTAAATTCAAGAGCCATCATGCTCAAGAAACCCTCAGAAAGGCACATCTTCTGATTTTTTGCTGCCTGATGAATTAAAAAGGGATGGATTATCTCATTTTATTTATAAGGCCGACTCCATTAGAAATTGTAGAAGCCGAACTATTTATTCTTGCAAGAAAAGTAATATTTTCTTAAATCCTAAATGTTTCGAATTATTCCAAAAATAAAATCACATTACCATCTCAAATTTACAAAAAAAGTAGTTTACGCGGAGAAAATATTGCATTTTCTATAGATATTTCCACCCAATTTACATCGGGAATCATAAAATTCACGGCCTTATTGCAACAATAATTATGTTATCTATGCCTTTTAAAATAGATTTGTCGAAGGAAAGCCTCAAAGGCAAAATTAAAATTCATTGATCAGTCACTTACAGCATTTCTTAGGTGATATTGCAATAAAAAACCACGAAATTATGTGTGTTTCATAGCCGAAAATATGAAGTTAACGGATTCCGCCGAAATTGCGAGACATCAAAATCATTTTTTTCGCACTTACAATTTTTTTTTCAGCCAAATTTATAATTTGTCTATTCCAGGTAAATAATAGAAGATTCATAAAAAATTGGTAAATTTCTCGATAATTCAGACCGCGGCGGTTTATGGGTGAATCTCTTTCTTACGTATTATTTTCGTTCTTTTCCCGAGGAACGAGATGCCTCGTCGAAAAGTATTTTTGCGTAGAATGACACTCGATCCAACTTTACTGTTCGAAAAAGGGAATCCAAAGGGAGTTTCAAAAGTTTAGATACCCTACGCAGAAATGAGGAAAGGCTGAGAGAGATCGAAATCGTTCGTCATACGGAAAATATCCGAAATCCGACAGAGGGCCAAGTTATCGTTCAAGTGTCGCCTCTTTGGGAGGTTATCGGTAGCGAGCACAGTTCGTTGTTGTAATTCGTGAATCGAGTTGCTTTTGAAACGCCGTTTTCCATCGATGCAATGGCTATCAAATCTCCAAGTTTCTCCTGGATTAAGTGTTGTGGCAATGTTATTGCGTTCTGTGGTTAGCGGTGCACATAAAAGATTGATTAGATTGACGGCAGCTTCGCAGAGGAAGGCATCGTCTTCCCAGAGCAGATCAAGCGGCACAGCTTACAGTAAGGAAGCGAGGTTCAGTCGAAAGGCTTAAGCAAGGTAAGGAACGTCCCATTGAAAAATATCTCTAGCGCTCTTTGCCCTCGATGACAAGAATGTGCGGATGGAATTTTATGTACCGATCGCTACCGTGCGAAGCGTTTCGAATACCTAGATTCCTATTCATCCCCATTCGAGATTCCTTCACCGAATTAGAAAAAAGGCTAGATAAATACTAATGACGGCGTTGTTGATCGACGGATTAATAATCTCTCGGCTGTATCGTACATATGGGCTCGCAACTCTTCGCTAAAATGCGAACTTTATTACGTTTCCGAAGGCGTTTCTTCGCCCAGGGAGCAAGGGCGTAGCTTCATAGTTTTAATGAGCATGATTTTATCCTCGATAGGAGGAATTAAATTAGAAAAAAGGGAAAATGAATGACTGGTGAAAGGGAGGATGTTGACACGGTGAGGTCGCTGCGGAAAGTGCATTACGCACGGTGGCATTTCGAGACGCGATTGTCACCGGCGGGAATCTAAAATTCAAGAAAGATTTTAGAAAACAAACATGAGGTTATTCGAAACCGATTAAATTTTAATGAAGACTAGTATTTATTATGACTTTTTACCAACTACGTGAGTCTTACCGCGCAAAAAAACTGAATTCATAAGCATCGTCGACTCAAATAGCCCGATTTCAAGAAAACCGCCATTGCTGCCAGTCGACATAAAAGAAGACAGAAATTTTGGTGATATTCAATCGGTCGTGAGGTAAAGTATTATCTGGCATAGAAATTAAGAATACAGCTTCTGCACTGACAGCGGTGGTATAATTCTCAGCCAATCAGAAGCGAGATAAATGTTTAGCGGTAGTTCAAAATTTATTAATTTCAATATTTCATCGTTTAATTTAGAAAAGGGGTAAATTTAACTATTGGCTGCATTCCGAAACGTGCAAAATCTGAGATACCTCAAGTCTTCTATTACATTCCTATTTTCTTCCATGAACATCTTTCCACAATCAGTATGTACGTTTATAAACATACACAAGCTATGACTTAATGGGATTCAAGATATCAATTTTAATTTATTTGAATTGCACGAGACGTGAAATAAGAGCTATTCACAGTTAAACATAAATAATAAAGAGCCTTGAAGGTGTTGATGTAGTAAATTGAGCCTTGGAACTACATGTTTGTATCTTTTCTTAATGATTTAATCATTCTTCACTTCTAGGATGCCATTGGAAACGAGAACGTTCGCCATCCTATCCACGAGGAGAGTGTTGGAAAGGGTTGCCAAGACTATTCCCAGATGATGGAGGGAATTGTTTGCAACTTGGACTGTGTGAGTACATTGCCTTTTCAAGCTCTGACCTCAAACTGGTCATAATATTCCTTCCATGCAATTGAATTGAAGGCTTACATATTAGTGGAGGCAGAACATAATATTTGTTGTTGCAAATCAATTACAAGGACTCTATGTGAACAGCAAGAAGGGGTAAACACAATTATCCTCCTCAGTTTCATTTCCACTGGCAGTGAGGTCTTTCTTTGTCGTTTAGCTTTTTCATTTCTCCTCCCTTAATTTTGTTACACCTTCCTTCATTTTACCATGAAGTTGACATGCAGCTAATGCACATCATTTCAGCAGGCACTCTTTTCTTCTCCTAATCTGGATCATTTTGGGTATCCTTGGAACTTCCATTGCCATCGTGTGTCCCCCATCTATCCATGCATCTTATGTCCAGTGTTCTCAGCCGACTGTAATGTACCAAGTCGTGAACTTTTCCTTTGAATTATTACGCTGCAGCGTTGCAATGTTCTGCTGAATTTCATCATGTCTCCTAGCATTCCCAGGCTGAATTCAATGATAGCTTGTTAACTTCTTTGATCTTTTCTATGCTTCAAGCTTACATTCATCAAGTCCTCAGGAGGCACAGGAAGAGAGTGCAATTACGAAGGGTATCAGCTATCCCAGTCGCATTCAGTACTTTACATAGATCCAAGGACTTCATTGGTTCCCTGCAAATTGGCCGATCTTCCTGAGGGCTTGCTCGGAATTTCTGCTTTTCTTGTCTGCCTTTCAGCCGAGACTTTGACAATCTATAAGGCTTTTTTCCTTTGCTATCAACGTCATTTTCTTGGTCTTAAATTCCTTGGCTAAGTCTTCTGGATTTCACCATTCCCTTTCAGAATTATAATTCTCCAGAAGGTATTATCATCGGATACGGATTCATGTCCCCATACATCTCTTTGGAGAATCTTACGATGGAATCCAGCTTACCTAGGGACTTTTGGGATAGAACTGCTTCGTTATTGGAGTTTCCTACTTCCTTGCAGGGGCTTATTAAGAGTAATTCTTCCCACGGGAATTAGCGCTGCAGTCTCTTGAGCTCCCACACTTGCAGTGGCACATTTTCCCTCCGAATCCTGTAGCTTTGCTATGATTTCTTGTATTCATCTAAGCGTTGCTGATTATGTCGAAATACTGGACCGCACCCTTTACATTCCATATGCAAAGTTATTGTGGAAAGGATGATGCTACAGCGCCCTTTCATTCTGACTGCGAACCAAGTGATTCCTAAAGTGCACTAAATTTTAAAAATTCTCTCTTTTCAGCCGCTTCCAAAACCTGCTGGGAAAGGATTTCCATACAGCAAGGACAGCTCAGCACAGTTTTCAGACGTGGATGGTTTATTCCTCACACATGGACGAACAACGAATAGTGGGAAGACGTAGCTCGGCTTCTGTTATGGACAAAATGGATGGAAAATTGATACCTTTGATGTAAATTATGATGTGTTTAAAATAAATATTGTCTATGATCCAATTGCATTCGTTTACTTTCAACGACCTGTGAAACAATTACTTTTAAGACGTGCCATCTTTTAAACGGATGAATCTCTCGACTCTCTGCTCGACGCATCCAATTCACGCTCAGGTCACGTCATTCGCTACCTGCCTTGATATCTCGAATACAGCAGGCGCTCGATCGCAAACGCATCGGAAATGACAAGCTTATCTGAGGAACGAGCGGTAGTTGGACTATGAGACGAATCTGAATACCCACCCAAGTAGTAAATTCACGAGCCCGCTGCAGAAAATGATCGTTCCGCATAGTCGCGGGTGAGATGCAATAGACCAACAAGTCCGCTATTTATAGTTTCTCGAGCAGCCTTCGCAGAAAAAAATTGAAAGATTACAACGATGCAGGCTATACAATCGGTGTATACATAGGAGTCTTCGTGAATGCTCCAACGACTTTTCTGATAACCGTATCTTCCTCCGTATCTATTCTGCATCCATTCACAGCGGAAACTCATACTCGCTTTTAACTCTTTCTTACGAATTTTTTCGTTCTTTTCCCGAGGAACGATATAGGAGATCCATTGCGTAAGGAAATGGAGTTTATTTCAAAGAAACCATACATATTATGCTTAAAATGCATTTATAAATTTTCCGATTATTTCGGACGACGATGTCTTAGAGAAAATAGTTCTCTTCGAAAAAACAGGCAGCGAAACAAGAATAGGCATGAATTCCACCTAAATAAGATTTAATGAAATTCATTGAATAATTGCTTCTTACAGGATTTAACATGTTTCCCGAGCTGGATGCGTATTGGTCAAAGGATCTTGGGGAAGGCATGGATTTGGTCCGTAGCTCTTTCAGAAGGAATAATTTACGGGAAATTAAAGAAAATATTAATTTTTCAGATTATTAACGTTTAGAAAAAAGAGACCAGTTTGCAAAAATGAAGACATGGTTTAACGTGTTAAATAAAAAGAATGGCGATTCGGAATATTTCGCGTAATTCATCCATAGATAAGCAGATGTTACCTAATTTTGGACGTCATTCCGCGAAGACGTTTATATAAAATGAACCTGTGAGTTTTGATTTCAAATTCTGGCGTCGTTGATCATGAGATCGGTCACTTTTTTAGTTTTTGCCGTAGGGTGGCACCAGACTAAGCTCCTATGAAAGCAAATTAGGTTTGGGTACCAGCGTAATTATTCAATCGTTATAAGTCATTCCAACATCATTAGTGTTTCGATAATTTTTTTTTCGTCGTCCGCAGAGTTAAGTCTTTTTAAAGAAGAGAATTATTTCACTACAGGTACTATACGGTAAGTAGAAAATGTGCAATAAGAGTACGAAGAAATTCGCTAAAAGAGAGGATATATTATCACCGATTTTGATAAATCCATTGATCTATAAATAATGCTATGGAACGATATCTCAGTTGTCTCTCAGGCAAGCCGTTTTGCATTGCTTCTTCCATTAGGTAAGATATTCAGCAGGAAAAACGGAAAGTATACCTTTGTCTCGCAGCCTCATGTCGTCCGAGAATACAAAACGCATATGGGCGCAGTTGATCATCGCGACAATGCCAATGCGAATCATTAGAATTAGAAGAAAACTGTGATGGCGGCCTTTATGCATCAATATCTATAGAAAGGTAAACACCAAGCTATAACTGCTCCGGAAACCCAAAGAAAGGAAGATTTCACAGTTAGACCCTGGGTCCTACATTGCGGTAACCCTCCTAAAAGGTGATGCGGCTTTTCCAGAAGACTAAATTCAAGAGCCATCATGCTCAAGAAACCCTCAGAAAGGCACATCTTCTGATTTTTTGCTGCCTGATGAATTAAAAAGGGATGGATTATCTCATTTTATTTATAAGGCCGACTCCATTAGAAATTGTAGAAGCCGAACTATTTATTCTTGCAAGAAAAGTAATATTTTCTTAAATCCTAAATGTTTCGAATTATTCCAAAAATAAAATCACATTACCATCTCAAATTTACAAAAAAAGTAGTTTACGCGGAGAAAATATTGCATTTTCTATAGATATTTCCACCCAATTTACATCGGGAATCATAAAATTCACGGCCTTATTGCAACAATAATTATGTTATCTATGCCTTTTAAAATAGATTTGTCGAAGGAAAGCCTCAAAGGCAAAATTAAAATTCATTGATCAGTCACTTACAGCATTTCTTAGGTGATATTGCAATAAAAAACCACGAAATTATGTGTGTTTCATAGCCGAAAATATGAAGTTAACGGATTCCGCCGAAATTGCGAGACATCAAAATCATTTTTTTCGCACTTACAATTTTTTTTTCAGCCAAATTTATAATTTGTCTATTCCAGGTAAATAATAGAAGATTCATAAAAAATTGGTAAATTTCTCGATAATTCAGACCGCGGCGGTTTATGGGTGAATCTCTTTCTTACGTATTATTTTCGTTCTTTTCCCGAGGAACGAGATGCCTCGTCGAAAAGTATTTTTGCGTAGAATGACACTCGATCCAACTTTACTGTTCGAAAAAGGGAATCCAAAGGGAGTTTCAAAAGTTTAGATACCCTACGCAGAAATGAGGAAAGGCTGAGAGAGATCGAAATCGTTCGTCATACGGAAAATATCCGAAATCCGACAGAGGGCCAAGTTATCGTTCAAGTGTCGCCTCTTTGGGAGGTTATCGGTAGCGAGCACAGTTCGTTGTTGTAATTCGTGAATCGAGTTGCTTTTGAAACGCCGTTTTCCATCGATGCAATGGCTATCAAATCTCCAAGTTTCTCCTGGATTAAGTGTTGTGGCAATGTTATTGCGTTCTGTGGTTAGCGGTGCACATAAAAGATTGATTAGATTGACGGCAGCTTCGCAGAGGAAGGCATCGTCTTCCCAGAGCAGATCAAGCGGCACAGCTTACAGTAAGGAAGCGAGGTTCAGTCGAAAGGCTTAAGCAAGGTAAGGAACGTCCCATTGAAAAATATCTCTAGCGCTCTTTGCCCTCGATGACAAGAATGTGCGGATGGAATTTTATGTACCGATCGCTACCGTGCGAAGCGTTTCGAATACCTAGATTCCTATTCATCCCCATTCGAGATTCCTTCACCGAATTAGAAAAAAGGCTAGATAAATACTAATGACGGCGTTGTTGATCGACGGATTAATAATCTCTCGGCTGTATCGTACATATGGGCTCGCAACTCTTCGCTAAAATGCGAACTTTATTACGTTTCCGAAGGCGTTTCTTCGCCCAGGGAGCAAGGGCGTAGCTTCATAGTTTTAATGAGCATGATTTTATCCTCGATAGGAGGAATTAAATTAGAAAAAAGGGAAAATGAATGACTGGTGAAAGGGAGGATGTTGACACGGTGAGGTCGCTGCGGAAAGTGCATTACGCACGGTGGCATTTCGAGACGCGATTGTCACCGGCGGGAATCTAAAATTCAAGAAAGATTTTAGAAAACAAACATGAGGTTATTCGAAACCGATTAAATTTTAATGAAGACTAGTATTTATTATGACTTTTTACCAACTACGTGAGTCTTACCGCGCAAAAAAACTGAATTCATAAGCATCGTCGACTCAAATAGCCCGATTTCAAGAAAACCGCCATTGCTGCCAGTCGACATAAAAGAAGACAGAAATTTTGGTGATATTCAATCGGTCGTGAGGTAAAGTATTATCTGGCATAGAAATTAAGAATACAGCTTCTGCACTGACAGCGGTGGTATAATTCTCAGCCAATCAGAAGCGAGATAAATGTTTAGCGGTAGTTCAAAATTTATTAATTTCAATATTTCATCGTTTAATTTAGAAAAGGGGTAAATTTAACTATTGGCTGCATTCCGAAACGTGCAAAATCTGAGATACCTCAAGTCTTCTATTACATTCCTATTTTCTTCCATGAACATCTTTCCACAATCAGTATGTACGTTTATAAACATACACAAGCTATGACTTAATGGGATTCAAGATATCAATTTTAATTTATTTGAATTGCACGAGACGTGAAATAAGAGCTATTCACAGTTAAACATAAATAATAAAGAGCCTTGAAGGTGTTGATGTAGTAAATTGAGCCTTGGAACTACATGTTTGTATCTTTTCTTAATGATTTAATCATTCTTCACTTCTAGGATGCCATTGGAAACGAGAACGTTCGCCATCCTATCCACGAGGAGAGTGTTGGAAAGGGTTGCCAAGACTATTCCCAGATGATGGAGGGAATTGTTTGCAACTTGGACTGTGTGAGTACATTGCCTTTTCAAGCTCTGACCTCAAACTGGTCATAATATTCCTTCCATGCAATTGAATTGAAGGCTTACATATTAGTGGAGGCAGAACATAATATTTGTTGTTGCAAATCAATTACAAGGACTCTATGTGAACAGCAAGAAGGGGTAAACACAATTATCCTCCTCAGTTTCATTTCCACTGGCAGTGAGGTCTTTCTTTGTCGTTTAGCTTTTTCATTTCTCCTCCCTTAATTTTGTTACACCTTCCTTCATTTTACCATGAAGTTGACATGCAGCTAATGCACATCATTTCAGCAGGCACTCTTTTCTTCTCCTAATCTGGATCATTTTGGGTATCCTTGGAACTTCCATTGCCATCGTGTGTCCCCCATCTATCCATGCATCTTATGTCCAGTGTTCTCAGCCGACTGTAATGTACCAAGTCGTGAACTTTTCCTTTGAATTATTACGCTGCAGCGTTGCAATGTTCTGCTGAATTTCATCATGCCTCCTAGCATTCCCAGGCTGAATTCAATGATAGCTTGTTAACTTCTTTGATCTTTTCTATGCTTCAAGCTTACATTCATCAAGTCCTCAGGAGGCACAGGAAGAGAGTGCAATTACGAAGGGTATCAGCTATCCCAGTCGCATTCAGTACTTTACATAGATCCAAGGACTTCATTGGTTCCCTGCAAATTGGCCGATCTTCCTGAGGGCTTGCTCGGAATTTCTGCTTTTCTTGTCTGCCTTTCAGCCGAGACTTTGACAATCTATAAGGCTTTTTTCCTTTGCTATCAACGTCATTTTCTTGGTCTTAAATTCCTTGGCTAAGTCTTCTGGATTTCACCATTCCCTTTCAGAATTATAATTCTCCAGAAGGTATTATCATCGGATACGGATTCATGTCCCCATACATCTCTTTGGAGAATCTTACGATGGAATCCAGCTTACCTAGGGACTTTTGGGATAGAACCGCTTCGTTATTGGAGTTTCCTACTTCCTTGCAGGGGCTTATTAAGAGTAATTCTTCCCACGGGAATTAGCGCTGCAGTCTCTTGAGCTCCCACACTTGCAGTGGCACATTTTCCCTCCGAATCCTGTAGCTTTGCTATGATTTCTTGTATTCATCTAAGCGTTGCTGATTATGTCGAAATACTGGACCGCACCCTTTACATTCCATATGCAAAGTTATTGTGGAAAGGATGATGCTACAGCGCCCTTTCATTCTGACTGCGAACCAAGTAATTCCTAAAGTGCACTAAATTTTAAAAATTCTCTCTTTTCAGCCGCTTCCAAAACCTGCTGGGAAAGGATTTCCATACAGCAAGGACAGCTCAGCACAGTTTTCAGACGTGGATGGTTTATTCCTCACACATGGACGAACAACGAATAGTGGGAAGACGTAGCTCGGCTTCTGTTATGGACAAAATGGATGGAAAATTGATACCTTTGATGTAAATTATGATGTGTTTAAAATAAATATTGTCTATGATCCAATTGCATTCGTTTACTTTCAACGACCTGTGAAACAATTACTTTTAAGACGTGCCATCTTTTAAACGGATGAATCTCTCGACTCTCTGCTCGACGCATCCAATTCACGCTCAGGTCACGTCATTCGCTACCTGCCTTGATATCTCGAATACAGCAGGCGCTCGATCGCAAACGCATCGGAAATGACAAGCTTATCTGAGGAACGAGCGGTAGTTGGACTATGAGACGAATCTGAATACCCACCCAAGTAGTAAATTCACGAGCCCGCTGCAGAAAATGATCGTTCCGCATAGTCGCGGGTGAGATGCAATAGACCAACAAGTCCGCTATTTATAGTTTCTCGAGCAGCCTTCGCAGAAAAAAATTGAAAGATTGCAACGATGCAGGCTATACAATCGGTGTATACATAGGAGTCTTCGTGAATGCTCCAACGACTTTTCTGATAACCGTATCTTCCTCCGTATCTATTCTGCATCCATTCACAGCGGAAACTCATACTCGCTTTTAACTCTTTCTTACGAATTTTTTTCGTTCTTTTCCCGAGGAACGATATAGGAGATCCATTGCGTAAGGAAATGGAGTTTATTTCAAAGAAACCATACATATTATGCTTAAAATGCATTTATAAATTTTCCGATTATTTCGGACGACGATGTCTTAGAGAAAATAGTTCTCTTCGAAAAAACAGGCAGCGAAACAAGAATAGGCATGAATTCCACCTAAATAAGATTTAATGAAATTCATTGAATAATTGCTTCTTACAGGATTTAACATGTTTCCCGAGCTGGATGCGTATTGGTCAAAGGATCTTGGGGAAGGCATGGATTTGGTCCGTAGCTCTTTCAGAAGGAATAATTTACGGGAAATTAAAGAAAATATTAATTTTTCAGATTATTAACGTTTAGAAAAAAGAGACCAGTTTGCAAAAATGAAGACATGGTTTAACGTGTTAAATAAAAAGAATGGCGATTCGGAATATTTCGCGTAATTCATCCATAGATAAGCAGATGTTACCTAATTTTGGACGTCATTCCGCGAAGACGTTTATATAAAATGAACCTGTGAGTTTTGATTTCAAATTCTGGCGTCGTTGATCATGAGATCGGTCACTTTTTTAGTTTTTGCCGTAGGGTGGCACCAGACTAAGCTCCTATGAAAGCAAATTAGGTTTGGGTACCAGCGTAATTATTCAATCGTTATAAGTCATTCCAACATCATTAGTGTTTCGATAATTTTTTTTTCGTCGTCCGCAGAGTTAAGTCTTTTTAAAGAAGAGAATTATTTCACTACAGGTACTATACGGTAAGTAGAAAATGTGCAATAAGAGTACGAAGAAATTCGCTAAAAGAGAGGATATATTATCACCGATTTTGATAAATCCATTGATCTATAAATAATGCTATGGAACGATATCTCAGTTGTCTCTCAGGCAAGCCGTTTTGCATTGCTTCTTCCATTAGGTAAGATATTCAGCAGGAAAAACGGAAAGTATACCTTTGTCTCGCAGCCTCATGTCGTCCGAGAATACAAAATGCATATGGGCGCAGTTGATCATCGCGACAATGCCAATGCGAATCATTAGAATTAGAAGAAAACTGTGATGGCGGCCTTTATGCATCAATATCTATAGAAAGGTAAACACCAAGCTATAACTGCTCCGGAAACCCAAAGAAAGGAAGATTTCACAGTTAGACCCTGGGTCCTACATTGCGGTAACCCTCCTAAAAGGTGATGCGGCTTTTCCAGAAGACTAAATTCAAGAGCCATCATGCTCAAGAAACCCTCAGAAAGGCACATCTTCTGATTTTTTGCTGCCTGATGAATTAAAAAGGGATGGATTATCTCATTTTATTTATAAGGCCGACTCCATTAGAAATTGTAGAAGCCGAACTATTTATTCTTGCAAGAAAAGTAATATTTTCTTAAATCCTAAATGTTTCGAATTATTCCAAAAATAAAATCACATTACCATCTCAAATTTACAAAAAAAGTAGTTTACGCGGAGAAAATATTGCATTTTCTATAGATATTTCCACCCAATTTACATCGGATATCAAAAATTCACGGCCTTATTGCAACAATAATTATGTTATCTATGCCTTTTAAAATAGATTTGTCGAAGGAAAGCCTCAAAGGCAAAATTAAAATTCATTGATCAGTCACTTACAGCATTTCTTAGGTGATATTGCAATAAAAAACCACGAAATTATGTGTGTTTCATAGCCGAAAATATGAAGTTAACGGATTCCGCCGAAATTGCGAGACATCAAAATCATTTTTTTCGCACTTACAATTTTTTTTCAGCCAAATTTATAATTTGTCTATTCCAGGTAAATAATAGAAGATTCATAAAAAATTGGTAAATTTCTCGATAATTCAGACCGCGGCGGTTTATGGGTGAATCTCTTTCTTACGTATTATTTTCGTTCTTTTCCCGAGGAACGAGATGCCTCGTCGAAAAGTATTTTTGCGTAGAATGACACTCGATCCAACTTTACTGTTCGAAAAAGGGAATCAAAAGGGAGTTTCAAAAGTTTAGATACCCTACGCAGAAATGAGGAAAGGCTGAGAGAGATCGAAATCGTTCGTCATACGGAAAATATCCGAAATCCGACAGAGGGCCAAGTTATCGTTCAAGTGTCGCCTCTTTGGGAGGTTATCGGTAGCGAGCACAGTTCGTTGTTGTAATTCGTGAATCGAGTTGCTTTTGAAACGCCGTTTTCCATCGATGCAATGGCTATCAAATCTCCAAGTTTCTCCTGGATTAAGTGTTGTGGCAATGTTATTGCGTTCTGTGGTTAGCGGTGCACATAAAAGATTGATTAGATTGACGGCAGCTTCGCAGAGGAAGGCATCGTCTTCCCAGAGCAGATCAAGCGGCACAGCTTACAGTAAGGAAGCGAGGTTCAGTCGAAAGGCTTAAGCAAGGTAAGGAACGTCCCATTGAAAAATATTTCTAGCGCTCTTTGCCCTCGATGACAAGAATGTGCGGATGGAATTTTATGTACCGATCGCTACCGTGCGAAGCGTTTCGAATACCTAGATTCCTATTCATCCCCATTCGAGATTCCTTCACCGAATTAGAAAAAAGGCTAGATAAATACTAATGACGGCGTTGTTGATCGACGGATTAATAATCTCTCGGCTGTATCGTACATATGGGCTCGCAACTCTTCGCTAAAATGCGAACTTTATTACGTTTCCGAAGGCGTTTCTTCGCCCAGGGAGCAAGGGCGTAGCTTCATAGTTTTAATGAGCATGATTTTATCCTCGATAGGAGGAATTAAATTAGAAAAAAGGGAAAATGAATGACTGGTGAAAGGGAGGATGTTGACACGGTGAGGTCGCTGCGGAAAGTGCATTACGCACGGTGGCATTTCGAGACGCGATTGTCACCGGCGGGAATCTAAAATTCAAGAAAGATTTTAGAAAAGAAACATGAGGTTATTCGAAACCGATTAAATTTTAATGAAGACTAGTATTTATTATGACTTTTTACCAACTACGTGAGTCTTACCGCGCAAAAAAACTGAATTCATAAGCATCGTCGACTCAAATAGCCCGATTTCAAGAAAACCGCCATTGCTGCCAGTCGACATAAAAGAAGACAGAAATTTTGGTGATATTCAATCGGTCGTGAGGTAAAGTATTATCTGGCATAGAAATTAAGAATAAAGCTTCTGCACTGACAGCGGTGGTATAATTCTCAGCCAATCAGAAGCGAGATAAATGTTTAGCGGTAGTTCAAAATTTATTAATTTCAATATTTCATCGTTTAATTTAGAAAAGGGGTAAATTTAACTATTGGCTGCATTCCGAAACGTGCAAAATCTGAGATACCTCAAGTCTTCTATTACATTCCTATTTTCTTCCATGAACATCTTTCCACAATCAGTATGTACGTTTATAAACATACACAAGCTATGACTTAATGGGATTCAAGATATCAATTTTAATTTATTTGAATTGCACGAGACGTGAAATAAGAGCTATTCACAGTTAAACATAAATAATAAAGAGCCTTGAAGGTGTTGATGTAGTAAATTGAGCCTTGGAACTACATGTTTGTATCTTTTCTTAATGATTTAATCATTCTTCACTTCTAGGATGCCATTGGAAACGAGAACGTTCGCCATCCTATCCACGAGGAGAGTGTTGGAAAGGGTTGCCAAGACTATTCCCAGATGATGGAGGGAATTGTTTGCAACTTGGACTGTGTGAGTACATTGCCTTTTCAAGCTCTGACCTCAAACTGGTCATAATATTCCTTCCATGCAATTGAATTGAAGGCTTACATATTAGTGGAGGCAGAACATAATATTTGTTGTTGCAAATCAATTACAAGGACTCTATATGAACAGCAAGAAGGGGTAAACACAATTATCCTCCTCAGTTTCATTTCCACTGGCAGTGAGGTCTTTCTTTGTCGTTTAGCTTTTTCATTTCTCCTCCCTTAATTTTGTTACATCCTCCTTCATTTTACCATGAAGTTGACATGCAGCTAATGCACATCATTTCAGCAGGCACTCTTTTCTTCTCCTAATCTGGATCATTTTGGGTATCTTTGGAACTTCCATTGCCACCGTGTGTCCCCCATCTATCCATGCATCTTATGTCCAGTGTTCTCAGCCGACTGTAATGTACCAAGTCGTGAACTTTTCCTTTGAATTATTACGCTGCAGCGTTGCAATGTTCTGCTGAATTTCATCATGCCTCCTAGCATTCCCAGGCTGAATTCAATGATAGCTTGTTAACTTCTTTGATCTTTTCTATGCTTCAAGCTTACATTCATCAAGTCCTCAGGAGGCACAGGAAGAGAGCGCAATTACGAAGGGTATCAGCTATCCCAGTCGCATTCAGTACTTTACATAGATCCAAGGACTTCATTGGTTCCCTGCAAATTGGCCGATCTTCCTGAGGGCTTGCTCGGAATTTCTGCTTTTCTTGTCTGCCTTTCAGCCGAGACTTTGACAATCTATAAGGCTTTTTTCCTTTGCTATCAACATCATTTCCTCGGTCTTAAATTCCTTGGCTAAGTCTTCTGGATTTCACCATTCCCTTTCAGAATTATAATTCTCCAGAAGGTATTATCATCGGATACGGATTCATGTCCCCATACATCTCTTTGGAGAATCTTACGATGGAATCCAGCTTACCTAGGGACTTTTGGGATAGAACCGCTTCGTTATTGGAGTTTCCTACTTCCTTGCAGGGGCTTATTAAGAGTAATTCTTCCCACGGGAATTAGCGCTGCAGTCTCTTGAGCTCCCACACTTGCAGTGGCACATTTTCCCTCCGAATCCTGTAGCTTTGCTATGATTTCTTGTATTCATCTAAGCGTTGCTGATTATGTCGAAATACTGGACCGCACCCTTTACATTCCATATGCAAAGTTATTGTGGAAAGGATGATGCTACAGCGCCCTTTCATTCTGACTGCGAACCAAGTGATTCCTAAAGTGCACTAAATTTTAAAAATTCTCTCTTTTCAGCCGCTTCCAAAACCTGCTGCGAAAGGATTTCCATACAGCAAGGACAGCTCAGCACAGTTTTCAGACGTGGATGGTTTATTCCTCACACATGGACGAACAACGAATAGTGGGAAGACGTAGCTCGGCTTCTGTTATGGACAAAATGGATGGAAAATTGATACCTTTGATGTAAATTATGATGTGTTTAAAATAAATATTGTCTATGATCCAATTGCATTCGTTTACTTTCAACGACCTGTGAAACAATTACTTTTAAGACGTGCCATCTTTTAAACGGATGAATCTCTCGACTCTCTGCTCGACGCATCCAATTCACGCTCAGGTCACGTCATTCGCTACCTGCCTTGATATCTCGAATACAGCAGGCGCTCGATCGCAAACGCATCGGAAATGACAAGCTTATCTGAGGAACGAGCGGTAGTTGGACTATGAGACGAATCTGAATACCCACCCAAGTAGTAAATTCACGAGCCCGCTGCAGAAAATGATCGTTCCGCATAGTCGCGGGTGAGATGCAATAGACCAACAAGTCCGCTATTTATAGTTTCTCGAGCAGCCTTCGCAGAAAAAAATTGAAAGATTGCAACGATGCAGGCTATACAATCGGTGTATACATAGGAGTCTTCGT
This sequence comes from Pantala flavescens, assembly GCA_020796165.1. NCBI lineage: Eukaryota > Metazoa > Arthropoda > Insecta > Odonata > Libellulidae > Pantala > Pantala flavescens. Next base: position 31,216,781 of record CM036886.1, read on the forward strand.
GAATGCTCCAACGACTTTTCTGATAACCGTATCTTCCTCCGTATCTATTCTGCATCCATTCACAGCGGAAACTCATACTCGCTTTTAACTCTTTCTTACGAATTTTTTTCGTTCTTTTCCCGAGGAACGATATAGGAGATCCATTGCGTAAGGAAATGGAGTTTATTTCAAAGAAACCATACATATTATGCTTAAAATGCATTTATAAATTTTCCGATTATTTCGGACGACGATGTCTTAGAGAAAATAGTTCTCTTCGAAAAAACAGGCAGCGAAACAAGAATAGGCATGAATTCCACCTAAATAAGATTTAATGAAATTCATTGAATAATTGCTTCTTACAGGATTTAACATGTTTCCCGAGCTGGATGCGTATTGGTCAAAGGATCTTGGGGAAGGCATGGATTTGGTCCGTAGCTCTTTCAGAAGGAATAATTTACGGGAAATTAAAGAAAATATTAATTTTTCAGATTATTAACGTTTAGAAAAAAGATACCAGTTTGCAAAAATGAAGACATGGTTTAACGTGTTAAATAAAAAGAATGGCGATTCGGAATATTTCGCGTAATTCATCCATAGATAAGCAGATGTTACCTAATTTTGGACGTCATTCCGCGAAGACGTTTATATAAAATGAACCTGTGAGTTTTGATTTCAAATTCTGGCGTCGTTGATCATGAGATCGGTCACTTTTTTAGTTTTTGCCGTAGGGTGGCACCAGACTAAGCTCCTATGAAAGCAAATTAGGTTTGGGTACCAGCGTAATTATTCAATCGTTATAAGTCATTCCAACATCATTAGTGTTTCGATAATTTTTTTTTCGTCGTCCGCAGAGTTAAGTCTTTTTAAAGAAGAGAATTATTTCACTACAGGTACTATACGGTAAGTAGAAAATGTGCAATAAGAGTACGAAGAAATTCGCTAAAAGAGAGGATATATTATCACCGATTTTGATAAATCCATTGATCTATAAATAATGCTATGGAACGATATCTCAGTTGTCTCTCAGGCAAGCCGTTTTGCATTGCTTCTTCCATTAGGTAAGATATTCAGCAGGAAAAACGGAAAGTATACCTTTGTCTCGCAGCCTCATGTCGTCCGAGAATACAAAATGCATATGGGCGCAGTTGATCATCGCGACAATGCCAATGCGAATCATTAGAATTAGAAGAAAACTGTGATGGCGGCCTTTATGCATCAATATCTATAGAAAGGTAAACACCAAGCTATAACTGCTCCGGAAACCCAAAGAAAGGAAGATTTCACAGTTAGACCCTGGGTCCTACATTGCGGTAACCCTCCTAAAAGGTGATGCGGCTTTTCCAGAAGACTAAATTCAAGAGCCATCATGCTCAAGAAACCCTCAGAAAGGCACATCTTCTGATTTTTTGCTGCCTGATGAATTAAAAAGGGATGGATTATCTCATTTTATTTATAAGGCCGACTCCATTAGAAATTGTAGAAGCCGAACTATTTATTCTTGCAAGAAAAGTAATATTTTCTTAAATCCTAAATGTTTCGAATTATTCCAAAAATAAAATCACATTACCATCTCAAATTTACAAAAAAAGTAGTTTACGCGGAGAAAATATTGCATTGTCTATAGATATTTCCACCCAATTTACATCGGGAATCATAAAATTCACGGCCTTATTGCAATAATAATTATGTTATCTATGCCTTTTAAAATAGATTTGTCGAAGAAAAGCCTCAAAGGCAAAATTAAAATTCATTGATCAGTCACTTACAGCATTTCTTAGGTGATATTGCAATAAAAAACCACGAAATTATGTGTGTTTCATAGCCGAAAATATAAAGTTAACGGATTCCGCCGAAATTGCGAGACATCAAAATCATTTTTTTCGCACTTACAATTTTTTTCAGCCAAATTTATAATTTGTCTATTCCAGGTAAATAATAGAAGATTCATAAAAAATTGGTAAATTTCTCGATAATTCAGACCGCGGCGGTTTATGGGTGAATCTCTTTCTTACGTATTATTTTCGTTCTTTTCCCGAGGAACGAGATGCCTCGTCGAAAAGTATTTTTGCGTAGAATGACACTCGATCCAACTTTACTGTTCGAAAAAGGGAATCCAAAGGGAGTTTCAAAAGTTTAGATACCCTACGCAGAAATGAGGAAAGGCTGAGAGAGATCGAAATCGTTCGTCATACGGAAAATATCCGAAATCCGACAGAGGGCCAAGTTATCGTTCAAGTGTCGCCTCTTTGGGAGGTTATCGGTAGCGAGCACAGTTCGTTGTTGTAATTCGTGAATCGAGTTGCTTTTGAAACGCCGTTTTCCATCGATGCAATGGCTATCAAATCTCCAAGTTTCTCCTGGATTAAGTGTTGTGGCAATGTTATTGCGTTCTGTGGTTAGCGGTGCACATAAAAGATTGATTAGATTGACGGCAGCTTCGCAGAGGAAGGCATCGTCTTCCCAGAGCAGATCAAGCGGCACAGCTTACAGTAAGGAAGCGAGGTTCAGTCGAAAGGCTTAGCAAGGTAAGGAACGTCCCATTGAAAAATATTTCTAGCGCTCTTTGCCCTCGATGACAAGAATGTGCGGATGGAATTTTATGTACCGATCGCTACCGTGCGAAGCGTTTCGAATACCTAGATTCCTATTCATCCCCATTCGAGATTCCTTCACCGAATTAGAAAAAAGGCTAGATAAATACTAATGACGGCGTTGTTGATCGACGGATTAATAATCTCTCGGCTGTATCGTACATATGGGCTCGCAACTCTTCGCTAAAATGCGAACTTTATTACGTTTCCGAAGGCGTTTCTTCGCCCAGGGAGCAAGGGCGTAGCTTCATAGTTTTAATGAGCATGATTTTATCCTCGATAGGAGGAATTAAATTAGAAAAAAGGGAAAATGAATGACTGGTGAAAGGGAGGATGTTGACACGGTGAGGTCGCTGCGGAAAGTGCATTACGCACGGTGGCATTTCGAGACGCGATTGTCACCGGCGGGAATCTAAAATTCAAGAAAGATTTTAGAAAAGAAACATGAGGTTATTCGAAACCGATTAAATTTTAATGAAGACTAGTATTTATTATGACTTTTTACCAACTACGTGAGTCTTACCGCGCAAAAAAACTGAATTCATAAGCATCGTCGACTCAAATAGCCCGATTTCAAGAAAACCGCCATTGCTGCCAGTCGACATAAAAGAAGACAGAAATTTTGGTGATATTCAATCGGTCGTGAGGTAAAGTATTATCTGGCATAGAAATTAAGAATAAAGCTTCTGCACTGACAGCGGTGGTATAATTCTCAGCCAATCAGAAGCGAGATAAATGTTTAGCGGTAGTTCAAAATTTATTAATTTCAATATTTCATCGTTTAATTTAGAAAAGGGGTAAATTTAACTATTGGCTGCATTCCGAAACGTGCAAAATCTGAGATACCTCAAGTCTTCTATTACATTCCTATTTTCTTCCATGAACATCTTTCCACAATCAGTATGTACGTTTATAAACATACACAAGCTATGACTTAATGGGATTCAAGATATCAATTTTAATTTATTTGAATTGCACGAGACGTGAAATAAGAGCTATTCACAGTTAAACATAAATAATAAAGAGCCTTGAAGGTGTTGATGTAGTAAATTGAGCCTTGGAACTACATGTTTGTATCTTTTCTTAATGATTTAATCATTCTTCACTTCTAGGATGCCATTGGAAACGAGAACGTTCGCCATCCTATCCACGAGGAGAGTGTTGGAAAGGGTTGCCAAGACTATTCCCAGATGATGGAGGGAATTGTTTGCAACTTGGACTGTGTGAGTACATTGCCTTTTCAAGCTCTGACCTCAAACTGGTCATAATATTCCTTCCATGCAATTGAATTGAAGGCTTACATATTAGTGGAGGCAGAACATAATATTTGTTGTTGCAAATCAATTACAAGGACTCTATATGAACAGCAAGAAGGGGTAAACACAATTATCCTCCTCAGTTTCATTTCCACTGGCAGTGAGGTCTTTCTTTGTCGTTTAGCTTTTTCATTTCTCCTCCCTTAATTTTGTTACATCCTCCTTCATTTTACCATGAAGTTGACATGCAGCTAATGCACATCATTTCAGCAGGCACTCTTTTCTTCTCCTAATCTGGATCATTTTGGGTATCTTTGGAACTTCCATTGCCACCGTGTGTCCCCCATCTATCCATGCATCTTATGTCCAGTGTTCTCAGCCGACTGTAATGTACCAAGTCGTGAACTTTTCCTTTGAATTATTACGCTGCAGCGTTGCAATGTTCTGCTGAATTTCATCATGCCTCCTAGCATTCCCAGGCTGAATTCAATGATAGCTTGTTAACTTCTTTGATCTTTTCTATGCTTCAAGCTTACATTCATCAAGTCCTCAGGAGGCACAGGAAGAGAGCGCAATTACGAAGGGTATCAGCTATCCCAGTCGCATTCAGTACTTTACATAGATCCAAGGACTTCATTGGTTCCCTGCAAATTGGCCGATCTTCCTGAGGGCTTGCTCGGAATTTCTGCTTTTCTTGTCTGCCTTTCAGCCGAGACTTTGACAATCTATAAGGCTTTTTTCCTTTGCTATCAACATCATTTCCTCGGTCTTAAATTCCTTGGCTAAGTCTTCTGGATTTCACCATTCCCTTTCAGAATTATAATTCTCCAGAAGGTATTATCATCGGATACGGATTCATGTCCCCATACATCTCTTTGGAGAATCTTACGATGGAATCCAGCTTACCTAGGGACTTTTGGGATAGAACCGCTTCGTTATTGGAGTTTCCTACTTCCTTGCAGGGGCTTATTAAGAGTAATTCTTCCCACGGGAATTAGCGCTGCAGTCTCTTGAGCTCCCACACTTGCAGTGGCACATTTTCCCTCCGAATCCTGTAGCTTTGCTATGATTTCTTGTATTCATCTAAGCGTTGCTGATTATGTCGAAATACTGGACCGCACCCTTTACATTCCATATGCAAAGTTATTGTGGAAAGGATGATGCTACAGCGCCCTTTCATTCTGACTGCGAACCAAGTGATTCCTAAAGTGCACTAAATTTTAAAAATTCTCTCTTTTCAGCCGCTTCCAAAACCTGCTGCGAAAGGATTTCCATACAGCAAGGACAGCTCAGCACAGTTTTCAGACGTGGATGGTTTATTCCTCACACATGGACGAACAACGAATAGTGGGAAGACGTAGCTCGGCTTCTGTTATGGACAAAATGGATGGAAAATTGATACCTTTGATGTAAATTATGATGTGTTTAAAATAAATATTGTCTATGATCCAATTGCATTCGTTTACTTTCAACGACCTGTGAAACAATTACTTTTAAGACGTGCCATCTTTTAAACGGATGAATCTCTCGACTCTCTGCTCGACGCATCCAATTCACGCTCAGGTCACGTCATTCGCTACCTGCCTTGATATCTCGAATACAGCAGGCGCTCGATCGCAAACGCATCGGAAATGACAAGCTTATCTGAGGAACGAGCGGTAGTTGGACTATGAGACGAATCTGAATACCCACCCAAGTAGTAAATTCACGAGCCCGCTGCAGAAAATGATCGTTCCGCATAGTCGCGGGTGAGATGCAATAGACCAACAAGTCCGCTATTTATAGTTTCTCGAGCAGCCTTCGCAGAAAAAAATTGAAAGATTACAACGATGCAGGCTATACAATCGGTGTATACATAGGAGTCTTCGTGAATGCTCCAACGACTTTTCTGATAACCGTATCTTCCTCCGTATCTATTCTGCATCCATTCACAGCGGAAACTCATACTCGCTTTTAACTCTTTCTTACGAATTTTTTCGTTCTTTTCCCGAGGAACGATATAGGAGATCCATTGCGTAAGGAAATGGAGTTTATTTCAAAGAAACCATACATATTATGCTTAAAATGCATTTATAAATTTTCCGATTATTTCGGACGACGATGTCTTAGAGAAAATAGTTCTCTTCGAAAAAACAGGCAGCGAAACAAGAATAGGCATGAATTCCACCTAAATAAGATTTAATGAAATTCATTGAATAATTGCTTCTTACAGGATTTAACATGTTTCCCGAGCTGGATGCGTATTGGTCAAAGGATCTTGGGGAAGGCATGGATTTGGTCCGTAGCTCTTTCAGAAGGAATAATTTACGGGAAATTAAAGAAAATATTAATTTTTCAGATTATTAACGTTTAGAAAAAAGAGACCAGTTTGCAAAAATGAAGACATGGTTTAACGTGTTAAATAAAAAGAATGGCGATTCGGAATATTTCGCGTAATTCATCCATAGATAAGCAGATGTTACCTAATTTTGGACGTCATTCCGCGAAGACGTTTATATAAAATGAACCTGTGAGTTTTGATTTCAAATTCTGGCGTCGTTGATCATGAGATCGGTCACTTTTTTAGTTTTTGCCGTAGGGTGGCACCAGACTAAGCTCCTATGAAAGCAAATTAGGTTTGGGTACCAGCGTGATTATTCAATCGTTATTAGTCATTCCAACATCATTAGTGTTTCGATAATTTTTTTTTCGTCGTCCGCAGAGTTAAGTCTTTTTAAAGAAGAGAATTATTTCACTACAGGTACTATACGGTAAGTAGAAAATGTGCAATAAGAGTACGAAGAAATTCGCTAAAAGAGAGGATATATTATCACCGATTTTGATAAATCCATTGATCTATAAATAATGCTATGGAACGATATCTCAGTTGTCTCTCAGGCAAGCCGTTTTGCATTGCTTCTTCCATTAGGTAAGATATTCAGCAGGAAAAACGGAAAGTATACCTTTGTCTCGCAGCCTCATGTCGTCCGAGAATACAAAACGCATATGGGCGCAGTTGATCATCGCGACAATGCCAATGCGAATCATTAGAATTAGAAGAAAACTGTGATGGCGGCCTTTATGCATCAATATCTATAGAAAGGTAAACACCAAGCTATAACTGCTCCGGAAACCCAAAGAAAGGAAGATTTCACAGTTAGACCCTGGGTCCTACATTGCGGTAACCCTCCTAAAAGGTGATGCGGCTTTTCCAGAAGACTAAATTCAAGAGCCATCATGCTCAAGAAACCCTCAGAAAGGCACATCTTCTGATTTTTTGCTGCCTGATGAATTAAAAAGGGATGGATTATCTCATTTTATTTATAAGGCCGACTCCATTAGAAATTGTAGAAGCCGAACTATTTATTCTTGCAAGAAAAGTAATATTTTCTTAAATCCTAAATGTTTCGAATTATTCCAAAAATAAAATCACATTACCATCTCAAATTTACAAAAAAAGTAGTTTACGCGGAGAAAATATTGCATTGTCTATAGATATTTCCACCCAATTTACATCGGGAATCATAAAATTCACGGCCTTATTGCAATAATAATTATGTTATCTATGCCTTTTAAAATAGATTTGTCGAAGAAAAGCCTCAAAGGCAAAATTAAAATTCATTGATCAGTCACTTACAGCATTTCTTAGGTGATATTGCAATAAAAAACCACGAAATTATGTGTGTTTCATAGCCGAAAATATAAAGTTAACGGATTCCGCCGAAATTGCGAGACATCAAAATCATTTTTTTCGCACTTACAATTTTTTTCAGCCAAATTTATAATTTGTCTATTCCAGGTAAATAATAGAAGATTCATAAAAAATTGGTAAATTTCTCGATAATTCAGACCGCGGCGGTTTATGGGTGAATCTCTTTCTTACGTATTATTTTCGTTCTTTTCCCGAGGAACGAGATGCCTCGTCGAAAAGTATTTTTGCGTAGAATGACACTCGATCCAACTTTACTGTTCGAAAAAGGGAATCCAAAGGGAGTTTCAAAAGTTTAGATACCCTACGCAGAAATGAGGAAAGGCTGAGAGAGATCGAAATCGTTCGTCATAAGGAAAATATCCGAAATCCGACAGAGGGCCAAGTTATCGTTCAAGTGTCGCCTCTTTGGGAGGTTATCGGTAGCGAGCACAGTTCGTTGTTGTAATTCGTGAATCGAGTTGCTTTTGAAACGCCGTTTTCCATCGATGCAATGGCTATCAAATCTCCAAGTTTCTCCTGGATTAAGTGTTGTGGCAATGTTATTGCGTTCTGTGGTTAGCGGTGCACATAAAAGATTGATTAGATTGACGGCAGCTTCGCAGAGGAAGGCATCGTCTTCCCAGAGCAGATCAAGCGGCACAGCTTACAGTAAGGAAGCGAGGTTCAGTCGAAAGGCTTAGCAAGGTAAGGAACGTCCCATTGAAAAATATTTCTAGCGCTCTTTGCCCTCGATGACAAGAATGTGCGGATGGAATTTTATGTACCGATCGCTACCGTGCGAAGCGTTTCGAATACCTAGATTCCTATTCATCCCCATTCGAGATTCCTTCACCGAATTAGAAAAAAGGCTAGATAAATACTAATGACGGCGTTGTTGATCGACGGATTAATAATCTCTCGGCTGTATCGTACATATGGGCTCGCAACTCTTCGCTAAAATGCGAACTTTATTACGTTTCCGAAGGCGTTTCTTCGCCCAGGGAGCAAGGGCGTAGCTTCATAGTTTTAATGAGCATGATTTTATCCTCGATAGGAGGAATTAAATTAGAAAAAAGGGAAAATGAATGACTGGTGAAAGGGAGGATGTTGACACGGTGAGGTCGCTGCGGAAAGTGCATTACGCACGGTGGCATTTCGAGACGCGATTGTCACCGGCGGGAATCTAAAATTCAAGAAAGATTTTAGAAAAGAAACATGAGGTTATTCGAAACCGATTAAATTTTAATGAAGACTAGTATTTATTATGACTTTTTACCAACTACGTGAGTCTTACCGCGCAAAAAAACTGAATTCATAAGCATCGTCGACTCAAATAGCCCGATTTCAAGAAAACCGCCATTGCTGCCAGTCGACATAAAAGAAGACAGAAATTTTGGTGATATTCAATCGGTCGTGAGGTAAAGTATTATCTGGCATAGAAATTAAGAATAAAGCTTCTGCACTGACAGCGGTGGTATAATTCTCAGCCAATCAGAAGCGAGATAAATGTTTAGCGGTAGTTCAAAATTTATTAATTTCAATATTTCATCGTTTAATTTAGAAAAGGGGTAAATTTAACTATTGGCTGCATTCCGAAACGTGCAAAATCTGAGATACCTCAAGTCTTCTATTACATTCCTATTTTCTTCCATGAACATCTTTCCACAATCAGTATGTACGTTTATAAACATACACAAGCTATGACTTAATGGGATTCAAGATATCAATTTTAATTTATTTGAATTGCACGAGACGTGAAATAAGAGCTATTCACAGTTAAACATAAATAATAAAGAGCCTTGAAGGTGTTGATGTAGTAAATTGAGCCTTGGAACTACATGTTTGTATCTTTTCTTAATGATTTAATCATTCTTCACTTCTAGGATGCCATTGGAAACGAGAACGTTCGCCATCCTATCCACGAGGAGAGTGTTGGAAAGGGTTGCCAAGACTATTCCCAGATGATGGAGGGAATTGTTTGCAACTTGGACTGTGTGAGTACATTGCCTTTTCAAGCTCTGACCTCAAACTGGTCATAATATTCCTTCCATGCAATTGAATTGAAGGCTTACATATTAGTGGAGGCAGAACATAATATTTGTTGTTGCAAATCAATTACAAGGACTCTATATGAACAGCAAGAAGGGGTAAACACAATTATCCTCCTCAGTTTCATTTCCACTGGCAGTGAGGTCTTTCTTTGTCGTTTAGCTTTTTCATTTCTCCTCCCTTAATTTTGTTACATCTTCCTTCATTTTACCATGAAGTTGACATGCAGCTAATGCACATCATTTCAGCAGGCACTCTTTTCTTCTCCTAATCTGGATCATTTTGGGTATCTTTGGAACTTCCATTGCCACCGTGTGTCCCCAATCTATCCATGCATCTTATGTCCAGTGTTCTCAGCCGACTGTAATGTACCAAGTCGTGAACTTTTCCTTTGAATTATTACGCTGCAGCGTTGCAATGTTCTGCTGAATTTCATCATGCCTCCTAGCATTCCCAGGCTGAATTCAATGATAGCTTGTTAACTTCTTTGATCTTTTCTATGCTTCAAGCTTACATTCATCAAGTCCTCAGGAGGCACAGGAAGAGAGCGCAATTACGAAGGGTATCAGCTATCCCAGTCGCATTCAGTACTTTACATAGATCCAAGGACTTCATTGGTTCCCTGCAAATTGGCCGATCTTCCTGAGGGCTTGCTCGGAATTTCTGCTTTTCTTGTCTGCCTTTCAGCCGAGACTTTGACAATCTATAAGGCTTTTTTCCTTTGCTATCAACATCATTTCCTCGGTCTTAAATTCCTTGGCTAAGTCTTCTGGATTTCACCATTCCCTTTCAGAATTATAATTCTCCAGAAGGTATTATCATCGGATACGGATTCATGTCCCCATACATCTCTTTGGAGAATCTTACGATGGAATCCAGCTTACCTAGGGACTTTTGGGATAGAACCGCTTCGTTATTGGAGTTTCCTACTTCCTTGCAGGGGCTTATTAAGAGTAATTCTTCCCACGGGAATTAGCGCTGCAGTCTCTTGAGCTCCCACACTTGCAGTGGCACATTTTCCCTCCGAATCCTGTAGCTTTGCTATGATTTCTTGTATTCATCTAAGCGTTGCTGATTATGTCGAAATACTGGACCGCACCCTTTACATTCCATATGCAAAGTTATTGTGGAAAGGATGATGCTACAGCGCCCTTTCATTCTGACTGCGAACCAAGTAATTCCTAAAGTGCACTAAATTTTAAAAATTCTCTCTTTTCAGCCGCTTCCAAAACCTGCTGGGAAAGGATTTCCATACAGCAAGGACAGCTCAGCACAGTTTTCAGACGTGGATGGTTTATTCCTCACACATGGACGAACAACGAATAGTGGGAAGACGTAGCTCGGCTTCTGTTATGGACAAAATGGATGGAAAATTGATACCTTTGATGTAAATTATGATGTGTTTAAAATAAATATTGTCTATGATCCAATTGCATTCGTTTACTTTCAACGACCTGTGAAACAATTACTTTTAAGACGTGCCATCTTTTAAACGGATGAATCTCTCGACTCTCTGCTCGACGCATCCAATTCACGCTCAGGTCACGTCATTCGCTACCTGCCTTGATATCTCGAATACAGCAGGCGCTCGATCGCAAACGCATCGGAAATGACAAGCTTATCTGAGGAACGAGCGGTAGTTGGACTATGAGACGAATCTGAATACCCACCCAAGTAGTAAATTCACGAGCCCGCTGCAGAAAATGATCGTTCCGCATAGTCGCGGGTGAGATGCAATAGACCAACAAGTCCGCTATTTATAGTTTCTCGAGCAGCCTTCGCAGAAAAAAATTGAAAGATTGCAACGATGCAGGCTATACAATCGGTGTATACATAGGAGTCTTCGTGAATGCTCCAACGACTTTTCTGATAACCGTATCTTCCTCCGTATCTATTCTGCATCCATTCACAGCGGAAACTCATACTCGCTTTTAACTCTTTCTTACGAATTTTTTTCGTTCTTTTCCCGAGGAACGATATAGGAGATCCATTGCGTAAGGAAATGGAGTTTATTTCAAAGAAACCATACATATTATGCTTAAAATGCATTTATAAATTTTCCGATTATTTCGGACGACGATGTCTTAGAGAAAATAGTTCTCTTCGAAAAAACAGGCAGCGAAACAAGAATAGGCATGAATTCCACCTAAATAAGATTTAATGAAATTCATTGAATAATTGCTTCTTACAGGATTTAACATGTTTCCCGAGCTGGATGCGTATTGGTCAAAGGATCTTGGGGAAGGCATGGATTTGGTCCGTAGCTCTTTCAGAAGGAATAATTTACGGGAAATTAAAGAAAATATTAATTTTTCAGATTATTAACGTTTAGAAAAAAGAGACCAGTTTGCAAAAATGAAGACATGGTTTAACGTGTTAAATAAAAAGAATGGCGATTCGGAATATTTCGCGTAATTCATCCATAGATAAGCAGATGTTACCTAATTTTGGACGTCATTCCGCGAAGACGTTTATATAAAATGAACCTGTGAGTTTTGATTTCAAATTCTGGCGTCGTTGATCATGAGATCGGTCACTTTTTTAGTTTTTGCCGTAGGGTGGCACCAGACTAAGCTCCTATGAAAGCAAATTAGGTTTGGGTACCAGCGTAATTATTCAATCGTTATAAGTCATTCCAACATCATTAGTGTTTCGATAATTTTTTTTTCGTCGTCCGCAGAGTTAAGTCTTTTTAAAGAAGAGAATTATTTCACTACAGGTACTATACGGTAAGTAGAAAATGTGCAATAAGAGTACGAAGAAATTCGCTAAAAGAGAGGATATATTATCACCGATTTTGATAAATCCATTGATCTATAAATAATGCTATGGAACGATATCTCAGTTGTCTCTCAGGCAAGCCGTTTTGCATTGCTTCTTCCATTAGGTAAGATATTCAGCAGGAAAAACGGAAAGTATACCTTTGTCTCGCAGCCTCATGTCGTCCGAGAATACAAAATGCATATGGGCGCAGTTGATCATCGCGACAATGCCAATGCGAATCATTAGAATTAGAAGAAAACTGTGATGGCGGCCTTTATGCATCAATATCTATAGAAAGGTAAACACCAAGCTATAACTGCTCCGGAAACCCAAAGAAAGGAAGATTTCACAGTTAGACCCTGGGTCCTACATTGCGGTAACCCTCCTAAAAGGTGATGCGGCTTTTCCAGAAGACTAAATTCAAGAGCCATCATGCTCAAGAAACCCTCAGAAAGGCACATCTTCTGATTTTTTGCTGCCTGATGAATTAAAAAGGGATGGATTATCTCATTTTATTTATAAGGCCGACTCCATTAGAAATTGTAGAAGCCGAACTATTTATTCTTGCAAGAAAAGTAATATTTTCTTAAATCCTAAATGTTTCGAATTATTCCAAAAATAAAATCACATTACCATCTCAAATTTACAAAAAAAGTAGTTTACGCGGAGAAAATATTGCATTGTCTATAGATATTTCCACCCAATTTACATCGGGAATCATAAAATTCACGGCCTTATTGCAACAATAATTATGTTATCTATGCCTTTTAAAATAGATTTGTCGAAGAAAAGCCTCAAAGGCAAAATTAAAATTCATTGATCAGTCACTTACAGCATTTCTTAGGTGATATTGCAATAAAAAACCACGAAATTATGTGTGTTTCATAGCCGAAAATATAAAGTTAACGGATTCCGCCGAAATTGCGAGACATCAAAATCATTTTTTTCGCACTTACAATTTTTTTCAGCCAAATTTATAATTTGTCTATTCCAGGTAAATAATAGAAGATTCATAAAAAATTGGTAAATTTCTCGATAATTCAGACCGCGGCGGTTTATGGGTGAATCTCTTTCTTACGTATTATTTTCGTTCTTTTCCCGAGGAACGAGATGCCTCGTCGAAAAGTATTTTTGCGTAGAATGACACTCGATCCAACTTTACTGTTCGAAAAAGGGAATCCAAAGGGAGTTTCAAAAGTTTAGATACCCTACGCAGAAATGAGGAAAGGCTGAGAGAGATCGAAATCGTTCGTCATACGGAAAATATCCGAAATCCGACAGAGGGCCAAGTTATCGTTCAAGTGTCGCCTCTTTGGGAGGTTATCGGTAGCGAGCACAGTTCGTTGTTGTAATTCGTGAATCGAGTTGCTTTTGAAACGCCGTTTTCCATCGATGCAATGGCTATCAAATCTCCAAGTTTCTCCTGGATTAAGTGTTGTGGCAATGTTATTGCGTTCTGTGGTTAGCGGTGCACATAAAAGATTGATTAGATTGACGGCAGCTTCGCAGAGGAAGGCATCGTCTTCCCAGAGCAGATCAAGCGGCACAGCTTACAGTAAGGAAGCGAGGTTCAGTCGAAAGGCTTAGCAAGGTAAGGAACGTCCCATTGAAAAATATTTCTAGCGCTCTTTGCCCTCGATGACAAGAATGTGCGGATGGAATTTTATGTACCGATCGCTACCGTGCGAAGCGTTTCGAATACCTAGATTCCTATTCATCCCCATTCGAGATTCCTTCACCGAATTAGAAAAAAGGCTAGATAAATACTAATGACGGCGTTGTTGATCGACGGATTAATAATCTCTCGGCTGTATCGTACATATGGGCTCGCAACTCTTCGCTAAAATGCGAACTTTATTACGTTTCCGAAGGCGTTTCTTCGCCCAGGGAGCAAGGGCGTAGCTTCATAGTTTTAATGAGCATGATTTTATCCTCGATAGGAGGAATTAAATTAGAAAAAAGGGAAAATGAATGACTGGTGAAAGGGAGGATGTTGACACGGTGAGGTCGCTGCGGAAAGTGCATTACGCACGGTGGCATTTCGAGACGCGATTGTCACCGGCGGGAATCTAAAATTCAAGAAAGATTTTAGAAAACAAACATGAGGTTATTCGAAACCGATTAAATTTTAATGAAGACTAGTATTTATTATGACTTTTTACCAACTACGTGAGTCTTACCGCGCAAAAAAACTGAATTCATAAGCATCGTCGACTCAAATAGCCCGATTTCAAGAAAACCGCCATTGCTGGCAGTCGACATAAAAGAAGACAGAAATTTTGGTGATATTCAATCGGTCGTGAGGTAAAGTATTATCTGGCATAAAAATTAAGAATACAGCTTCTGCACTGACAGCGGTGGTATAATTCTCAGCCAATCAGAAGCGAGATAAATGTTTAGCGGTAGTTCAAAATTTATTAATTTCAATATTTCATCGTTTAATTTAGAAAAGGGGTAAATTTAACTATTGGCTGCATTCCGAAACGTGCAAAATCTGAGATACCTCAAGTCTTCTATTACATTCCTATTTTCTTCCATGAACATCTTTCCACAATCAGTATGTACGTTTATAAACATACACAAGCTATGACTTAATGGGATTCAAGATATCAATTTTAATTTATTTGAATTGCACGAGACGTGAAATAAGAGCTATTCACAGTTAAACATAAATAATAAAGAGCCTTGAAGGTGTTGATGTAGTAAATTGAGCCTTGGAACTACATGTTTGTATCTTTTCTTAATGATTTAATCATTCTTCACTTCTAGGATGCCATTGGAAACGAGAACGTTCGCCATCCTATCCACGAGGAGAGTGTTGGAAAGGGTTGCCAAGACTATTCCCAGATGATGGAGGGAATTGTTTGCAACTTGGACTGTGTGAGTACATTGCCTTTTCAAGCTCTGACCTCAAACTGGTCATAATATTCCTTCCATGCAATTGAATTGAAGGCTTACATATTAGTGGAGGCAGAACATAATATTTGTTGTTGCAAATCAATTACAAGGACTCTATATGAACAGCAAGAAGGGGTAAACACAATTATCCTCCTCAGTTTCATTTCCACTGGCAGTGAGGTCTTTCTTTGTCGTTTAGCTTTTTCATTTCTCCTCCCTTAATTTTGTTACATCCTCCTTCATTTTACCATGAAGTTGACATGCAGCTAATGCACATCATTTCAGCAGGCACTCTTTTCTTCTCCTAATCTGGATCATTTTGGGTATCTTTGGAACTTCCATTGCCACCGTGTGTCCCCCATCTATCCATGCATCTTATGTCCAGTGTTCTCAGCCGACTGTAATGTACCAAGTCGTGAACTTTTCCTTTGAATTATTACGCTGCAGCGTTGCAATGTTCTGCTGAATTTCATCATGCCTCCTAGCATTCCCAGGCTGAATTCAATGATAGCTTGTTAACTTCTTTGATCTTTTCTATGCTTCAAGCTTACATTCATCAAGTCCTCAGGAGGCACAGGAAGAGAGCGCAATTACGAAGGGTATCAGCTATCCCAGTCGCATTCAGTACTTTACATAGATCCAAGGACTTCATTGGTTCCCTGCAAATTGGCCGATCTTCCTGAGGGCTTGCTCGGAATTTCTGCTTTTCTTGTCTGCCTTTCAGCCGAGACTTTGACAATCTATAAGGCTTTTTTCCTTTGCTATCAACATCATTTCCTCGGTCTTAAATTCCTTGGCTAAGTCTTCTGGATTTCACCATTCCCTTTCAGAATTATAATTCTCCAGAAGGTATTATCATCGGATACGGATTCATGTCCCCATACATCTCTTTGGAGAATCTTACGATGGAATCCAGCTTACCTAGGGACTTTTGGGATAGAACCGCTTCGTTATTGGAGTTTCCTACTTCCTTGCAGGGGCTTATTAAGAGTAATTCTTCCCACGGGAATTAGCGCTGCAGTCTCTTGAGCTCCCACACTTGCAGTGGCACATTTTCCCTCCGAATCCTGTAGCTTTGCTATGATTTCTTGTATTCATCTAAGCGTTGCTGATTATGTCGAAATACTGGACCGCACCCTTTACATTCCATATGCAAAGTTATTGTGGAAAGGATGATGCTACAGCGCCCTTTCATTCTGACTGCGAACCAAGTGATTCCTAAAGTGCACTAAATTTTAAAAATTCTCTCTTTTCAGCCGCTTCCAAAACCTGCTGCGAAAGGATTTCCATACAGCAAGGACAGCTCAGCACAGTTTTCAGACGTGGATGGTTTATTCCTCACACATGGACGAACAACGAATAGTGGGAAGACGTAGCTCGGCTTCTGTTATGGACAAAATGGATGGAAAATTGATACCTTTGATGTAAATTATGATGTGTTTAAAATAAATATTGTCTATGATCCAATTGCATTCGTTTACTTTCAACGACCTGTGAAACAATTACTTTTAAGACGTGCCATCTTTTAAACGGATGAATCTCTCGACTCTCTGCTCGACGCATCCAATTCACGCTCAGGTCACGTCATTCGCTACCTGCCTTGATATCTCGAATACAGCAGGCGCTCGATCGCAAACGCATCGGAAATGACAAGCTTATCTGAGGAACGAGCGGTAGTTGGACTATGAGACGAATCTGAATACCCACCCAAGTAGTAAATTCACGAGCCCGCTGCAGAAAATGATCGTTCCGCATAGTCGCGGGTGAGATGCAATAGACCAACAAGTCCGCTATTTATAGTTTCTCGAGCAGCCTTCGCAGAAAAAAATTGAAAGATTACAACGATGCAGGCTATACAATCGGTGTATACATAGGAGTCTTCGTGAATGCTCCAACGACTTTTCTGATAACCGTATCTTCCTCCGTATCTATTCTGCATCCATTCACAGCGGAAACTCATACTCGCTTTTAACTCTTTCTTACGAATTTTTTCGTTCTTTTCCCGAGGAACGATATAGGAGATCCATTGCGTAAGGAAATGGAGTTTATTTCAAAGAAACCATACATATTATGCTTAAAATGCATTTATAAATTTTCCGATTATTTCGGACGACGATGTCTTAGAGAAAATAGTTCTCTTCGAAAAAACAGGCAGCGAAACAAGAATAGGCATGAATTCCACCTAAATAAGATTTAATGAAATTCATTGAATAATTGCTTCTTACAGGATTTAACATGTTTCCCGAGCTGGATGCGTATTGGTCAAAGGATCTTGGGGAAGGCATGGATTTGGTCCGTAGCTCTTTCAGAAGGAATAATTTACGGGAAATTAAAGAAAATATTAATTTTTCAGATTATTAACGTTTAGAAAAAAGAGACCAGTTTGCAAAAATGAAGACATGGTTTAACGTGTTAAATAAAAAGAATGGCGATTCGGAATATTTCGCGTAATTCATCCATAGATAAGCAGATGTTACCTAATTTTGGACGTCATTCCGCGAAGACGTTTATATAAAATGAACCTGTGAGTTTTGATTTCAAATTCTGGCGTCGTTGATCATGAGATCGGTCACTTTTTTAGTTTTTGCCGTAGGGTGGCACCAGACTAAGCTCCTATGAAAGCAAATTAGGTTTGGGTACCAGCGTAATTATTCAATCGTTATAAGTCATTCCAACATCATTAGTGTTTCGATAATTTTTTTTTCGTCGTCCGCAGAGTTAAGTCTTTTTAAAGAAGAGAATTATTTCACTACAGGTACTATACGGTAAGTAGAAAATGTGCAATAAGAGTACGAAGAAATTCGCTAAAAGAGAGGATATATTATCACCGATTTTGATAAATCCATTGATCTATAAATAATGCTATGGAACGATATCTCAGTTGTCTCTCAGGCAAGCCGTTTTGCATTGCTTCTTCCATTAGGTAAGATATTCAGCAGGAAAAACGGAAAGTATACCTTTGTCTCGCAGCCTCATGTCGTCCGAGAATACAAAACGCATATGGGCGCAGTTGATCATCGCGACAATGCCAATGCGAATCATTAGAATTAGAAGAAAACTGTGATGGCGGCCTTTATGCATCAATATCTATAGAAAGGTAAACACCAAGCTATAACTGCTCCGGAAACCCAAAGAAAGGAAGATTTCACAGTTAGACCCTGGGTCCTACATTGCGGTAACCCTCCTAAAAGGTGATGCGGCTTTTCCAGAAGACTAAATTCAAGAGCCATCATGCTCAAGAAACCCTCAGAAAGGCACATCTTCTGATTTTTTGCTGCCTGATGAATTAAAAAGGGATGGATTATCTCATTTTATTTATAAGGCCGACTCCATTAGAAATTGTAGAAGCCGAACTATTTATTCTTGCAAGAAAAGTAATATTTTCTTAAATCCTAAATGTTTCGAATTATTCCAAAAATAAAATCACATTACCATCTCAAATTTACAAAAAAAGTAGTTTACGCGGAGAAAATATTGCATTGTCTATAGATATTTCCACCCAATTTACATCGGGAATCATAAAATTCACGGCCTTATTGCAATAATAATTATGTTATCTATGCCTTTTAAAATAGATTTGTCGAAGAAAAGCCTCAAAGGCAAAATTAAAATTCATTGATCAGTCACTTACAGCATTTCTTAGGTGATATTGCAATAAAAAACCACGAAATTATGTGTGTTTCATAGCCGAAAATATAAAGTTAACGGATTCCGCCGAAATTGCGAGACATCAAAATCATTTTTTTCGCACTTACAATTTTTTTCAGCCAAATTTATAATTTGTCTATTCCAGGTAAATAATAGAAGATTCATAAAAAATTGGTAAATTTCTCGATAATTCAGACCGCGGCGGTTTATGGGTGAATCTCTTTCTTACGTATTATTTTCGTTCTTTTCCCGAGGAACGAGATGCCTCGTCGAAAAGTATTTTTGCGTAGAATGACACTCGATCCAACTTTACTGTTCGAAAAAGGGAATCCAAAGGGAGTTTCAAAAGTTTAGATACCCTACGCAGAAATGAGGAAAGGCTGAGAGAGATCGAAATCGTTCGTCATACGGAAAATATCCGAAATCCGACAGAGGGCCAAGTTATCGTTCAAGTGTCGCCTCTTTGGGAGGTTATCGGTAGCGAGCACAGTTCGTTGTTGTAATTCGTGAATCGAGTTGCTTTTGAAACGCCGTTTTCCATCGATGCAATGGCTATCAAATCTCCAAGTTTCTCCTGGATTAAGTGTTGTGGCAATGTTATTGCGTTCTGTGGTTAGCGGTGCACATAAAAGATTGATTAGATTGACGGCAGCTTCGCAGAGGAAGGCATCGTCTTCCCAGAGCAGATCAAGCGGCACAGCTTACAGTAAGGAAGCGAGGTTCAGTCGAAAGGCTTAGCAAGGTAAGGAACGTCCCATTGAAAAATATTTCTAGCGCTCTTTGCCCTCGATGACAAGAATGTGCGGATGGAATTTTATGTACCGATCGCTACCGTGCGAAGCGTTTCGAATACCTAGATTCCTATTCATCCCCATTCGAGATTCCTTCACCGAATTAGAAAAAAGGCTAGATAAATACTAATGACGGCGTTGTTGATCGACGGATTAATAATCTCTCGGCTGTATCGTACATATGGGCTCGCAACTCTTCGCTAAAATGCGAACTTTATTACGTTTCCGAAGGCGTTTCTTCGCCCAGGGAGCAAGGGCGTAGCTTCATAGTTTTAATGAGCATGATTTTATCCTCGATAGGAGGAATTAAATTAGAAAAAAGGGAAAATGAATGACTGGTGAAAGGGAGGATGTTGACACGGTGAGGTCGCTGCGGAAAGTGCATTACGCACGGTGGCATTTCGAGACGCGATTGTCACCGGCGGGAATCTAAAATTCAAGAAAGATTTTAGAAAAGAAACATGAGGTTATTCGAAACCGATTAAATTTTAATGAAGACTAGTATTTATTATGACTTTTTACCAACTACGTGAGTCTTACCGCGCAAAAAAACTGAATTCATAAGCATCGTCGACTCAAATAGCCCGATTTCAAGAAAACCGCCATTGCTGGCAGTCGACATAAAAGAAGACAGAAATTTTGGTGATATTCAATCGGTCGTGAGGTAAAGTATTATCTGGCATAAAAATTAAGAATACAGCTTCTGCACTGACAGCGGTGGTATAATTCTCAGCCAATCAGAAGCGAGATAAATGTTTAGCGGTAGTTCAAAATTTATTAATTTCAATATTTCATCGTTTAATTTAGAAAAGGGGTAAATTTAAATATTGGCTGCATTCCGAAACGTGCAAAATCTGAGATACCTCAAGTCTTCTACTACATTCCTATTTTCTTCCATGAACATCTTTCCACAATCAGTATGTACGTTTATAAACATACACAAGCTATGACTTAATGGGATTCAAGATATCAATTTTAATTTATTTGAATTGCACGAGACGTGAAATAAGAGCTATTCACAGTTAAACATAAATAATAAAGAGCCTTGAAGGTGTTGATGTAGTAAATTGAGCCTTGGAACTACATGTTTGTATCTTTTCTTAATGATTTAATCATTCTTCACTTCTAGGATGCCATTGGAAACGAGAACGTTCGCCATCCTATCCACGAGGAGAGTGTTGGAAAGGGTTGCCAAGACTATTCCCAGATGATGGAGGGAATTGTTTGCAACTTGGACTGTGTGAGTACATTGCCTTTTCAAGCTCTGACCTCAAACTGGTCATAATATTCCTTCCATGCAATTGAATTGAAGGCTTACATATTAGTGGAGGCAGAACATAATATTTGTTGTTGCAAATCAATTACAAGGACTCTATATGAACAGCAAGAAGGGGTAAACACAATTATCCTCCTCAGTTTCATTTCCACTGGCAGTGAGGTCTTTCTTTGTCGTTTAGCTTTTTCATTTCTCCTCCCTTAATTTTGTTACATCCTCCTTCATTTTACCATGAAGTTGACATGCAGCTAATGCACATCATTTCAGCAGGCACTCTTTTCTTCTCCTAATCTGGATCATTTTGGGTATCTTTGGAACTTCCATTGCCACCGTGTGTCCCCCATCTATCCATGCATCTTATGTCCAGTGTTCTCAGCCGACTGTAATGTACCAAGTCGTGAACTTTTCCTTTGAATTATTACGCTGCAGCGTTGCAATGTTCTGCTGAATTTCATCATGCCTCCTAGCATTCCCAGGCTGAATTCAATGATAGCTTGTTAACTTCTTTGATCTTTTCTATGCTTCAAGCTTACATTCATCAAGTCCTCAGGAGGCACAGGAAGAGAGCGCAATTACGAAGGGTATCAGCTATCCCAGTCGCATTCAGTACTTTACATAGATCCAAGGACTTCATTGGTTCCCTGCAAATTGGCCGATCTTCCTGAGGGCTTGCTCGGAATTTCTGCTTTTCTTGTCTGCCTTTCAGCCGAGACTTTGACAATCTATAAGGCTTTTTTCCTTTGCTATCAACATCATTTCCTCGGTCTTAAATTCCTTGGCTAAGTCTTCTGGATTTCACCATTCCCTTTCAGAATTATAATTCTCCAGAAGGTATTATCATCGGATACGGATTCATGTCCCCATACATCTCTTTGGAGAATCTTACGATGGAATCCAGCTTACCTAGGGACTTTTGGGATAGAACCGCTTCGTTATTGGAGTTTCCTACTTCCTTGCAGGGGCTTATTAAGAGTAATTCTTCCCACGGGAATTAGCGCTGCAGTCTCTTGAGCTCCCACACTTGCAGTGGCACATTTTCCCTCCGAATCCTGTAGCTTTGCTATGATTTCTTGTATTCATCTAAGCGTTGCTGATTATGTCGAAATACTGGACCGCACCCTTTACATTCCATATGCAAAGTTATTGTGGAAAGGATGATGCTACAGCGCCCTTTCATTCTGACTGCGAACCAAGTAATTCCTAAAGTGCACTAAATTTTAAAAATTCTCTCTTTTCAGCCGCTTCCAAAACCTGCTGGGAAAGGATTTCCATACAGCAAGGACAGCTCAGCACAGTTTTCAGACGTGGATGGTTTATTCCTCACACATGGACGAACAACGAATAGTGGGAAGACGTAGCTCGGCTTCTGTTATGGACAAAATGGATGGAAAATTGATACCTTTGATGTAAATTATGATGTGTTTAAAATAAATATTGTCTATGATCCAATTGCATTCGTTTACTTTCAACGACCTGTGAAACAATTACTTTTAAGACGTGCCATCTTTTAAACGGATGAATCTCTCGACTCTCTGCTCGACGCATCCAATTCACGCTCAGGTCACGTCATTCGCTACCTGCCTTGATATCTCGAATACAGCAGGCGCTCGATCGCAAACGCATCGGAAATGACAAGCTTATCTGAGGAACGAGCGGTAGTTGGACTATGAGACGAATCTGAATACCCACCCAAGTAGTAAATTCACGAGCCCGCTGCAGAAAATGATCGTTCCGCATAGTCGCGGGTGAGATGCAATAGACCAACAAGTCCGCTATTTATAGTTTCTCGAGCAGCCTTCGCAGAAAAAAATTGAAAGATTACAACGATGCAGGCTATACAATCGGTGTATACATAGGAGTCTTCGTGAATGCTCCAACGACTTTTCTGATAACCGTATCTTCCTCCGTATCTATTCTGCATCCATTCACAGCGGAAACTCATACTCGCTTTTAACTCTTTCTTACGAATTTTTTCGTTCTTTTCCCGAGGAACGATATAGGAGATCCATTGCGTAAGGAAATGGAGTTTATTTCAAAGAAACCATACATATTATGCTTAAAATGCATTTATAAATTTTCCGATTATTTCGGACGACGATGTCTTAGAGAAAATAGTTCTCTTCGAAAAAACAGGCAGCGAAACAAGAATAGGCATGAATTCCACCTAAATAAGATTTAATGAAATTCATTGAATAATTGCTTCTTACAGGATTTAACATGTTTCCCGAGCTGGATGCGTATTGGTCAAAGGATCTTGGGGAAGGCATGGATTTGGTCCGTAGCTCTTTCAGAAGGAATAATTTACGGGAAATTAAAGAAAATATTAATTTTTCAGATTATTAACGTTTAGAAAAAAGAGACCAGTTTGCAAAAATGAAGACATGGTTTAACGTGTTAAATAAAAAGAATGGCGATTCGGAATATTTCGCGTAATTCATCCATAGATAAGCAGATGTTACCTAATTTTGGACGTCATTCCGCGAAGACGTTTATATAAAATGAACCTGTGAGTTTTGATTTCAAATTCTGGCGTCGTTGATCATGAGATCGGTCACTTTTTTAGTTTTTGCCGTAGGGTGGCACCAGACTAAGCTCCTATGAAAGCAAATTAGGTTTGGGTACCAGCGTAATTATTCAATCGTTATAAGTCATTCCAACATCATTAGTGTTTCGATAATTTTTTTTTCGTCGTCCGCAGAGTTAAGTCTTTTTAAAGAAGAGAATTATTTCACTACAGGTACTATACGGTAAGTAGAAAATGTGCAATAAGAGTACGAAGAAATTCGCTAAAAGAGAGGATATATTATCACCGATTTTGATAAATCCATTGATCTATAAATAATGCTATGGAACGATATCTCAGTTGTCTCTCAGGCAAGCCGTTTTGCATTGCTTCTTCCATTAGGTAAGATATTCAGCAGGAAAAACGGAAAGTATACCTTTGTCTCGCAGCCTCATGTCGTCCGAGAATACAAAACGCATATGGGCGCAGTTGATCATCGCGACAATGCCAATGCGAATCATTAGAATTAGAAGAAAACTGTGATGGCGGCCTTTATGCATCAATATCTATAGAAAGGTAAACACCAAGCTATAACTGCTCCGGAAACCCAAAGAAAGGAAGATTTCACAGTTAGACCCTGGATCCTACATTGCGGTAACCCTCCTAAAAGGTGATGCGGCTTTTCCAGAAGACTAAATTCAAGAGCCATCATGCTCAAGAAACCCTCAGAAAGGCACATCTTCTGATTTTTTGCTGCCTGATGGATTAAAAAGGGATGGATTATCTCATTTTATTTATAAGGCCGACTCCATTAGAAATTGTAGAAGCCGAACTATTTATTCTTGCAAGAAAAGTAATATTTTCTTAAATCCTAAATGTTTCGAATTATTCCAAAAATAAAATCACATTACCATCTCAAATTTACAAAAAAAGTAGTTTACGCGGAGAAAATATTGCATTGTCTATAGATATTTCCACCCAATTTACATCGGGAATCATAAAATTCACGGCCTTATTGCAATAATAATTATGTTATCTATGCCTTTTAAAATAGATTTGTCGAAGAAAAGCCTCAAAGGCAAAATTAAAATTCATTGATCAGTCACTTACAGCATTTCTTAGGTGATATTGCAATAAAAAACCACGAAATTATGTGTGTTTCATAGCCGAAAATATAAAGTTAACGGATTCCGCCGAAATTGCGAGACATCAAAATCATTTTTTTCGCACTTACAATTTTTTTCAGCCAAATTTATAATTTGTCTATTCCAGGTAAATAATAGAAGATTCATAAAAAATTGGTAAATTTCTCGATAATTCAGACCGCGGCGGTTTATGGGTGAATCTCTTTCTTACGTATTATTTTCGTTCTTTTCCCGAGGAACGAGATGCCTCGTCGAAAAGTATTTTTGCGTAGAATGACACTCGATCCAACTTTACTGTTCGAAAAAGGGAATCCAAAGGGAGTTTCAAAAGTTTAGATACCCTACGCAGAAATGAGGAAAGGCTGAGAGAGATCGAAATCGTTCGTCATACGGAAAATATCCGAAATCCGACAGAGGGCCAAGTTATCGTTCAAGTGTAGCCTCTTTGGGAGGTTATCGGTAGCGAGCACAGTTCGTTGTTGTAATTCGTGAATCGAGTTGCTTTTGAAACGCCGTTTTCCATCGATGCAATGGCTATCAAATCTCCAAGTTTCTCCTGGATTAAGTGTTGTGGCAATGTTATTGCGTTCTGTGGTTAGCGGTGCACATAAAAGATTGATTAGATTGACGGCAGCTTCGCAGAGGAAGGCATCGTCTTCCCAGAGCAGATCAAGCGGCACAGCTTACAGTAAGGAAGCGAGGTTCAGTCGAAAGGCTTAGCAAGGTAAGGAACGTCCCATTGAAAAATATTTCTAGCGCTCTTTGCCCTCGATGACAAGAATGTGCGGATGGAATTTTATGTACCGATCGCTACCGTGCGAAGCGTTTCGAATACCTAGATTCCTATTCATCCCCATTCGAGATTCCTTCACCGAATTAGAAAAAAGGCTAGATAAATACTAATGACGGCGTTGTTGATCGACGGATTAATAATCTCTCGGCTGTATCGTACATATGGGCTCGCAACTCTTCGCTAAAATGCGAACTTTATTACGTTTCCGAAGGCGTTTCTTCGCCCAGGGAGCAAGGGCGTAGCTTCATAGTTTTAATGAGCATGATTTTATCCTCGATAGGAGGAATTAAATTAGAAAAAAGGGAAAATGAATGACTGGTGAAAGGGAGGATGTTGACACGGTGAGGTCGCTGCGGAAAGTGCATTACGCACGGTGGCATTTCGAGACGCGATTGTCACCGGCGGGAATCTAAAATTCAAGAAAGATTTTAGAAAAGAAACATGAGGTTATTCGAAACCGATTAAATTTTAATGAAGACTAGTATTTATTATGACTTTTTACCAACTACGTGAGTCTTACCGCGCAAAAAAACTGAATTCATAAGCATCGTCGACTCAAATAGCCCGATTTCAAGAAAACCGCCATTGCTGCCAGTCGACATAAAAGAAGACAGAAATTTTGGTGATATTCAATCGGTCGTGAGGTAAAGTATTATCTGGCATAAAAATTAAGAATACAGCTTCTGCACTGACAGCGGTGGTATAATTCTCAGCCAATCAGAAGCGAGATAAATGTTTAGCGGTAGTTCAAAATTTATTAATTTCAATATTTCATCGTTTAATTTAGAAAAGGGGTAAATTTAAATATTGGCTGCATTCCGAAACGTGCAAAATCTGAGATACCTCAAGTCTTCTACTACATTCCTATTTTCTTCCATGAACATCTTTCCACAATCAGTATGTACGTTTATAAACATACACAAGCTATGACTTAATGGGATTCAAGATATCAATTTTAATTTATTTGAATTGCACGAGACGTGAAATAAGAGCTATTCACAGTTAAACATAAATAATAAAGAGCCTTGAAGGTGTTGATGTAGTAAATTGAGCCTTGGAACTACATGTTTGTATCTTTTCTTAATGATTTAATCATTCTTCACTTCTAGGATGCCATTGGAAACGAGAACGTTCGCCATCCTATCCACGGGGAGAGTGTTGGAAAGGGTTGCCAAGACTATTCCCAGATGATGGAGGGAATTGTTTGCAACTTGGACTGTGTGAGTACATTGCCTTTTCAAGCTCTGACCTCAAACTGGTCATAATATTCCTTCCATGCAATTGAATTGAAGGCTTACATATTAGTGGAGGCAGAACATAATATTTGTTGTTGCAAATCAATTACAAGGACTCTATATGAACAGCAAGAAGGGGTAAACACAATTATCCTCCTCAGTTTCATTTCCACTGGCAGTGAGGTCTTTCTTTGTCGTTTAGCTTTTTCATTTCTCCTCCCTTAATTTTGTTACATCTTCCTTCATTTTACCATGAAGTTCACATGCAGCTAATGCACATCATTTCAGCAGGCACTCTTTTCTTCTCCTAATCTGGATCATTTTGGGTATCTTTGGAACTTCCATTGCCACCGTGTGTCCCCCATCTATCCATGCATCTTATGTCCAGTGTTCTCAGCCGACTGTAATGTACCAAGTCGTGAACTTTTCCTTTGAATTATTACGCTGCAGCGTTGCAATGTTCTGCTGAATTTCATCATGCCTCCTAGCATTCCCAGGCTGAATTCAATGATAGCTTGTTAACTTCTTTGATCTTTTCTATGCTTCAAGCTTACATTCATCAAGTCCTCAGGAGGCACAGGAAGAGAGCGCAATTACGAAGGGTATCAGCTATCCCAGTCGCATTCAGTACTTTACATAGATCCAAGGACTTCATTGGTTCCCTGCAAATTGGCCGATCTTCCTGAGGGCTTGCTCGGAATTTCTGCTTTTCTTGTCTGCCTTTCAGCCGAGACTTTGACAATCTATAAGGCTTTTTTCCTTTGCTATCAACATCATTTCCTCGGTCTTAAATTCCTTGGCTAAGTCTTCTGGATTTCACCATTCCCTTTCAGAATTATAATTCTCCAGAAGGTATTATCATCGGATACGGATTCATGTCCCCATACATCTCTTTGGAGAATCTTACGATGGAATCCAGCTTACCTAGGGACTTTTGGGATAGAACCGCTTCGTTATTGGAGTTTCCTACTTCCTTGCAGGGGCTTATTAAGAGTAATTCTTCCCACGGGAATTAGCGCTGCAGTCTCTTGAGCTCCCACACTTGCAGTGGCACATTTTCCCTCCGAATCCTGTAGCTTTGCTATGATTTCTTGTATTCATCTAAGCGTTGCTGATTATGTCGAAATACTGGACCGCACCCTTTACATTCCATATGCAAAGTTATTGTGGAAAGGATGATGCTACAGCGCCCTTTCATTCTGACTGCGAACCAAGTAATTCCTAAAGTGCACTAAATTTTAAAAATTCTCTCTTTTCAGCCGCTTCCAAAACCTGCTGGGAAAGGATTTCCATACAGCAAGGACAGCTCAGCACAGTTTTCAGACGTGGATGGTTTATTCCTCACACATGGACGAACAACGAATAGTGGGAAGACGTAGCTCGGCTTCTGTTATGGACAAAATGGATGGAAAATTGATACCTTTGATGTAAATTATGATGTGTTTAAAATAAATATTGTCTATGATCCAATTGCATTCGTTTACTTTCAACGACCTGTGAAACAATTACTTTTAAGACGTGCCATCTTTTAAACGGATGAATCTCTCGACTCTCTGCTCGACGCATCCAATTCACGCTCAGGTCACGTCATTCGCTACCTGCCTTGATATCTCGAATACAGCAGGCGCTCGATCGCAAACGCATCGGAAATGACAAGCTTATCTGAGGAACGAGCGGTAGTTGGACTATGAGACGAATCTGAATACCCACCCAAGTAGTAAATTCACGAGCCCGCTGCAGAAAATGATCGTTCCGCATAGTCGCGGGTGAGATGCAATAGACCAACAAGTCCGCTATTTATAGTTTCTCGAGCAGCCTTCGCAGAAAAAAATTGAAAGATTGCAACGATGCAGGCTATACAATCGGTGTATACATAGGAGTCTTCGTGAATGCTCCAACGACTTTTCTGATAACCGTATCTTCCTCCGTATCTATTCTGCATCCATTCACAGCGGAAACTCATACTCGCTTTTAACTCTTTCTTACGAATTTTTTTCGTTCTTTTCCCGAGGAACGATATAGGAGATCCATTGCGTAAGGAAATGGAGTTTATTTCAAAGAAACCATACATATTATGCTTAAAATGCATTTATAAATTTTCCGATTATTTCGGACGACGATGTCTTAGAGAAAATAGTTCTCTTCGAAAAAACAGGCAGCGAAACAAGAATAGGCATGAATTCCACCTAAATAAGATTTAATGAAATTCATTGAATAATTGCTTCTTACAGGATTTAACATGTTTCCCGAGCTGGATGCGTATTGGTCAAAGGATCTTGGGGAAGGCATGGATTTGGTCCGTAGCTCTTTCAGAAGGAATAATTTACGGGAAATTAAAGAAAATATTAATTTTTCAGATTATTAACGTTTAGAAAAAAGAGACCAGTTTGCAAAAATGAAGACATGGTTTAACGTGTTAAATAAAAAGAATGGCGATTCGGAATATTTCGCGTAATTCATCCATAGATAAGCAGATGTTACCTAATTTTGGACGTCATTCCGCGAAGACGTTTATATAAAATGAACCTGTGAGTTTTGATTTCAAATTCTGGCGTCGTTGATCATGAGATCGGTCACTTTTTTAGTTTTTGCCGTAGGGTGGCACCAGACTAAGCTCCTATGAAAGCAAATTAGGTTTGGGTACCAGCGTGATTATTCAATCGTTATTAGTCATTCCAACATCATTAGTGTTTCGATAATTTTTTTTTCGTCGTCCGCAGAGTTAAGTCTTTTTAAAGAAGAGAATTATTTCACTACAGGTACTATACGGTAAGTAGAAAATGTGCAATAAGAGTACGAAGAAATTCGCTAAAAGAGAGGATATATTATCACCGATTTTGATAAATCCATTGATCTATAAATAATGCTATGGAACGATATCTCAGTTGTCTCTCAGGCAAGCCGTTTTGCATTGCTTCTTCCATTAGGTAAGATATTCAGCAGGAAAAACGGAAAGTATACCTTTGTCTCGCAGCCTCATGTCGTCCGAGAATACAAAATGCATATGGGCGCAGTTGATCATCGCGACAATGCCAATGCGAATCATTAGAATTAGAAGAAAACTGTGATGGCGGCCTTTATGCATCAATATCTATAGAAAGGTAAACACCAAGCTATAACTGCTCCGGAAACCCAAAGAAAGGAAGATTTCACAGTTAGACCCTGGATCCTACATTGCGGTAACCCTCCTAAAAGGTGATGCGGCTTTTCCAGAAGACTAAATTCAAGAGCCATCATGCTCAAGAAACCCTCAGAAAGGCACATCTTCTGATTTTTTGCTGCCTGATGGATTAAAAAGGGATGGATTATCTCATTTTATTTATAAGGCCGACTCCATTAGAAATTGTAGAAGCCGAACTATTTATTCTTGCAAGAAAAGTAATATTTTCTTAAATCCTAAATGTTTCGAATTATTCCAAAAATAAAATCACATTACCATCTCAAATTTACAAAAAAAGTAGTTTACGCGGAGAAAATATTGCATTGTCTATAGATATTTCCACCCAATTTACATCGGGAATCATAAAATTCACGGCCTTATTGCAATAATAATTATGTTATCTATGCCTTTTAAAATAGATTTGTCGAAGAAAAGCCTCAAAGGCAAAATTAAAATTCATTGATCAGTCACTTACAGCATTTCTTAGGTGATATTGCAATAAAAAACCACGAAATTATGTGTGTTTCATAGCCGAAAATATAAAGTTAACGGATTCCGCCGAAATTGCGAGACATCAAAATCATTTTTTTCGCACTTACAATTTTTTTCAGCCAAATTTATAATTTGTCTATTCCAGGTAAATAATAGAAGATTCATAAAAAATTGGTAAATTTCTCGATAATTCAGACCGCGGCGGTTTATGGGTGAATCTCTTTCTTACGTATTATTTTCGTTCTTTTCCCGAGGAACGAGATGCCTCGTCGAAAAGTATTTTTGCGTAGAATGACACTCGATCCAACTTTACTGTTCGAAAAAGGGAATCCAAAGGGAGTTTCAAAAGTTTAGATACCCTACGCAGAAATGAGGAAAGGCTGAGAGAGATCGAAATCGTTCGTCATACGGAAAATATCCGAAATCCGACAGAGGGCCAAGTTATCGTTCAAGTGTCGCCTCTTTGGGAGGTTATCGGTAGCGAGCACAGTTCGTTGTTGTAATTCGTGAATCGAGTTGCTTTTGAAACGCCGTTTTCCATCGATGCAATGGCTATCAAATCTCCAAGTTTCTCCTGGATTAAGTGTTGTGGCAATGTTATTGCGTTCTGTGGTTAGCGGTGCACATAAAAGATTGATTAGATTGACGGCAGCTTCGCAGAGGAAGGCATCGTCTTCCCAGAGCAGATCAAGCGGCACAGCTTACAGTAAGGAAGCGAGGTTCAGTCGAAAGGCTTAGCAAGGTAAGGAACGTCCCATTGAAAAATATTTCTAGCGCTCTTTGCCCTCGATGACAAGAATGTGCGGATGGAATTTTATGTACCGATCGCTACCGTGCGAAGCGTTTCGAATACCTAGATTCCTATTCATCCCCATTCGAGATTCCTTCACCGAATTAGAAAAAAGGCTAGATAAATACTAATGACGGCGTTGTTGATCGACGGATTAATAATCTCTCGGCTGTATCGTACATATGGGCTCGCAACTCTTCGCTAAAATGCGAACTTTATTACGTTTCCGAAGGCGTTTCTTCGCCCAGGGAGCAAGGGCGTAGCTTCATAGTTTTAATGAGCATGATTTTATCCTCGATAGGAGGAATTAAATTAGAAAAAAGGGAAAATGAATGACTGGTGAAAGGGAGGATGTTGACACGGTGAGGTCGCTGCGGAAAGTGCATTACGCACGGTGGCATTTCGAGACGCGATTGTCACCGGCGGGAATCTAAAATTCAAGAAAGATTTTAGAAAAGAAACATGAGGTTATTCGAAACCGATTAAATTTTAATGAAGACTAGTATTTATTATGACTTTTTACCAACTACGTGAGTCTTACCGCGCAAAAAAACTGAATTCATAAGCATCGTCGACTCAAATAGCCCGATTTCAAGAAAACCGCCATTGCTGCCAGTCGACATAAAAGAAGACAGAAATTTTGGTGATATTCAATCGGTCGTGAGGTAAAGTATTATCTGGCATAAAAATTAAGAATACAGCTTCTGCACTGACAGCGGTGGTATAATTCTCAGCCAATCAGAAGCGAGATAAATGTTTAGCGGTAGTTCAAAATTTATTAATTTCAATATTTCATCGTTTAATTTAGAAAAGGGGTAAATTTAACTATTGGCTGCATTCCGAAACGTGCAAAATCTGAGATACCTCAAGTCTTCTACTACATTCCTATTTTCTTCCATGAACATCTTTCCACAATCAGTATGTACGTTTATAAACATACACAAGCTATGACTTAATGGGATTCAAGATATCAATTTTAATTTATTTGAATTGCACGAGACGTGAAATAAGAGCTATTCACAGTTAAACATAAATAATAAAGAGCCTTGAAGGTGTTGATGTAGTAAATTGAGCCTTGGAACTACATGTTTGTATCTTTTCTTAATGATTTAATCATTCTTCACTTCTAGGATGCCATTGGAAACGAGAACGTTCGCCATCCTATCCACGGGGAGAGTGTTGGAAAGGGTTGCCAAGACTATTCCCAGATGATGGAGGGAATTGTTTGCAACTTGGACTGTGTGAGTACATTGCCTTTTCAAGCTCTGACCTCAAACTGGTCATAATATTCCTTCCATGCAATTGAATTGAAGGCTTACATATTAGTGGAGGCAGAACATAATATTTGTTGTTGCAAATCAATTACAAGGACTCTATATGAACAGCAAGAAGGGGTAAACACAATTATCCTCCTCAGTTTCATTTCCACTGGCAGTGAGGTCTTTCTTTGTCGTTTAGCTTTTTCATTTCTCCTCCCTTAATTTTGTTACATCTTCCTTCATTTTACCATGAAGTTGACATGCAGCTAATGCACATCATTTCAGCAGGCACTCTTTTCTTCTCCTAATCTGGATCATTTTGGGTATCTTTGGAACTTCCATTGCCACCGTGTGTCCCCCATCTATCCATGCATCTTATGTCCAGTGTTCTCAGCCGACTGTAATGTACCAAGTCGTGAACTTTTCCTTTGAATTATTACGCTGCAGCGTTGCAATGTTCTGCTGAATTTCATCATGCCTCCTAGCATTCCCAGGCTGAATTCAATGATAGCTTGTTAACTTCTTTGATCTTTTCTATGCTTCAAGCTTACATTCATCAAGTCCTCAGGAGGCACAGGAAGAGAGCGCAATTACGAAGGGTATCAGCTATCCCAGTCGCATTCAGTACTTTACATAGATCCAAGGACTTCATTGGTTCCCTGCAAATTGGCCGATCTTCCTGAGGGCTTGCTCGGAATTTCTGCTTTTCTTGTCTGCCTTTCAGCCGAGACTTTGACAATCTATAAGGCTTTTTTCCTTTGCTATCAACATCATTTCCTCGGTCTTAAATTCCTTGGCTAAGTCTTCTGGATTTCACCATTCCCTTTCAGAATTATAATTCTCCAGAAGGTATTATCATCGGATACGGATTCATGTCCCCATACATCTCTTTGGAGAATCTTACGATGGAATCCAGCTTACCTAGGGACTTTTGGGATAGAACCGCTTCGTTATTGGAGTTTCCTACTTCCTTGCAGGGGCTTATTAAGAGTAATTCTTCCCACGGGAATTAGCGCTGCAGTCTCTTGAGCTCCCACACTTGCAGTGGCACATTTTCCCTCCGAATCCTGTAGCTTTGCTATGATTTCTTGTATTCATCTAAGCGTTGCTGATTATGTCGAAATACTGGACCGCACCCTTTACATTCCATATGCAAAGTTATTGTGGAAAGGATGATGCTACAGCGCCCTTTCATTCTGACTGCGAACCAAGTAATTCCTAAAGTGCACTAAATTTTAAAAATTCTCTCTTTTCAGCCGCTTCCAAAACCTGCTGGGAAAGGATTTCCATACAGCAAGGACAGCTCAGCACAGTTTTCAGACGTGGATGGTTTATTCCTCACACATGGACGAACAACGAATAGTGGGAAGACGTAGCTCGGCTTCTGTTATGGACAAAATGGATGGAAAATTGATACCTTTGATGTAAATTATGATGTGTTTAAAATAAATATTGTCTATGATCCAATTGCATTCGTTTACTTTCAACGACCTGTGAAACAATTACTTTTAAGACGTGCCATCTTTTAAACGGATGAATCTCTCGACTCTCTGCTCGACGCATCCAATTCACGCTCAGGTCACGTCATTCGCTACCTGCCTTGATATCTCGAATACAGCAGGCGCTCGATCGCAAACGCATCGGAAATGACAAGCTTATCTGAGGAACGAGCGGTAGTTGGACTATGAGACGAATCTGAATACCCACCCAAGTAGTAAATTCACGAGCCCGCTGCAGAAAATGATCGTTCCGCATAGTCGCGGGTGAGATGCAATAGACCAACAAGTCCGCTATTTATAGTTTCTCGAGCAGCCTTCGCAGAAAAAAATTGAAAGATTACAACGATGCAGGCTATACAATCGGTGTATACATAGGAGTCTTCGTGAATGCTCCAACGACTTTTCTGATAACCGTATCTTCCTCCGTATCTATTCTGCATCCATTCACAGCGGAAACTCATACTCGCTTTTAACTCTTTCTTACGAATTTTTTCGTTCTTTTCCCGAGGAACGATATAGGAGATCCATTGCGTAAGGAAATGGAGTTTATTTCAAAGAAACCATACATATTATGCTTAAAATGCATTTATAAATTTTCCGATTATTTCGGACGACGATGTCTTAGAGAAAATAGTTCTCTTCGAAAAAACAGGCAGCGAAACAAGAATAGGCATGAATTCCACCTAAATAAGATTTAATGAAATTCATTGAATAATTGCTTCTTACAGGATTTAACATGTTTCCCGAGCTGGATGCGTATTGGTCAAAGGATCTTGGGGAAGGCATGGATTTGGTCCGTAGCTCTTTCAGAAGGAATAATTTACGGGAAATTAAAGAAAATATTAATTTTTCAGATTATTAACGTTTAGAAAAAAGAGACCAGTTTGCAAAAATGAAGACATGGTTTAACGTGTTAAATAAAAAGAATGGCGATTCGGAATATTTCGCGTAATTCATCCATAGATAAGCAGATGTTACCTAATTTTGGACGTCATTCCGCGAAGACGTTTATATAAAATGAACCTGTGAGTTTTGATTTCAAATTCTGGCGTCGTTGATCATGAGATCGGTCACTTTTTTAGTTTTTGCCGTAGGGTGGCACCAGACTAAGCTCCTATGAAAGCAAATTAGGTTTGGGTACCAGCGTGATTATTCAATCGTTATTAGTCATTCCAACATCATTAGTGTTTCGATAATTTTTTTTTCGTCGTCCGCAGAGTTAAGTCTTTTTAAAGAAGAGAATTATTTCACTACAGGTACTATACGGTAAGTAGAATATGTGCAATAAAAGTACGAAGAAATTCGCTAAAAGAGAGGATATATTATCACCGATTTTGATAAATCCATTGATCTATAAATAATGCTATGGAACGATATCTCAGTTGTCTCTCAGGCAAGCCGTTTTGCATTGCTTCTTCCATTAGGTAAGATATTCAGCAGGAAAAACGGAAAGCATACCTTTGTCTCGCAGCCTTATGTCGTCCGAGAATACAAAATGCATATGGGCGCAGTTGATCATCGCGACAATGCCAATGCGAATCATTAGAATTAGAAGAAAACTGTGATGGCGGCCTTTATACATCAATATCTATAGAAAGGTAAACACCAAGCTATAACTGCTCCGGAAACCCAAAGAAAGGAAGATTTCACAGTTAGACCCTGGGTCCTACATTGCGGTAACCCTCCTAAAAGGTGATGCGGCTTTTCCAGAAGACTAAATTCAAGAGCCATCATGCTCAAGAAACCCTCAGAAAGGCACATCTTCTGATTTTTTGCTGCCTGATGAATTAAAAAGGGATGGATTATCTCATTTTATTTATAAGGCCGACTCCATTAGAAATTGTAGAAGCCGAACTATTTATTCTTGCAAGAAAAGTAATATTTTCTTAAATCCTAAATGTTTCGAATTATTCCAAAAATAAAATCACATTACCATCTCAAATTTACAAAAAAAGTAGTTTACGCGGAGAAAATATTGCATTGTCTATAGATATTTCCACCCAATTTACATCGGGAATCATAAAATTCACGGCCTTATTGCAATAATAATTATGTTATCTATGCCTTTTAAAATAGATTTGTCGAAGAAAAGCCTCAAAGGCAAAATTAAAATTCATTGATCAGTCACTTACAGCATTTCTTAGGTGATATTGCAATAAAAAACCACGAAATTATGTGTGTTTCATAGCCGAAAATATAAAGTTAACGGATTCCGCCGAAATTGCGAGACATCAAAATCATTTTTTTCGCACTTACAATTTTTTTCAGCCAAATTTATAATTTGTCTATTCCAGGTAAATAATAGAAGATTCATAAAAAATTGGTAAATTTCTCGATAGTTCAGACCGCGGCGGTTTATGGGTGAATCTCTTTCTTACGTATTATTTTCGTTCTTTTCCCGAGGAACGAGATGCCTCGTCGAAAAGTATTTTTGCGTAGAATGACACTCGATCCAACTTTACTGTTCGAAAAAGGGAATCCAAAGGGAGTTTCAAAAGTTTAGATACCCTACGCAGAAATGAGGAAAGGCTGAGAGAGATCGAAATCGTTCGTCATACGGAAAATATCCGAAATCCGACAGAGGGCCAAGTTATCGTTCAAGTGTCGCCTCTTTGGGAGGTTATCGGTAGCGAGCACAGTTCGTTGTTGTAATT
Source organism: Pantala flavescens (assembly GCA_020796165.1). NCBI lineage: Eukaryota > Metazoa > Arthropoda > Insecta > Odonata > Libellulidae > Pantala > Pantala flavescens. Next base: position 31,253,235 of record CM036886.1, read on the forward strand.
CGTGAATCGAGTTGCTTTTGAAACGCCGTTTTCCATCGATGCAATGGCTATCAAATCTCCAAGTTTCTCCTGGATTAAGTGTTGTGGCAATGTTATTGCGTTCTGTGGTTAGCGGTGCACATAAAAGATTGATTAGATTGACGGCAGCTTCGCAGAGGAAGGCATCGTCTTCCCAGAGCAGATCAAGCGGCACAGCTTACAGTAAGGAAGCGAGGTTCAGTCGAAAGGCTTAGCAAGGTAAGGAACGTCCCATTGAAAAATATTTCTAGCGCTCTTTGCCCTCGATGACAAGAATGTGCGGATGGAATTTTATGTACCGATCGCTACCGTGCGAAGCGTTTCGAATACCTAGATTCCTATTCATCCCCATTCGAGATTCCTTCACCGAATTAGAAAAAAGGCTAGATAAATACTAATGACGGCGTTGTTGATCGACGGATTAATAATCTCTCGGCTGTATCGTACATATGGGCTCGCAACTCTTCGCTAAAATGCGAACTTTATTACGTTTCCGAAGGCGTTTCTTCGCCCAGGGAGCAAGGGCGTAGCTTCATAGTTTTAATGAGCATGATTTTATCCTCGATAGGAGGAATTAAATTAGAAAAAAGGGAAAATGAATGACTGGTGAAAGGGAGGATGTTGACACGGTGAGGTCGCTGCGGAAAGTGCATTACGCACGGTGGCATTTCGAGACGCGATTGTCACCGGCGGGAATCTAAAATTCAAGAAAGATTTTAGAAAACAAACATGAGGTTATTCGAAACCGATTAAATTTTAATGAAGACTAGTATTTATTATGACTTTTTACCAACTACGTGAGTCTTACCGCGCAAAAAAACTGAATTCATAAGCATCGTCGACTCAAATAGCCCGATTTCAAGAAAACCGCCATTGCTGGCAGTCGACATAAAAGAAGACAGAAATTTTGGTGATATTCAATCGGTCGTGAGGTAAAGTATTATCTGGCATAAAAATTAAGAATACAGCTTCTGCACTGACAGCGGTGGTATAATTCTCAGCCAATCAGAAGCGAGATAAATGTTTAGCGGTAGTTCAAAATTTATTAATTTCAATATTTCATCGTTTAATTTAGAAAAGGGGTAAATTTAACTATTGGCTGCATTCCGAAACGTGCAAAATCTGAGATACCTCAAGTCTTCTATTACATTCCTATTTTCTTCCATGAACATCTTTCCACAATCAGTATGTACGTTTATAAACATACACAAGCTATGACTTAATGGGATTCAAGATATCAATTTTAATTTATTTGAATTGCACGAGACGTGAAATAAGAGCTATTCACAGTTAAACATAAATAATAAAGAGCCTTGAAGGTGTTGATGTAGTAAATTGAGCCTTGGAACTACATGTTTGTATCTTTTCTTAATGATTTCATCATTCTTCACTTCTAGGATGCCATTGGAAACGAGAACGTTCGCCATCCTATCCACGAGGAGAGTGTTGGAAAGGGTTGCCAAGACTATTCCCAGATGATGGAGGGAATTGTTTGCAACTTGGACTGTGTGAGTACATTGCCTTTTCAAGCTCTGACCTCAAACTGGTCAAAATATTCCTTCCATGCAATTGAATTGAAGGCTTACATATTAGTGGAGGCAGAACATAATATTTGTTGTTGCAAATCAATTACAAGGACTCTATGTGAACAGCAAGAAGGGGTAAACACAATTATCCTCCTCAGTTTCATTTCCACTGGCAGTGAGGTCTTTCTTTGTCGTTTAGCTTTTTCATTTCTCCTCCCTTAATTTTGTTACACCTTCCTTCATTTTACCATGAAGTTGACATGCAGCTAATGCACATCATTTCAGCAGGCACTCTTTTCTTCTCCTAATCTGGATCATTTTGGGTATCCTTGGAACTTCCATTGCCATCGTGTGTCCCCCATCTATCCATGCATCTTATGTCCAGTGTTCTCAGCCGACTGTAATGTACCAAGTCGTGAACTTTTCCTTTGAATTATTACGCTGCAGCGTTGCAATGTTCTGCTGAATTTCATCATGCCTCTTAGCATTCCCAGGCTGAATTCAATGATAGCTTGTTAACTTCTTTGATCTTTTCTATGCTTCAAGCTTACATTCATCAAGTCCTCAGGAGGCACAGGAAGAGAGTGCAATTACGAAGGGTATCAGCTATCCCAGTCGCATTCAGTACTTTACATAGATCCAAGGACTTCATTGGTTCCCTGCAAATTGGCCGATCTTCCTGAGGGCTTGCTCGGAATTTCTGCTTTTCTTGTCTGCCTTTCAGCCGAGACTTTGACAATCTATAAGGCTTTTTTCCTTTGCTATCAACGTCATTTTCTTGGTCTTAAATTCCTTGGCTAAGTCTTCTGGATTTCACCATTCCCTTTCAGAATTATAATTCTCCAGAAGGTATTATCATCGGATACGGATTCATGTCCCCATACATCTCTTTGGAGAATCTTACGATGGAATCCAGCTTACCTAGGGACTTTTGGGATAGGACCGCTTCGTTATTGGAGTTTCCTACTTCCTTGCAGGGGCTTATTAAGAGTAATTCTTCCCACGGGAATTAGCGCTGCAGTCTCTTGAGCTCCCACACTTGCAGTGGCACATTTTCCCTCCGAATCCTGTAGCTTTGCTATGATTTCTTGTATTCATCTAAGCGTTGCTGATTATGTCGAAATACTGGACCGCACCCTTTACATTCCATATGCAAAGTTATTGTGGAAAGGATGATGCTACAGCGCCCTTTCATTCTGACTGCGAACCAAGTAATTCCTAAAGTGCACTAAATTTTAAAAATTCTCTCTTTTCAGCCGCTTCCAAAACCTGCTGGGAAAGGATTTCCATACAGCAAGGACAGCTCAGCACAGTTTTCAGACGTGGATGGTTTATTCCTCACACATGGACGAACAACGAATAGTGGGAAGACGTAGCTCGGCTTCTGTTATGGACAAAATGGATGGAAAATTGATACCTTTGATGTAAATTATGATGTGTTTAAAATAAATATTGTCTATGATCCAATTGCATTCGTTTACTTTCAACGACCTGTGAAACAATTACTTTTAAGACGTGCCATCTTTTAAACGGATGAATCTCTCGACTCTCTGCTCGACGCATCCAATTCACGCTCAGGTCACGTCATTCGCTACCTGCCTTGATATCTCGAATACAGCAGGCGCTCGATCGCAAACGCATCGGAAATGACAAGCTTATCTGAGGAACGAGCGGTAGTTGGACTATGAGACGAATCTGAATACCCACCCAAGTAGTAAATTCACGAGCCCGCTGCAGAAAATGATCGTTCCGCATAGTCGCGGATGAGATGCAATAGACCAACAAGTCCGCTATTTATAGTTTCTCGAGCAGCCTTCGCAGAAAAAAATTGAAAGATTACAACGATGCAGGCTATACAATCGGTGTATACATAGGAGTCTTCGTGAATGCTCCAACGACTTTTCTGATAACCGTATCTTCCTCCGTATCTATTCTGCATCCATTCACAGCGGAAACTCATACTCGCTTTTAACTCTTTCTTACGAATTTTTTCGTTCTTTTCCCGAGGAACGATATAGGAGATCCATTGCGTAAGGAAATGGAGTTTATTTCAAAGAAACCATACATATTATGCTTAAAATGCATTTATAAATTTTCCGATTATTTCGGACGACGATGTCTTAGAGAAAATAGTTCTCTTCGAAAAAACAGGCAGCGAAACAAGAATAGGCAGGAAGTCCAACTAAATAAGATTTAATGAAATTCATTGAATAATTGCTTCTTACAGGATTTAACATGTTTCCCGAGCTGGATGCGTATTGGTCAAAGGATCTTGGGGAAGGCATGGATTTGGTCCGTAGCTCTTTCAGAAGGAATAATTTACGGGAAATTAAAGAAAATATTAATTTTTCAGATTATTAACGTTTAGAAAAAAGAGACCAGTTTGCAAAAATGAAGACATGGTTTAACGTGTTAAATAAAAAGAATGGCGATTCGGAATATTTCGCGTAATTCATCCATAGATAAGCAGATGTTACCTAATTTTGGACGTCATTCCGCGAAGACGTTTATATAAAATGAACCTGTGAGTTTTGATTTCAAATTCTGGCGTCGTTGATCATGAGATCGGTCACTTTTTTAGTTTTTGCCGTAGGGTGGCACCAGACTAAGCTCCTATGAAAGCAAATTAGGTTTGGGTACCAGCGTGATTATTCAATCGTTATTAGTCATTCCAACATCATTAGTGTTTCGATAATTTTTTTTTCGTCGTCCGCAGAGTTAAGTCTTTTTAAAGAAGAGAATTATTTCACTACAGGTACTATACGGTAAGTAGAAAATGTGCAATAAGAGTACGAAGAAATTCGCTAAAAGAGAGGATATATTATCACCGATTTTGATAAATCCATTGATCTATAAATAATGCTATGGAACGATATCTCAGTTGTCTCTCAGGCAAGCCGTTTTGCATTGCTTCTTCCATTAGGTAAGATATTCAGCAGGAAAAACGGAAAGTATACCTTTGTCTCGCAGCCTCATGTCGTCCGAGAATACAAAATGCATATGGGCGCAGTTGATCATCGCGACAATGCCAATGCGAATCATTAGAATTAGAAGAAAACTGTGATGGCGGCCTTTATGCATCAATATCTATAGAAAGGTAAACACCAAGCTATAACTGCTCCGGAAACCCAAAGAAAGGAAGATTTCACAGTTAGACCCTGGGTCCTACATTGCGGTAACCCTCCTAAAAGGTGATGCGGCTTTTCCAGAAGACTAAATTCAAGAGCCATCATGCTCAAGAAACCCTCAGAAAGGCACATCTTCTGATTTTTTGCTGCCTGATGAATTAAAAAGGGATGGATTATCTCATTTTATTTATAAGGCCGACTCCATTAGAAATTGTAGAAGCCGAACTATTTATTCTTGCAAGAAAAGTAATATTTTCTTAAATCCTAAATGTTTCGAATTATTCCAAAAATAAAATCACATTACCATCTCAAATTTACAAAAAAAGTAGTTTACGCGGAGAAAATATTGCATTGTCTATAGATATTTCCACCCAATTTACATCGGGAATCATAAAATTCACGGCCTTATTGCAACAATAATTATGTTATCTATGCCTTTTAAAATAGATTTGTCGAAGAAAAGCCTCAAAGGCAAAATTAAAATTCATTGATCAGTCACTTACAGCATTTCTTAGGTGATATTGCAATAAAAAACCACGAAATTATGTGTGTTTCATAGCCGAAAATATAAAGTTAACGGATTCCGCCGAAATTGCGAGACATCAAAATCATTTTTTTCGCACTTACAATTTTTTTTCAGCCAAATTTATAATTTGTCTATTCCAGGTAAATAATAGAAGATTCATAAAAAATTGGTAAATTTCTCGATAGTTCAGACCGCGGCGGTTTATGGGTGAATCTCTTTCTTACGTATTATTTTCGTTCTTTTCCCGAGGAACGAGATGCCTCGTCGAAAAGTATTTTTGCGTAGAATGACACTCGATCCAACTTTACTGTTCGAAAAAGGGAATCCAAAGGGAGTTTCAAAAGTTTAGATACCCTACGCAGAAATGAGGAAAGGCTGAGAGAGATCGAAATCGTTCGTCATACGGAAAATATCCGAAATCCGACAGAGGGCCAAGTTATCGTTCAAGTGTCGCCTCTTTGGGAGGTTATCGGTAGCGAGCACAGTTCGTTGTTGTAATTCGTGAATCGAGTTGCTTTTGAAACGCCGTTTTCCATCGATGCAATGGCTATCAAATCTCCAAGTTTCTCCTGGATTAAGTGTTGTGGCAATGTTATTGCGTTCTGTGGTTAGCGGTGCACATAAAAGATTGATTAGATTGACGGCAGCTTCGCAGAGGAAGGCATCGTCTTCCCAGAGCAGATCAAGCGGCACAGCTTACAGTAAGGAAGCGAGGTTCAGTCGAAAGGCTTAAGCAAGGTAAGGAACGTCCCATTGAAAAATATCTCTAGCGCTCTTTGCCCTCGATGACAAGAATGTGCGGATGGAATTTTATGTACCGATCGCTACCGTGCGAAGCGTTTCGAATACCTAGATTCCTATTCATCCCCATTCGAGATTCCTTCACCGAATTAGAAAAAAGGCTAGATAAATACTAATGACGGCGTTGTTGATCGACGGATTAATAATCTCTCGGCTGTATCGTACATATGGGCTCGCAACTCTTCGCTAAAATGCGAACTTTATTACGTTTCCGAAGGCGTTTCTTCGCCCAGGGAGCAAGGGCGTAGCTTCATAGTTTTAATGAGCATGATTTTATCCTCGATAGGAGGAATTAAATTAGAAAAAAGGGAAAATGAATGACTGGTGAAAGGGAGGATGTTGACACGGTGAGGTCGCTGCGGAAAGTGCATTACGCACGGTGGCATTTCGAGACGCGATTGTCACCGGCGGGAATCTAAAATTCAAGAAAGATTTTAGAAAACAAACATGAGGTTATTCGAAACCGATTAAATTTTAATGAAGACTAGTATTTATTATGACTTTTTACCAACTACGTGAGTCTTACCGCGCAAAAAAACTGAATTCATAAGCATCGTCGACTTAAATAGCCCGATTTCAAGAAAACCGCCATTGCTGCCAGTCGACATAAAAGAAGACAGAAATTTTGGTGATATTCAATCGGTCGTGAGGTAAAGTATTATCTGGCATAAAAATTAAGAGTACAGCTTCTGCACTGACAGCGGTGGTATAATTCTCAGCCAATCAGAAGCGAGATAAATGTTTAGCGGTAGTTCAAAATTTATTAATTTCAATATTTCATCGTTTAATTTAGAAAAGGGGTAAATTTAAATATTGGCTGCATTCCGAAACGTGCAAAATCTGAGATACCTCAAGTCTTCTATTACATTCCTATTTTCTTCCATGAACATCTTTCCACAATCAGTATGTACGTTTATAAACATACACAAGCTATGACTTAATCGGATACAAGATATCAATTTTAATTTATTTGAATTGCACGAGACGTGAAATAAGAGCTATTCACGGTTAGACATCAATAATAAAGAGCCTTGAAGGTGTTGATGTAGTAAATTGAGCCTTGGAACTACATGTTTGTATCTTTTCTTAATGATTTCATCATTCTTCACTTCTAGGATGCCATTGGAAACGAGAACGTTCGCCATCCTGTGCACGAGGAGAGTGTTGAGCCTTCGGGGAATGGGTTGCCAAGACTATTCCCAGATGATGGAGGGAATTGTTTGCAACTTGGACTGTGTGAGTACATTGCCTTTTGAACCTCTGACCTCAAACTGGTCATAATATTCCTTCCATGCAATTGAATTGAAGGGTTACATATTAGTGGAGGCAGAACATAATATTTGTTGTTGCAAATCAATTACAAGGACAGTATATGAACGGCAAGAAGGGGTAAACACAATTATCCTCCTCAGTTTCATTTCCACTGGCAGTGAGGTCTTTCTTTGTCGTTTAGCTTTTTCATTTCTCCTCCCTTAATTTTGTTACACCTTCCTTCATTTTACCATGAAGTTGACATGCAGCTAATGCACATCATTTCAGCAGGCACTCTTTTCTTCTCCTAATCTGGATCATTTTGGGTATCCTTGGAACTTCCATTGCCATCGTGTGTCCCCCATCTAGCCATGCATCTTATGTCCAGTGTTTCCAGCCGACTGTAACGTACCAAGTCGTGAACTTTTCCTTTGAATTAATACGCTGCAGCGTTGCAATGTTCTGCTGAATTTCATCATGCCTCCTAGCATTCCCAGGCTGAATTCAATGATAGCTTGTTAACTTCTTTAATCTTTTCAATGCTTCAAGCTTACATTCATCAAGTCCTCAGGAGGCACAGGAAGAGAGTGCAATTACGAAGGGTATCAGCTATCCCAGTCGCATTCAGTACTTAACATAGATCTAAGGACTTCATTGGTTCCCTGCAAATTGGCCGATCTTCCTGAGGGCTTGCTCGGAATTTCTGCTTTTCTTGTCTGCCTTTCAGCCGAGACTTAGACAATCTATAAGGCTTTTATCCTTTGCTATCAACGTCATTTCCTTGGTCTTAAATTCTTTGGCTAAGTCTTCTGGATTTCACCATTCCCTTTCAGAATTATAATTCTCCAGAAGGTATTATCATAGGATACGGATTCATGTCCCCAAACATCTCTTTGGAGAATCTTACGATGGAATCCAGCTTACCTAGGGACTTTTGGGATAGGACCGCTTCGTTATTGGAGTTTCCTACTTCCTTGCAGGGGCTTATTAAGAGTAATTCTTCCCACGGGAATTAGCGCTGCAGTCTCTTGAGCTCCCACACTTGCAGTGGCACCATTCACATTTTCCCCCCGAATCCTGTAGCTTTGCTATGATTTCTTGTATTCATCTAAGCGTTGCTGATTATGTCGAAATACTGGACCGCACCCTTTACATTCCATATGCAAAGTTATTGTGGAAAGGATGATGCTACAGCGCCCTTTCATTCTGACTGCGAACCAAGTAATTCCTAAAGTGCACTAAATTTTAAAAATTCTCTCTTTTCAGCCGCTTCCAAAACCTGCTGGGAAAGGATTTTCATACAGCAAGGACAGCTCAGCACAGTTTTCAGACGTGGATGGTTTATTCCTCACACATGGACCAACAACGAATAGTGGGAAGACGTAGCTCGGCTTCTGTTATGGACGAAATGGATGGAAAATTGATACCTTTGATGTATATTATGATGTGTTTAAAATAAATATTGTCTATGATCCAATTGCATTCGTTTACTTTCAACAACCTGTGAACAATTACTTTTAAGACGTGCCATCTTTTAAACGGATGAATCTCTCGACTCTCTGCTCGACGCATCCAATTCACGCTCAGGTCACGTCATTCGCTACCTGCCTTGATATCTCGAATACAGCAGGCGCTCGATCGCAAACGCATCGGAAATGACAAGCTAATCTGAAGAACGAGCCGTAGTTGGACTATGAGACGAATCTGAATACCCACCCAAGTAGTAAATTCATGTGCCCGCTGTAGAAAATGATCGTTCCGCATAGTCGCGGGTGAGATGCAATAGACCAACAAGTCCGCTATTCATAGCTTCTCGAGCAGCCTTCGCAGAAAAAAATTGAAAGATTACAACGATGCAGGCTATACAATCGGTGTATACATAGGAGTCTTCGTGAATGTTCCAACGACTTTTCTGATAACCGTATCTTCCTCCGTATCTATTCTGCACCCATTCACAGCGGAAACTCATACTCGCTTTTAACTCTTTCTTACGAATTTTTTCGTTCTTTTCCCGAGGAACGATATAGGAGATCCATTGCGTAAGGAAATGGAGTTTATTTCAAAGAAACCATACATATTATGCTTAAAATGCATTTATGAATTTTCCGATTATTTCGGACGACGATGTCTTAGAGAAAATAGTTCTTTTCGAACAAACAGGCAGCAAAACAAGAATAGGCATGAAGTCCAATTAAATAGGATTTAAGGAAATTCATTGAATAATTGCTTCTTACAGGATTTAACATGTTTCCCGAGCTGGATGTGTATTGGTCAAAGGATCTTGGGGAAGGCATGGATTTGGTCCGTAGCTCCTTCGGAAGGAATAATTTACGGGAAATTAAAGAAAATATTAATTTTTCAGATTATTAACGTTTAGAAAAAAGAGACCAGTTTGCAAAAATGAAGACATGGTTTAACGTGTTAAATAAAAAGAATGGCGATTCGGAATATTTCGCGTAATTCATCCATAGATAAGCAGAAGTTACCTAATTTTGGACGTCATTCCGCGAAGACGTTTATAAAAAATAAACCTGTGAGTTTTGATTTCGAATTCTGGCGTCTTTGTTCATCAGATCGGTCACTTTTTTAGTTTTTGCCGTAGGGTGGCACCAGACTAAGCTCCTATGATAGCAAATTAGGTTTGGGTACCAGCGTATTTATTAAATCTTTATAAGTCATTCCAACATCATTAGTGTTTCGATAATTTTTTTTTCGTCGTCCGCAGAGTTAAGTTTTTTTAAAGAAGAGAATTATTTCACTACAGGTACTATACGGTAAGTAGAAAATGTGCAATAAAAGTACGAAGAAATTCGCTAAAGGAGAGGATATATTATCACCGATTTTGATTAATCCATTGATCTATAAATAATGATATGGAACGATATCTCAGTTGCCTCTTAGGCAAGCCGTTTTGCATTGCTTCTTCCATTAGTTAAGATATTCAGCAGGAAAAACGGAAAGCATACCTTTGTCTCGCAGCCTTATGTCGTCCGAAAATACAAAATGCATATGGGCGCAGTTGATCATCGCGACAATGCCAATGCGAATCATTAGAATTAGAAGAAAACTGTGATGGCGGCCTCTATGCATCAATATCTATAGAAAGGTTAAACACCAAGCTATAACTGCTCCGGAAACCCAAACAAAGTATGATTTCACAGTAAGACCCTGGGTCCTACATAGCGGTAACCCTCCTAAAAGGTGATGCGGCTTTTCCAGAAGACTAAATTCAAGAGCCATCATGCTCAAGAAACCCTCAGAAAGGCACATCTTCTGATTTTTTGCTGCCTGATGAATTAAAAAGGGATGGATTATCTCATTTTATTTATAAGGCCGACTCCATTAGAAATTGTAGAAGCCGAACTATTTATTCTTGCAAGAAAAATAATATTTTCATAAATCCTAAATGTTTCGAATTATTTCAAAAATAAAATCACATTACCATCTCAAATTTACAAAAAAAGGAGTTTACGCGGAGAAAATATTGCATTTTCTATAGATATTTCCATCCAATTTACATCGGGAATCATAAAATTCACGTCCTTATTGCGACAATAATTATGTTATCTATGCCTTTTAAAATAGATTTATCGAAGGAAATCCTCAAAGGCAAAATTAAAATTCATTTATCAGTCACTTACAGCATTTCTTAGGTGATATTGCAATAAAAAACCACGAAATTATGTGTGTTTCATAGCCGAAAATATAAAGTTAACGGATTCCGCCGAAATTGCGAGACATCAAAATCATTTTTTTCGCACTTACAATTTTTTTCCAGCCAAATTTACAATTTGTCTATTCCAGGTAAATAATAGAAGATTCATAAAAAATTGGTAAATTTCTCGATAATTCCAACCGCGGCGGTTTATGGGTGAATCTCTTTCTTACGTATTATTTTCGTTCTTTTCCCGAGGAACGAGATGCCTCCTCGAAAAGTATTTTTGCGTAGAATGACACTCGATCCAACTTTACTGTTCGAACGAGGGAATCCAAAGGGAGTTTCAAAAGTTTAGATACCCTACGCAGAAATGAGGAAAGGCTGAGAGAGATCGAAATCGTTCGTCATACGGAAAATATCCGAAATCCGACAGAGGGCCAAGTTATCGTTCAAGTGTCGCCTCTTTGGGAGGTTATCGGTAGCGAGCACAGTTCGTTGTTGTAATTCGTGAATCGAGTTGCTTTTGAAACGCCGTTTTCCATCGATGCAATGGCTATCAAATCTCCAAGTTTTTCCTGGATTAATTTTTGTGGCAATGTTTTTATCTTATTATAAAGTTATTATCTTAATAACTCAATATCTATATATTTATATCTTCTTAGGAGAGGAAGAGGTAATGCGAAAAGATTTTTTATGAAAATGTGGTCATAATGAGCTAGAGAAGAGAAATGAAAAGCTTTTTCTTATTGTCTTCGAAAAAACAATTAAACGACACTAAATTCATATATACCTTTCGAGACGAATGCCTGAAAACCGTGCGGGAATATTCTAGTCCCAGAATACGAGATCCGTATTTTTCCGGCGGTAGTACATATCGTGCAAGAGTGCTGATGCAAACGATTATGGTTTATTGTTTAACCATTCCGACCTTTTTCTAGGGAGTTTCAGGCCTTTTTCATTAAAGGAAACCTTGCCTCGGGGGTAATTAAGCCCTTTTCCCAGATGCTGCAAATGAATTTTTATTGCAATAGTTTTGCTAAATATTTATATTAAGGAATAATTGGTTATATTGCCTTGGAAAAGAAAACCTTGTAATTTGACGACTTTGTACAATTTTAAACGAAATTTTATCGCAAATAATAAGGTAGTTAATGAGTAACTCAATTTCATCATTATCATTTAGGTTTCGCGCTATATCGCTTAAAATGGGCGTTAGAATTTCGTTTAAAATTACTACATATACAACGAAATGCAAAATTTTAATATTCATTGCAATATTTGCAAGTAGTGCTACAAAAGCTATACGGAAATACTAATGCATTAATAATGGTGAAGCTTCAAAGCAATGCTGTAAAAAAGTAAGTGGATTACCCGCGGACAATGTTCCATAATTGCCGTTGCTGAGGATATGCACCCCGCTGAGAAAAGGGTACGCTGTATACCTGGCAAATTCAGAGTAGCGAAATCGCTCCGTATCACACGGAAGATTTTCAGAAAATGTCTCCGTCTCGAAAGGGCTGTAGCTTTATATGAAACTGCAATAAAAATGTTATAAACGGTCTTCGAGTCGATCCTTGTGGACGTTTATTAGATATCCATAAAAAATCTTTGAATTAGAGGACACTTTTTGTGGAACCCCTAAATGCATTTTGCTTTCGAAGAATTTATATATACTATATTGCCTCCTTTCTAACAAGCCTAATTATTACAATTGAAGTAACGATTCTGCAATAATAAATATTTCCCTCTTCAATGATTTTTCTATGTGAATGTATCTAAAATATTTTTATAAAAAATAATTTAACTTGAGAAAAATGTTTTTCGATTCCTTTATGCGAGATTCCTGCAACAGGATCTGAAATAAAATCCTGCGCCTTTTTGCGCCATTGGAAAATAATTCGACTCTTGTACAACGATGCAACGACGAAATCCGCGCGGCGGAGCTCCGTCCTCCGTGGCGATCTAAGTTTCCAGATTGTATACGAAGCAAAACGGTTTTTAATGTCGCTTTATAGGATAAACAATATACATTTTACACTATTAAAACTATATTTAACAGTTAGGATCATTTTGTTAGGTATAAATTAACCAATTTATGTTGATAAATATCTCTTTTTTTGTTATATCTAAGGACGCAAATTTTATCCCTTACATGTGTAGTATCGTTCTAAATGATGTATACTTTGCATTTATTACGGATAATGTTCTACAGTATGCATAAAAATGCATTTAATGATATAATTTTTGTCTAACCCTCTGCCTTAATTGCATTTACCGCCCGAAGAATCGGACATTCTCCTTGTGCCACTGTCTATTCATTATGCTTCTTTACTTCTTAGCTCTGTAATATCGATATTGTTATTGTTGTGTTATATAAATGTCATCGGATCAGATTTTAGGCATAATTTCCATAAGAAGTACTGATTTGAATACTCAATCTACGTATTTCTTTTGGTCCCATGTATTTTAAATGGGAGTATCATGCGCGCTGATGCAACCTTGGAATATAAAAATGAAATCAGAAAGATTTGGATTTAAAACTTTGCATTATAAGGGAAAAAGATGTGTATACAACTTAGCGCTAAGTAAACATGTCAAAAAACTATTACTTGGTAAATTAGAAACATTATTCTTTACAAAAAATGCTGAGAATTGGTTGGGATATTTTTTGAACCGAGGAATTTGGATCCATTATCAAAGATATCTCATCTTTCTTGGTATCAATATTTGCCTCATTTTATTCACTTTCTAATAATATTGTTAACTTTTAAGTTTTGTTTAATGGAGAGAAATTATGGGAAGTTATCCAAGGAAAAACCGAGAGTTTTCGGCAAAATGAGTTGAAAAATGTAGTCGCCTGCTACTTTTCGTTCTATTTACGTAAGAAAAAACTTTCTGAGAGAAAGTTTCTCAGAAAACCCTGAATTAGTTTATCCTTCAATTTTCAACACTCTATGTTCAACGGTATTGTCGATAACGAATTTTTATTACGACTGTAACGCGGACCTACGCGCGCGGGAAATCGGGCGGCAGGCGATCATTCTTTTTACAATACTAATCTGGAGTCATGGAAGTACTAGGTAGATTTTGGAACACTATATCAGGAAAATTGACTTTCTCATTCACCCAACTAGAATTACACTTGACGAATCTTCCATTTTTACGGTAAATCTGCTCCCATTTCCTTTGATAGAGCGAGAATAAGAAATCATATAGGTAAACCTTAAGAGCATTCTGCCCATCAACATTTCCTTCTGAGTGTAGTTTTTTTATTCGGACGTTCATCAAAAGCTGCTTTTTACGAGAAAATGATTCATTACATCCCTTCAGCATAACATTGTGAAGCGTTAAACGGGTATTGTCTAAGTCGGACAAAGTATACTATTCCTTTCGGAGAAAAAAAACTATGGACCAGACGGAATAATTAAATCTCAATTCTGAAAGTGTAACAGAGATTTTTTTACCATATATATTTCCTTCAGCATTGGATTAAGAAAATACTGACGGTTGTAACAAATGAGAGTGACTCAATTAAAATCGCTAAATAATAAATATCTATAACCCCTCATCTATATTTTTGCGTTGATAATAATAAATAATATCCATTAACGTCACTTACCTGAAATTTCTTCTTCAAATTTTCTGCCCAGTTAACAGAAATATTGCAAATAACACTCGAGGAGCTTGGAATATATAGAACAGTGAACACTACTATAAGAGCACCGAAACGCCACTAACCTTCACCATAGACAAGATGTAACTGAAAGTCTTAGAATATTTCGAAATGGAAAATGCTAAAACCATGCGAAGGGTAACCGTTTATCCTTAGGAAGAGCAGCTGAGTGTCATAAAACTATCCTTCCAGATTGTCCTAAGCAAAGGTTTACTCGAGGCGCGCGAAGGATCAGACGAAAAATGCCAGATGTGTGATTTCTTTTCCTTGCAATTAAGGGTTAAAGAGAAAGTTCAGTTTGACATACAGTATAACAACATCAGAAATTGTTACACTCAAAACGGCACGGGTATCATCTGGAAACTTAGATAGGCACGAAGGACGGCCCTCCGCCGCGCGGATTTTGCCGTTGCATGGCTTTAGAAAAATCATTTTATTTTTCGAAGGCGCAAAAAAGCGCAGGATTTTATTTCAGATCCTGTTGCAAGAAGCTTCCACGAGCACTGTGGTATAAGTAACTCCGTGTACATCGATGTCCCTCACAACTATTTTCCTCGCTTTATGCAAAAATCACATCCAAAATAAGGGTCCGCCATTTTGTATTGTAAAGTAGGCAAATTTTCAAGTATGATCATCCAAATTGAGTACTATTAAGCATAAAAAATATGTTTATAACATGAAATAGTTTTTTGTCCGAACCTTTTATTCGTTTTGCTTCGGCGCTGGTTTGAAATTCAAGATTTCTGCGAAAAATCGAAAACGGCCGTTTTTCCCGAAATTTGGTCAACTTCGACCCCTTGTAAAACTTATTTGCGGGGGAACTAAGTCAAATGACTTTAACAGTCGATGCAGAATTTATTTGAGATTGACCATGCTAATTTCAAAGTCCGCACTCAAAAAAACGCATTTTGTATTTTTGGCCAGCTTTTTTCGATTCTAGCCCACTGTGCGACGTTTAATTTCCAAACTTTTCCTGACTTCTGAGTTATCTTATAAGGATATTTATAATTATAATAGTTATCTTATATGGATATAATAATTTATTTTAGATAAAAGCCTTCCGCGATTTTCCCGAAAACTCGGATTCAGTAAAATTGAAATTCTATTCATTCTATTATTAATTCTCTATTCATTAAATACTAACCAAGTTTTAGCATTAATTTCATAACGTTCTCATAAAGATATTTTTCTTATAAAACAATTTTCATTTCTTATTCTATTTAAGTCAACATTTAACTACATCAATTCCTTTAGTGATAAATCATGGTTATGCGAGGAAAAAAATTCTTGGGAGGAATCGCAAATTTGAGAGGAAATTACATTGTTTTCCATCCGTTTCAAAGAAATGAACATTCTGATTCAATCTCAGTCTTTTAACGGTACATCATGGTGAGCATTTCAATTTCCATATTCTTTCCTTTCCATTTTTCTTGATGAAGGTTGAGAAAATTTTAAGAATCAGAGTTTTCATCATCATTCGTATTCCAAAGTCTGCATAGCATACTTATTATATTTACCTTCTCATAAAGATTCTTTTGAAATCTTTAAAAGCACCTTGAGAATTTCCCTTAATTTCTTCCACTTCATTAAGATTTGTTGAACGTCTTCCATTTAAAAATGTAAACCTTTTGATAATTCAGTCCACAAAAATATGATTATTTAGATATCCTCAATCCTCACCATGGAATTTTTAGGCATAAAGGCAAGATTACTTTCAGGATTTATTTGACAGCATATTCATTTCTGGCCTAAACTCTCCCATTTATAATGTGGCCATTTTCTCTAACTCCTCTGTGATAATTTCAATTTGGCATTGTCTTTTTATTCTCCCTATCAATGACCCTAATTAAAACATTCTGCGAACAAGTGCCATTTACCAATTTTTGTTTAACAATTTCCTTCTTGTTATCAAAAATACAAGTTTTATTTGACAATCTAAGTGATAGAATTAAATAGACAGTTCAGAGAGGATTTTAACGCTGCATTGCAATTTTTTATGTTTAAATTTCAGTGCAATAATTACTTTTCAGGGATTTTTAAGTCCTCCAAGTTGCTTCCTTCCTTCGTTAATACCAGAATGAGAACGATTCGTTTTTGTCATAATCTAGGGATAGTTTAGTCGAATCAGCGAACGGACAGGTAAAAACGGAAATATACTTCTTGTAAAATTATATCGATCACGGATTACAGTATCTGCATTGCATATCAGATTTATCTCAGATTCTCGAATATTTTCTAAACCGTCCGACGATGTGGAAAATTAATTATTCCCTGTTTAAGAACCTCATAATTTACGCGAAAACAGCTATGCGTCGGAAAACTGTCTCCTTGCACAGGGTGAAATGCCACATTGGACTCAAGAACGGGCTCGAGGCTGAATTTCCTCTCGGCACTGCATCACGGAACGGTACTCAAAACGGCCTCTCCTCGTAGGGCGATGCTTATCACAGAATCCCGATCGCTCATGGAAAGCGAATGTTGGAAAGTATTAATACGTAGCAAAATCGTTCAGGAAAGTAGGCACCTCAGACCGTCACGGTCTGAGGTGCCTTTTCCCTTTTTATCCTTTTCCTAGTTTTATTTGACAATCTAAGCGATAGAATTAAATAGACAGTTCAGAGGGGATTTTAACGCTGCATTGCAATTTTTTATGTTTAAATTTCAGTGCAATAATTACTTTTCAGGGATTTTTAAGTCCTCCAAGTTGCTTCCTTCCTTCGTTAATACCAGAATGAGAACGATTCGTTTTTGTCATAATCTAGGGATATAAACTATCAGTCGAATCAGCGAACGGACAGGGCCTCTCCTCGTAGGGCGATCACAGATTCTCGATGGCTTATGGAAAGCGAATGTTGGAAAGTATTAATACGTAGCAAAATCGTTCAGGAAAGTAGGCACCTCCACCGTCATTTTTTTATCCCTTCAGAGGTTTGACGCGAGGAGGAAATATTCAAAATCACAGCGCCATGAAGCCACTCGGCGAAAATTCGAGCTTTTTACCGAAGAGTATAAAATATCGGGTGGAAAGTGGCCATCGGATGTGTTCGAAACGACCTATTCCTAGGAAGAGATCGCGACGGATGGAAATGCCAGATTCAAACGATATCTTTTGCTTACCAGACTCCGGACTTACCGGATCGGATTTGAAGTGTAATGAAAGATTCTAGCAGAAATATTAACGAAATGTACTGATGAAATGACATTAAGAATTTTCCGATGTGATGGGCTTCTACTTCTTAATGTTATATTTTTCCCATATCAACTGTAATAGGGTTTATCAATGTTAATATTTTCGACAAATAATTGCCTATCCCCGCTAAACATCTATAATAAATCTTACGCCATTAAGAATGATACATTTGTCCTAAATCGAAGTTTTTTTATATTTTACAAAGATTTAATTTATCAAAGTTCCGTCTTAATATTTTCTAAAATCTAAGTTAAAGAAATTGGATAAAACAAAATTAAATTATCGTCTGAATTTTAATTTATGAATTATGTATGTTATTCAAATTACAGTTATTAATACATTTTTAGTTTTCGTTTTATTTTGGACTGTGTTATTGATATTAAATAGACTCATAAACCTTAATAAATTCTAGAATTGAGAATAAGATGCACGATAAAAATATAATACATAATAGAATCAATGCCCAAAAAATATTAATCGTCCCTTCCGTTGAAGAATATATTAATATACCCAAGAGGGTAACCGAAATAAATTACAAGATACATCTATTATATCGTTTCATAAATGAATTGATTGTTCTTACACAATATTTTAAGTTATTAAGAATATTACGACTTCACTGTCGGTGTGAGGTACTAATGAATATTGACTACTTCATAGAAATCACGATTCTTTTAAACGTTTCAAAATATACTTCTTAACAAACATGGCAACAACTCATTTAATAAAAACAACTTTTGTAAATTTCCACAGAAAATTCCACAGAAATTCTCAGTGGAAATTCACAAAGTTGTTTTTCTTACTATGGCATTCCACGAAGTCACGCCTTCTAATATTCATTTCAACAACTCATTTGTTTTATTTATGACTCTTTTCTAAAATAGAAATAATCACTCAATAGCTGAGCTTGAATAGTTACTCTTAGTGACGAATCGGTCCGTTTAGCGAAACATCGTGTCAAAGCCTTTGAATGCTTTCAGACGTCAATCCTCCTCCTCTTATGGAGAACAAATATTTCCAGAAATAAAACTCCTCTTACTCCCCGGATTTTTATTTATATGGGATGCATTAATAAAATTCTGTTTTCATGATGAATATTGAGAGATAAAAACGTATGGAAGAAAGCTGCTGTTGCTGAGAGGATTTAATTCATACGTTTCGGATAGAAAATGGGAGGAACTTATTCTAGTCGAGACATAGTCGAGAAGATAATTTGAATGGAGATTTAGGGAATACTGCAGAAACGGGAAGAATTGACACATAAACTGACTGAGTGGCGTGATGGATGTTTCGAATTACCATCGAAACAAGGACTTCAGAAAATAGCAATATAAAAGAGAAGTAGTGTCATACCGATGGACCAATGAAAGGAAGATATGCGGCTAATTCAGTATGAATGGTTGAAGAGATCAACTGTTTGAAGCGTTCTTTCATTGAATTTAAACATTGACCCTTAATCTTAACAGTTCATAATAGTACCTTACCTTTAAACAATGAATGAGATTCCAAAGATTTTAATATTACCTTACATTTTTATAATTCACTGCGACTAAAATTTGTGAAGATCTTGTGTAAATGATTCAGTTATGATATTTATTCTTATTTATTATTATTTATTTCTCGAAAGGTTCCATTCGGATTTTTACATTGGAGTTACTCAAAAGTACCTGTCGTTTATTACAACCGATCCCTTATCCAATTTTTAGCACACAGCTTTCGCTGAAAATACTATTTTTTAAATCAATTTAGAATTAACGATGAAAATGCGCATTATAACAAACCATTGGCCTTACTGTCTTTGTCATGGACTGAAAGGTTGTCTTTCAAACAAAGCTCTTTAAAACAGAAATATTCTCCTTTTTCGAACACGGATTATTAATGCGTTAGCAAGATTGCATGAGCTAGTTCTTCATCAGTCGTTCACGCAACAGCTGCCGTTCTTTCAAACACTATTTTTACTCCTTTCCATTCCCAATGAATATTGGCCCCGTTCATAATCCACCCCTCTCCATTTTCGGCCACATCCTCCATTATCGTTATACGCGTGGCCTCAAGTGCTCGGTTTAGAAAAAAAAACATCGAAGGAATAGGGCGTGTCGATAGAGATCGTAGAAGAAAAAGAGACCGGCTAGGATGACTCGTTTCACTCGCGGCTAATGGGGGTGCCTTTTCCCGAACAGCTATTTTTTGTCTATCAAAGGGCTCTCTTTTTTTAAGGGGCCTCTCAGTGAGGGGTGGGGATGGATTCGATTGAATCAGAAAGAGAAATTCCCGCCGCGACAAATGGAACGAGGCCTATTACGTTTCCTAGGGAACTACCCTTCCCAGACCTTACGACTCAAACAACGAAGTAAATTTCGGGAATATTTTTAAAAGAGGCGTAGGTCTCTTAATTTTAAGTGCCTTTTACCGCTGTCAATCTCGAACGAAATATGCTCTTTATAAATCATTATATAGAGCGGAATTACATTTTCTTATCAGTTTCATTATCCCCTTAAGAGTAGAAGGAAGGAAAAATTCTAAATTCAAGTAGGTTTATTTCATTCCTAAATTTTTTTTCAATCAGAAAGAAGTCGTATCATATTAAGGGTTTTTATATTTTTTAATTCAATGTATAAAATCAAGTAAAAAGTTACCAATGATCAGATCTAAAAATATTATTATTATTATTAATGTAAGAAGTAAACTGCTAGTAGGCTGTAAGCCGGGTGGCAGATTTCTACATATACATTTATATACAATTAACATACAATATTCGAAAATTTAAATATTATAATACATAATTTGAAAACAATCTCAAGTAAAATAACATTTCCTTAAATGCTTCATACAGCTAAATAAATTTAAATGCTACACCTAACAGTCTTTACTGGAGTTTTTCGGGGTTCATGAGGGCCTTCACGGCTACCGTAGCGGTCTCGGGGTGAAACCCCACCGTACATCGCCCTTTCAAGCAATCCCTTACTTCGTCCGGAAGTCCCCACAATGCAACATCACCAATTCCCTTACAGTATACATATATTAATTCTACAAAATTTGGAGCATTTCTTTTTGAAGAATTTTATATTTTCAGGCAAGGGTCTTAAGAGTGATACAGGAAACTTGTTCCATTCTGATATTCCCCTATTGAGAAAAGAATACTTTTTTATATCCGTTCTTTGCCGCCGGGGCTTAACTTTAAATTCATTGCTATCTTTACCGCAAAAATCAGGTTTCACAATCGAATTTTTAAAGGGTACCCAACCATCTTTACTTGTAATTATTTTATGAATACAACTCAGTCGACTTATTTTCCTCCTTTTTTTCCAGCGTATCCCACCCAAGAGTATCTAACATTGCTGAAACGCTGTCCTTTTTTCTAAATTTTCCCATAACATATCGAGCAGCTTTTCTATTTTCTTTATTTGACCACAATGATAGGGGTCCCAAACAGTTGTCGCGTATTCAACTATTGGTCTCACAAGCGATAGATATCCCTTTTCTTTCGCTTTCCTGCTACTGCCCTTTAGATTCCTCATTACATAATGTAACATTTTGTACGCCTTTGCAACGATTAAATTTATTTGTTTCTCCCAATTAAGGTTCCTATCAAAATTTACACCTAAATATCAGCAGTGATCTGAATTTTTTATAATTTCACCGTTGAAACAAAAGCTATGGCAATAAGGCGACCTCTTATTTGAAAAAGCAACATACCTAGTCTTACTCAAGTTACTTCTATAAAATTTCAATATACCCCATTTATACTTACCTTTTTGGTCCGGCAACTGAGAAAAGTTTTAAACCAATTGACCAGTCTTCGGTCAATGTTTAGTCTTTCCAGTGTAGCAATTAGTCTGTCATGGGGAACTATATCAAATGACTTCGCGAAATCTATCATAACTGCATCAACCGTATCTTTTTCATCTATCGCGTCCGCTATATCTTGATAAAAACCCAAAAGTTGTGTTCCGCACGAAAACCCTTTCCTAAATCCATGCTGGCATTTGCTAATACCATTATTTTTGCTCCAAAAATTTCTTAGGTAATCCGCGATTAGCTTTTCCATTATTTTACAAACTACCGAAGTTAAACTAACTGGCTATTTTGGGGTCCGATCTTCGCTCTTATGAATCGGAACGACCATCGCTTTTTTCCAATCTGTCGGTAAATAACAATTGTTCAGTGAAGCGTTAAAGATGAATTTTAAATACGGTACTATCTCTACTCCACCCAACTTAAGAGCTTCAACAGCCGTGTCATCAGTTCCCTTCGACTTATTACTTCCCAACTCCGCAATTTTTTTTAATGATATCTTTTCCACGGATAACAAATGGTTTGGTCGATATGAGTTCTTCATCTCTTTCCGATACGCAATCCCTAAGATGTACCTGCCCGCGTTTTAAAAATACACTGCCGAACCAATTATTTAAAATATCTGCTTTCTCTTTGTCATCAAATATTTTCTTTGAATTTTCATTCTGAATTATGGTTATGATCTGATCTTTTCTCCTCCGAAGATCTTTAAAAAAGTTATCTGATTTTTCATCTCCGAGAATATTTTCCAAGAATTTATTCTTTGCTTCCCTTTAAGCAAAAGTGAGTTTCTGCAAGAGATTTTTATATTTAATTTGATTATCTCGCCCGTTTCCTCTACATTTATGCGCTTTTCTAACCTTACTTTTCAGCTGATTTATTTTTCCGTTATAATATTCCGGATCGTTATTTTTCTTTATTATTTTACACGGCACGAAATATTCGACTGCTTGATGAATTATTTCCTTAAATCCGTCCCACATTCCCATTACATCACGGCTATTATTAACCCACGGAATAAGTTTTCCCCTTAAGTATTCCAGAAATCCCAAGGCATCACCCTTCCTATATTGCCATACAACACCTCCGGGGTTCGGTTAAGAGATAAGAGGCTGCCAGTTTATGTCAACTAGTACTGCATTGTGATCACTGACTCCCGAAATTTTTTCTACGCACTCAAGAAGGACATTATGATTTAAAAGAAAAACGTCGAGTATGTTTTCTTCTCTCGTTGGAAAATCTACTATCTGTGTGAAACCCCCATCGTTAAGTACATCGTTTACCCAAGTCTGAGCCCTACTCCCCCCCGCTGCGGTTCCAGTCCAACTGACCGTAGGTAAATTGAGGTCCCCCGCGATTAGAGTTCATGTAGATGATTACTTTTCTGTTAAAAGATCGCTTAATTTATCCGAAGATTTCAGGCTTTTATTATGGCTTCTGTATACTACTATTATTCGTAGAGGCATTCTATTTGGACTTAAAATTTTTACGCATAATATTTCGGCATCTTCAAAAACCCATTCCAACGAGCTAGCAATGTTGTTTTTCACGCAAATAAATACCCCTCCCCTTTTGTGCCAGAATCCCTCCGATATACACTGAAATTTAAAGGAAATATTTCGTCCGAAAAATATCATCTGTTAACCACGACTCGGTACCTACTACGATACTTGGATCACTATCTTCAATTAAACTGCTAAATTCGTTTTTCTTATTCACAATACTACGACAATTTACCTGTACCACCCTTAAGCACTTACCTTCGTCAACATATATTTCACCCTTAAGCTCCGTTTTCCTAAGTACATTTTTATTCATCTCAGCTTTTTCCGCCTTCGCTATGAAAGATTCCAGCTCTTTTGCACTTCCCCATCACTGGGGATTTGTATGGCTGTGATCTCTTCAGATTGTCAACAACCCTACAAAACAACTGTCCAAGCTTTTTATTACCTTCTCTATTCAAGTGAAGTCCATCTCTTCCAAAATCTTTCCTATCTATCCAAAATTTTGGATCCACGAATGTAACACCCTTAGCTTTACATGTCCACTCAATACCTTTATTTATCTATCCTATAGTTCGACACATCCTCTCTCTTGATTATACCACTCACTACAATATTCGCTTTCCCAAAGCCAAGTTTGATCCCACACGTGCCCAACCACATGGTCCTCACTCTCTGCCAATATCATTTGTTCCCACATGCAACAAAACTACCTTCTTGCCCATTTTCTCTATTTCCGTCTCAAGCTCCTCCCCCTGGATAGCACACCACCCTTTTCTCTGCATGCGTCACCGCTGTACCTAAGCATCGAATCGCCCATCACCAGTACATCTTTCTTTTTTGTATTTTTCTTTTCCACTTTCATCCATCCTTCACTATCATTTTTTCCCTCTCTTAAATCCCTGTTTTCCGACTCGAGTGAGCTAATTCTTTCCTTCTCAGCTCCTTCTTTAGCTTAAATATCATTTGGTACATTTCCTCCGATATCTTCCTTTCGCTGTCCCTACTGCATCCAAACCTCCTCGCTCGCTTCCTGCACTTTTCCAAAGCTAAACCACATTTCACGCACTGAACGCCCCTCATCACCTTCCTCTTACACAAAAAACACTCGATCCCAGCCATCCCGCTGATTTCCCTTTCGCTACTGAGCTACCTAAAAACACGTCTCAACCCTTCCACAGCCACTGACTGACTGATAAATGGCAATTGAATGAACATTTTGGTAGTAATATATCAGTGGAATATATATAAAAAAAAGAAAACCCTTTTTTCGCTAACACAATTTTTAAAATTTTATAATTTACAAATTGAAGGTTCAAGGTTTAGCTTTTTTAAGTATTAACATCAAATCAAAAAAATATATCATTAGTTTCTTATAAGGTGTATACAAATGATTATTTTTCAGGATATGCATTTGCTTTATATCTTAGGATAATGAATGTTCCCCGTGTATATTCTACAGTTTAATTTTTCGAAGCTACACAGTACAATATGTATTTTTAAAGCATAAATAATGAGTGATTTTTCTTCTATGCAAAACCTTTTAATCTGTGAAATCTAAGCTGGGAAACGGATTTCATAACGTAAATTCTACACGGAAAATCCCACACTAGTCTATAGTCCACAGGAAGTTGAAAACCGTACCGGAATACAATATTGTAAAGGAGAATTGAAATTTAAACGATATTTTTATAATTATGTCAGTGAGCAGATTCGATGGCACGATGGTGCGCCGTTTTAAATAGTGTTCACAAAATTATTGCTAATATTTCATATTTTCAAGATAAATTTGAAAATTACTGTTATATACTTATTTTTAATGAATTTATCACACTCTTGGACTTCTCCAGCAGTATTTTCATTTATAAACTTATACGCATTCTATTATTTTGAGTACTTACCTACCTTATACCTACATTACCGAATCTAACAATGTACTGACTAGATCAAACTGATCAGTTCTCGTGATTCAGGAAAGATTACTAAAATAGCGAGTAGTATCACTTAATTACAGATTAGAATTACTTTATACATGAGATATATTTATATTGAAGAATAACGTATATTATAATGTACTGTAATCATGCAAAAAGCATATTTTGCACAATTCAATCGCTTTTATCGAAATTATCAAATGCCACTGAATAGGCAAAATTCTCGCTATCAGTGCTTCGGGGATACATATTTAAAAACGGACTTCTCCCGTAAGAACGCAAGCAGTCGATTTTCAATAATTTCATTAAATACTTCCTCTTCCCTTCAAAGATTCATATTTCACAGATCTGTAGATACGTCTCACTTCTGTGTATTTCCGCCATCCGTTTTCTAATGATGGTCATTGGTTCGATGCCAGGCTCTTTTAAAATTCACCCATTTCATATGCATGGTTTATTTGGATAATTATTTTTAGGTACTTTACGAAGGATGGAGAGCAATAAACTGATGGTTCCACAAAAGGTCACGAGTCCGGTTCTCAGGGTAGTTCACCTTACCTCCATAAGAAATACAAGGGAAAAATAGAACACATGTTTAGGCACCTCCAAGTAGAAGTTTAACTTAAAATTTAGGGGATGTCGAAAGAACATGAAACTCAAGCGGAAAATATACTATCTTGATTTAGACTGACCTTAGTTCGACGCCCGAGCAGAAAAAAGCTACCATAACAAATGCATGGGATATCGAACTTAATTTAAAATACGCTGACGTAATGACTTAAGTTTCAATGGCATTTAAGAATTATAAAACTTTCGGATATATTTTCATCTATTTTTCATACGAAATATAAATCTCTTGATTGCCGTAAGCAAGCCAACTATTACTCGAATAAGTATACAGCTCTAGAATATTTTCGCCAGCGAGAAAATAAATTTAATATAAATTCTCCGAATAAAAAAAGTACTAATTTCAAAAATAATCCTAAAGTCGTTCTTTCTACTCAAGTTCGCGCAGTTAGTTAATTTAAAGTCGATCTTATTATAATGTTTTTACAAATTATCTAACTCGCTGAGCAGGATTCATTCAGGATGCATTCGAGCAGGAACTAAACGATTCACATGCATGATAATCGAGAGTACGCCGGGTAACATATTCCTCTAACAGCATCTTCTTAACATCATTCCAAGTATTGGAGTGATCTCTCACCATTAATTTAGATCGCCACCATTGATTCGCGCCTCACTTTTAGTGATTATCGGGAGGAGTTAAAAGGTCACATCCGCCGTTACAATGAATTCTCTCAGTTTTCTTTTATCGCCATCAAACTGTTCAGTAACGATCTTCCTTTCTTCCGAAATACTACGATGATCACCGCCATTTCCTCTGTCGCCTGGTTCAATCGATTTTTTACTAAGAGGAGGAATAAGTTTGGCTTACTTACAATTTTCCTTTATTTTCCAATGCTTACTCCGCTCGATGAGCAGGAACTCCTCGTTGTCGGTCAGCATCGTCCTCGTCAGTTGTCCTCGGTGACTGCGTCTTCGGTTAAAGAATTCTTATGCTCACAAACCCCGCACTCGAGATCAGTTTTTAATGCCGAATCCCAACGTCGACGATGTTGACGACGATTTTTCCTTAGAGTTGCATCAATGGGAAGGGTTTGCCGTTCAATAATAATCGGACAAGGGCTTATTGAAAATATGAAAGCAAATATTGCTTTTATTGCGATACAATCTCCCTCTTCTCTCCTTCGACGTTACATCCTGACTATCTGCAACCATCTCAGGATCCATCCTCTCTACGTTAGTTCTTCAAGGAACAACAAGGGTTACCCTAACACTCACCCCAGATGGGACACATTGTCAGCTGGGCGACATCAGGATTCATATGCGACAAAGGTCATTCGTCCTATTCTGGTGAAAATACATAAAATAGTATAAACACAAGCATAGATCTCTCCATGGACTATAAAATATATGGTATTTTTGCCAGTAGAGTTACATTAATATTTATTTTTCAATAATATATATAAATATTATAATTAGTATTCTTCAAAAATATTTTCACTAATACATCATTCATTAAAATTCATAACTATCATATAATTTATTTTCATAGGAAGAGGGTATGCTATTACATTTACAGAAGAGAAAAGCTCTTATTTTAGCCAAAGTCAGTGTGTTTTTACATTTAGCGTTTCAGCATACACTAAGCTCTCCTACTAGGACTATCTCTTTGTAGGTCATGTAGCACATATTTCAATATCCTTTCTTTTTTATTCTTGTTCCAAGAACTCATTAAAAATGAAGTTAGAGCATGCTTTTGAAATGCTCAGGAGAAAAAATTGCCCTTAGTTGAAGAATGCATGCAGTGCAAAAGGTGGCCAGAACAAATGGAAAATATTATAAGAAGATTAAGGAAAAATGGGCCACATAAGAAATTATGTCAAAACCAAGAGAGACTTTTCCCACAAAGGATAAAGAAAGGAACTATAAGCATTGTAATTCAGTACTACGTCCCAGAGAATTAATTACCTACAGATGACAATCATCTTTAGCACATAAATAGCAAATAAATGGGTTAATCATCTTTAATTTCTTTAGAGAAATTTAAGTTAATTAACAGTCTCTCAAGGCCTTAGCTGTGAGTAGTCAACTCCGGTTTCACTTTGGTTTTACACTTAATAATACATCAGGAAGGTTTGCAATACTGGATTTATAACAGAAGGATACTAAAAGAAGCGAATATCAAGAATAATGAGAGCATGAAGAAGGCCAGACCATGCCTAGTAATGGGGAAGAGACATTTTGGCCATACAGAAAGAAGATGAAACATCAACCACCAATAAGCACACAATACTGATTGTGTGTTTTCTGAGATTCATTGATGCATTTGAAATAAAGATGTATAGGATTGTAAAAGTTTATGATATGTATTCAATTTCATAACTTTGGAAGGAAGAAACAATAAAAAACACAGATATATTTGTAGAATGCTTGCAAAAACATTCGTCATGTCCTCCTCTATAAGGTGGAATATTTGTTGTGCTCAATTATAATCCAATCAAAAAAGCAAATTCTGCTAAGCAGAACATCTTAATATCTATACTACATTAAAATGGATAAAATGGCTATAAATTATTTAATATTCAGTGAAATTAATAAAATTTTTTCATCTCTCCCATCTTTTTCTGCAAAATATGTCAATTTTTCATATAGATCACAGTTTCAAGATACGCAAAAAATTACCAGATGACCATAACGCATTTTAAATTATCCCCATCCACATACCAAACAACTACTGCATCCTAATCCTGTAGTATCCTACATCAGTTGAGTTAAACAAGAATTTTAGAAGGGAATTTGGGCAGATATGAAGTGTCATGCATTCACGAGAAGAATAGGAATAAGAGCCAAACATTTAAGTAAACTATACTGGGCATCATTCCACTGTTCTTAAAGGCAAATTAAGAAATGGAAGGTTTGTTTGACATAAAGTGAGTCTTAAAGATGCCTCCTTATAAAACACAGCATAAAAATTTTTCTGAAAGAATTTATTTAGAGGTTAATGTTCTAATTCAATTTTTGGCCAGAATCTTTTTCTATATCAGTTGCCCAATAATACAAGGTACAGTTTCCTTTTGTTTTCAAACATTTTTCATAAATGTAAAATAATTTTTCCTTGGTATGTTAAAGAAAGAAAGAACAAACTTTGTTTAATTATTCAATATTTTCACAAACTTTGATCTTTCTTCATTATACTCTGAAATATCCTTCCACAAAGTAACGCCTGAACATACAGATCTCTCTCTATCCTTGTTTCATAGTTCATTGAATGGTACATCAATTAAATGAGCAAAAACAAAACATAATGATTTTTGTTATTATTGTCATTATTTTGAAACTTAGTAATTTTAAATATACATATATGTTTTTTTAAACACTGATAAAGATATTTACATGTTCATATATTCTAGAGAGATAATTATCTACAAATGACAATTATCTTTAGCACACAGTTTCATAGAAAGGGCCTTTCTGATTTCTTTGGATTATAAGATACACTTTATTTGATCTAATTTATAAATTATTAATAATATCTAAATGTATATGAACTAACAAACTTTAATTTTACGAAAAAATATTTCAGGACATACATCGCTCTCAAAGATTTGCTAATTTCACACAAGCAACAATCAACAACAACAATACAAGCATAATCGTTTCAAGATTGAATGACATAAATAAAGTATGTAATCATAGTGCCAAAAAAATTATTTCAAAAAATAATAAATGTTTCACTTCATACTAATCACCCTAATTTATAGTATGTTGTTTTTAAGGTAACTGAAGAAGAAGTTCACCCCCTGAGATCTAGAAGTAATATTTTATTATTCGAGCAAATCATAAGAATATCTTAATCCCTTACAAGTAACTCTGAAATGTAGTATACAATAGAATTATAGAGATATTCAATGGAAAATAACGGACCAGAATTATATGAATAGTAGTAAAGTAAAGGATGAATCATTTACTCAAATAATGAAAACCTTAATTTAAGCCTTGCTGATAAGCTTGTAGTAGTACATGGAAACTTAGTCTGAAAAAATTTCAGAGTACCTCTGTCTTTCATTTTCTTTGAAAGCAAACAACTCCCAGCAAAAACTGAGTTTTTGAGAAGGAACTCAATTAATATATATACTTTTACATAGATAAATGAAAGTTGAATTTTAAATGGCCATAAAAAATGATTTTTCTTAAACAGGACAAATGACAAATATATTATCTTGGAAACTTAAAAGGAAAGGTAAACTACACAAAGGAATAACATCTTTAAATGAATTGGTCATTACAGGTGCAGGCAAGGTATGTTTTCCTTGTAATAACGTCTTAAATAAATTATAATATGTATAATTTTATATTTACAATGGAATTAGGCGGAGTTACCAGTTAAGAACTTACTAAAACCGTTACTTTCAACTATATCGCGGTTCTCGCCCACAAAGCATTCTTTCCTCTTAATATTATAACTCAGTTTACAGGATTGCACCGGAACCACGAGAATCTTCTTAAATTTAAACCGATAAGTATATGTGCATAATGATAAAATCGGAGCTCCCTGAGACTAACGTTATATGAATCGGGTGAAGTTCTAGAAGAAATAATTCAATCATTTTGATTATCGTGTAAAATTAATGTTGATAATTAAAATTTTCCGACAACAACTCAGCTTGAAATCAGGGAAAATTAACCAGTGCACTTTCTAAAATAAGAAACTCCTACGGGACATCTCGCGGAGTTCTCGAGAACAAGACGTCTCGCAGTTCTCTTTGTTCGACGATGATTTTTGAAAGTTGAAGTTCGAATGACTCTATTAAGAAATTCAAAAAATAACAAAATAGTGAGTTCTTATGAATCTGCACGATAAAGAAAAACAATACTACATCCCATTGTTTCCAAATAAAAGAATATGTAGACTAAAAAATTCACACTGACGATCAATCGGATTGAGATAGCGACCGAAGTACAAGAAAGATACATTTGCCGCACGTCAAGAGCCCCGAAATCTATATGACACACTGGAATGTTTAAAAACGAAAGATTGCGGATAACTTGTCGTGCTACAATAAGGATTAGCAAATTCAATTTCCAGAGATTTTGATCTTACAGCATGTATGGCAACTGAACGTTCAACTTTGTTATGTTAAGAAAATCAGATGTTCCAATATAATTTATGATGTTTCAAATGCAACGTTACTTAGAGAACAATATGCGAAAGACGGAGTCAGTAATGAATGAAGAAAGAATAATCTAGTGCAAATTAAGACCAAGACTCTGCTTACCTCTCGGTTCAAAAGAAGAAGCAGAATCACGTGAGTAAATGAAGAGTATAGCATAAATTTCATACTCCATGGTAATCAGTCACTTATTCATACACGATACAGTTTCCTAGAACTATATCCGCCTTCCCACATCATCATTAAAAAAGCAACCATCATACAATTTAACGCGTCCTTGCCGACAAATGAGTAATTAATTGACTCACACGCGCAGTATTGGGTAAAAGCTGACTGCCAAATTAACTGAAGATTCTCAATTTTTTCTTGTCTGCTTAAGATTCGATCTTTGTATCACGTTATAAACCGCATTAATTAAATAAGATTAGGATGCTATTTCCAGCGGTTGGATCCATTTCAATTTTTCAGAAGCTGAGGTCTTATAAATAATTCATAAATGATTTAAAATCTTTCTACGCTGCACTACAGAAACGCATCAAAAGTACAATTTTCCGAAGTTATTTTGATGGAAATCGCAACCATATCATTTAAGCGTAGTTCGTGATAAATACCTTGGATTATTCATTGAACCTTTATTAGGAATTACTTATGAAAACTCTAGAGATCTGAGCCAAAAGAATTTTCTGATACGTAATGTGATTTCGATGAGTTAATTTCGGATTTTTTCATTTCAATGAACTTAATCTTGGGAAGGTAACGAAGCAAATGATTTGAACGTCATGTAATCATATGCAGGGTTCATGAACATTATAAATTCATTACTTTCCTTATCATTTTCCATCTACGACTCCTTGGTCACTTATTGTCCTATAAATTTTAATGTTTAAGATACCAAAAAATAATGGACTAGTATTGTAATGAAATTTGTTTGACGTTTTTCATGAACAGTTTATTTATTCATGCCTTTTTCTTTTCTTTTGTGTATAGTATTATAAAAGAACATTTTTAAGCATATAATAGGACATGCTTATCTTATCATGCTTGACAGGAGCATTAATATATACCTTTGTTTTCACGATAAATTAAATAATTTTTCAATCTATTCAGTTTTTTTTGCCAGTATTATCATCCTAAAAATTTTTATTCCTTAAAATGCATTGTTATTGAACTCATTGTGTGGTTCCAAATTCTGCAGTTTCTGCATCAGATAAAGAAAATATTAGAAAGGTTACCTTGAGCAATAGGCAGTTTAAAAGAAAATGCTCGCACAATGGATATGAAGTAGATGTTGAGCTACGATTGTTTGGGATTGAAGTGTTTGGTATGCATAAGAGGTAGCAAACTCATTTTACAGAATATCTGTTGTGATTATCTTTTACATTGCTTTGTAGTTAACTGGTCATGCAATAACGTACAAATAGCAATGATGTTGCTTTTCAATACAAAATAATGTATTTGCACCTATTGCTAAACTAATAAACAAAATTTTAACTCATAAAGGTTATTTAGTTTCAGTAATTCTGATATTTTATACATCGGATGTACATAAAAAAACTTGTGCCAAACAGTATTGATTTTGCTTTCCTTTACAAACTTTGTTAATTCTATCAAACAAGAAATATCTGCTGGCTGAAGGCATTTTATATACATATGGCATATTATTATTATGGCATATCATATAGTTGGTCAACTCTGTGATAGTTGTGAGCAGTCCTGCTTCTATAGCAGTTTCCAATAGAATTCTGAGATGTGGTCGTATTTCTTTAAGTTAAAAATCATGTTTGCATGTCATGTTTGCAGCCAGCAGATATTTCTTGTTTGATAGAATTAACAAAGTTTGTAAAGGAAAGCAAAATCAATACTGTTTGGCACAAGTTTTTTATGTACATCCGATGTATCAGAATTAAAATATCAGCAAACACGCCTTAAAAAAAATAATTTCACAAGGTGTGTTTTCATTAAAATGTGTAGAAACATAATGACAATGAGTAAAAAGCAAATATAATGGCTGATTTCTGGGGGTGGTCATGGATTAAGCTATTACAAAGAAGAAAGAACTTCCAGTAGGTGAAGTAGATGGGTATATATTATATTATTATTATATTAATTTTTATTTAATGTAAACAGGTTGCCCCAATTATATACATTACAATAAATAAACTCACATGCAAAACAACACAATACATAAAAATATAAACAAATATTAAATAATATCAAAATAGGATGAGGAAAAATACAAAAAAGTATAAATTTAAAATATATGTTAGGAATTGATGTTTATTATGTTAATCATAAATGTTAATAATGTTTCCTGGATAAAATGTTTGTCGTGTACTGTCTTAGAAAATTCATACATTTGTATGGCTATTTAACAATTCAAAAAATTCCTTCATGATAATTTTTTTTAATAAATGGATAATAAATATAATTTGCATTGTATCTTCAAAGTAATTAATAAACTCAACCTGAATCAAGAATAGTTACACTATGAGGTATATAAAATAATAACGTTTTACTAAAATGGGTATTCATTATTCTTGTAATATCATATGTACCTTATAGCAGTCCTGCTTCCATAGCAGTTTCCAATAGAATTCTGAGATGTGGTCGTATTTCTTTAAGTTAAAAATCAATCTAACGGAAGCATTCTGTGCCAGTTGAAGCTTATTAGCTAGTTCTTTGGTTAGATCTTGATAAACTATCTCACCGTAGTCAGAGTGGGGGATGTTTAAAGAGTTGACATTGATGATTAGCATCAAAGTGCTAATGTACTTTGATTAAGCTACATATGGCTTATTATTATTATGTCATATTATATAGTTGGTCAACTCTGTGATAGTTGTGAGCAGTCCTGCTTCCATAGCAGTTTCCAATAGAATTCTGAGATGTGGTCGTATTTCTTTAAGTTAAAAATCAATCTAACGGAAGCATTCTATGCCAGTTGAAGCTTATTAGCTAGTCCTTTGGTTTGATCTTGATAAACTATATCACAAAAAATAGCCATACAAATGTATGAATTTTCTAAGACAGTACACGACAAACATTTTATCCAGGAAACATTATTAACATTTATTATTAACATAATAAACATCACTTCCTAACATATATTTTAAATTTATACTTTCTTTAAAGCCAGCAGATATTTCTTGTTTGATAGAATTAACAAAGTTTGTAAAGCAAATCTTTGAGAGCGATGTATGTCCTGCAATATTTTTTCGTAAAATTAAAGTTTGTTAGTTCATGTACATTTAGATATTATTAATCATTTATAAATTAGATCAATTAAAGTGTATCTTATAAACCAAAGAAATTAGAAAGGCCCTTTCTATTAAACTATGTGCTAAAGATAATTGTCATTTGTAGATAATTATCTCTCTAGAATATATGAACATGTAAATATCTTTATCAGTGTTTAAAAAAAAACATATATGTATATTTAAAATTATTAAGTTTCAAAATAATGACAATAATAACAAAAATCATTATGTTTTGTTTTTGCTCATTTAATTGATGTACCATTCAATGAACTATGAAACAAGGATAGAGAGAGATCTGTATGTTCAGGCGTTACTTTGTGGAAGGATATTTCAGAGTATAATGAAGAAAGATCAAAGTTTGTGAAAATATTGAATAATTAAACAAAGTTTGTTCTTTCTTTCTTTAACATACCAAGGAAAAATTATTTTACATTTATGAAAAATGTTTGAAAACAAAAGGAAACTGTACCTTGTATTATTGGGCAACTGATATAGAAAAAGATTCTGGCCAAAAATTGAATTAGAACATTAACCTCTAAATAAATTCTTTCAGAAAAATTTTTATGCTGTGTTTTATAAGGAGGCAACTTTAAGACTCACTTTATGTCAAACAAACCTTCCATTTCTTAATTTGCCTTTAAGAACAGTGGAATGATGCCCAGTATAGTTTACTTAAATGTTTGGCTCTTATTCCTATTCTTCTCGTGAATGCATGACACTTCATATCTGCCCAAATTCCCTTCTAAAATTCTTGTTTAACTCAACTGATGTAGGATACTACAGGATTAGGATGCAGTAGTTGTTTGGTATGTGGATGGGGATAATTTAAAATGCGTTATGGTCATCTGGTAATTTTTTGCGTATCTTGAAACTGTGATCTATATGAAAAATTGACATATTTTGCAGAAAAAGATGGGAGAGATGAAAAAATTTTATTAATTTCACTGAATATTAAATAATTTATAGCCATTTTATCCATTTTAATGTAGTATAGATATTAAGATGTTCTGCTTAGCAGAATTTGCTTTTTTGATTGGATTATAATTGAGCACAACAAATATTCCACCTTATAGAGGAGGACATGACGAATGTTTTTGCAAGCATTCTACAAATATATCTGTGTTTTTTATTGTTTCTTCCTTCCAAAGTTATGAAATTGAATACATATCATAAACTTTTACAATCCTATACATCTTTATTTCAAATGCATCAATGAATCTCAGAAAACACACAATCAGTATTGTGTGCTTATTGGTGGTTGATGTTTCATCTTCTTTCTGTATGGCCAAAATGTCTCTTCCCCATTACTAGGCATGGTCTGGCCTTCTTCATGCTCTCATTATTCTTGATATTCGCTTCTTTTAGTATCCTTCTGTTATAAATCCAGTATTGCAAACCTTCCTGATGTATTATTAAGTGTAAAACCAAAGTGAAACCGGAGTTGACTACTCACAGCTAAGGCCTTGAGAGACTGTTAATTAACTTAAATTTCTCTAAAGAAATTAAAGATGATTAACCCATTTATTTGCTATTTATGTGCTAAAGATGATTGTCATCTGTAGGTAATTAATTCTCTGGGACGTAGTACTGAATTACAATGCTTATAGTTCCTTTCTTTATCCTTTGTGGGAAAAGTCTCTCTTGGTTTTGACATAATTTCTTATGTGGCCCATTTTTCCTTAATCTTCTTATAATATTTTCCATTTGTTCTGGCCACCTTTTGCACTGCATGCATTCTTCAACTAAGGGCAATTTTTTCTCCTGAGCATTTCAAAAGCATGCTCTAACTTCATTTTTAATGAGTTCTTGGAACAAGAATAAAAAAGAAAGGATATTGAAATATGTGCTACATGACCTACAAAGAGATAGTCCTAGTAGGAGAGCTTAGTGTATGCTGAAACGCTAAATGTAAAAACACACTGACTTTGGCTAAAATAAGAGCTTTTCTCTTCTGTAAATGTAATAGCATACCCTCTTCCTATGAAAATAAATTATATGATAGTTATGAATTTTAATGAATGATGTATTAGTGAAAATATTTTTGAAGAATACTAATTATAATATTTATATATATTATTGAAAAATAAATATTAATGTAACTCTACTGGCAAAAATACCATATATTTTATAGTCCATGGAGAGATCTATGCTTGTGTTTATACTATTTTATGTATTTTCACCAGAATAGGACGAATGACCTTTGTCGCATATGAATCCTGATGTCGCCCAGCTGACAATGTGTCCCATCTGGGGTGAGTGTTAGGGTAACCCTTGTTGTTCCTTGAAGAACTAACGTAGAGAGGATGGATCCTGAGATGGTTGCAGATAGTCAGGATGTAACGTCGAAGGAGAGAAGAGGGAGATTGTATCGCAATAAAAGCAATATTTGCTTTCATATTTTCAATAAGCCCTTGTCCGATTATTATTGAACGGCAAACCCTTCCCATTGATGCAACTCTAAGGAAAAATCGTCGTCAACATCGTCGACGTTGGGATTCGGCATTAAAAACTGATCTCGAGTGCGGGGTTTGTGAGCATAAGAATTCTTTAACCGAAGACGCAGTCACCGAGGACAACTGACGAGGACGATGCTGACCGACAACGAGGAGTTCCTGCTCATCGAGCGGAGTAAGCATTGGAAAATAAAGGAAAATTGTAAGTAAGCCAAACTTATTCCTCCTCTTAGTAAAAAATCGATTGAACCAGGCGACAGAGGAAATGGCGGTGATCATCGTAGTATTTCGGAAGAAAGGAAGATCGTTACTGAACAGTTTGATGGCGATAAAAGAAAACTGAGAGAATTCATTGTAACGGCGGATGTGACCTTTTAACTCCTCCCGATAATCACTAAAAGTGAGGCGCGAATCAATGGTGGCGATCTAAATTAATGGTGAGAGATCACTCCAATACTTGGAATGATGTTAAGAAGATGCTGTTAGAGGAATATGTTACCCGGCGTACTCTCGATTATCATGCATGTGAATCGTTTAGTTCCTGCTCGAATGCATCCTGAATGAATCCTGCTCAGCGAGTTAGATAATTTGTAAAAACATTATAATAAGATCGACTTTAAATTAACTAACTGCGCGAACTTGAGTAGAAAGAACGACTTTAGGATTATTTTTGAAATTAGTACTTTTTTTATTCGGAGAATTTATATTAAATTTATTTTCTCGCTGGCGAAAATATTCTAGAGCTGTATACTTATTCGAGTAATAGTTGGCTTGCTTACGGCAATCAAGAGATTTATATTTCGTATGAAAAATAGATGAAAATATATCCGAAAGTTTTATAATTCTTAAATGCCATTGAAACTTAAGTCATTACGTCAGCGTATTTTAAATTAAGTTCGATATCCCATGCATTTGTTATGGTAGCTTTTTTCTGCTCGGGCGTCGAACTAAGGTCAGTCTAAATCAAGATAGTATATTTTCCGCTTGAGTTTCATGTTCTTTCGACATCCCCTAAATTTTAAGTTAAACTTCTACTTGGAGGTGCCTAAACATGTGTTCTATTTTTCCCTTGTATTTCTTATGGAGGTAAGGTGAACTACCCTGAGAACCGGACTCGTGACCTTTTGTGGAACCATCAGTTTATTGCTCTCCATCCTTCGTAAAGTACCTAAAAATAATTATCCAAATAAACCATGCATATGAAATGGGTGAATTTTAAAAGAGCCTGGCATCGAACCAATGACCATCATTAGAAAACGGATGGCGGAAATACACAGAAGTGAGACGTATCTACAGATCTGTGAAATATGAATCTTTGAAGGGAAGAGGAAGTATTTAATGAAATTATTGAAAATCGACTGCTTGCGTTCTTACGGGAGAAGTCCGTTTTTAAATATGTATCCCCGAAGCACTGATAGCGAGAATTTTGCCTATTCAGTGGCATTTGATAATTTCGATAAAAGCGATTGAATTGTGCAAAATATGCTTTTTGCATGATTACAGTACATTATAATATACGTTATTCTTCAATATAAATATATCTCATGTATAAAGTAATTCTAATCTGTAATTAAGTGATACTACTCGCTATTTTAGTAATCTTTCCTGAATCACGAGAACTGATCAGTTTCATCTAGTCAGTACATTGTTAGATTCGGTAATGTAGGTATAAGGTAGGTAAGTACTCAAAATAATAGAATGCGTATAAGTTTATAAATGAAAATACTGCTGGAGAAGTCTAAGCTGCTAAGCAGAACATCTTAATATCTATACTACATTAAAATGGATAAAATGGCTATAAATTATTTAATATTCAGTGAAATTAATAAAATTTTTTCATCTCTCCCATCTTTTTCTGCAAAATATGTCAATTTTTCATATAGATCACAGTTTCAAGATACGCAAAAAATTACCAGATGACCATAACGCATTTTAAATTATCCCCATCCACATACCAAACAACTACTGCATCCTAATCCTGTAGTATCCTACATCAGTTGAGTTAAACAAGAATTTTAGAAGGGAATTTGGGCAGATATGAAGTGTCATGCATTCACGAGAAGAATAGGAATAAGAGCCAAACATTTAAGTAAACTATACTGGGCATCATTCCACTGTTCTTAAAGGCAAATTAAGAAATGGAAGGTTTGTTTGACATAAAGTGAGTCTTAAAGTTGCCTCCTTATAAAACACAGCATAAAAATTTTTCTGAAAGAATTTATTTAGAGGTTAATGTTCTAATTCAATTTTTGGCCAGAATCTTTTTCTATATCAGTTGCCCAATAATACAAGGTACAGTTTCCTTTTGTTTTCAAACATTTTTCATAAATGTAAAATAATTTTTCCTTGGTATGTTAAAGAAAGAAAGAACAAACTTTGTTTAATTATTCAATATTTTCACAAACTTTGATCTTTCTTCATTATACTCTGAAATATCCTTCCACAAAGTAACGCCTGAACATACAGATCTCTCTCTATCCTTGTTTCATAGTTCATTGAATGGTACATCAATTAAATGAGCAAAA
Organism: Pantala flavescens; assembly: GCA_020796165.1. Taxonomy (NCBI): domain Eukaryota; kingdom Metazoa; phylum Arthropoda; class Insecta; order Odonata; family Libellulidae; genus Pantala; species Pantala flavescens. The sequence goes on from CM036886.1 coordinate 31,292,210, forward strand.
ACAAAACATAATGATTTTTGTTATTATTGTCATTATTTTGAAACTTAATAATTTTAAATATACATATATGTTTTTTTTTAAACACTGATAAAGATATTTACATGTTCATATATTCTAGAGAGATAATTATCTACAAATGACAATTATCTTTAGCACATAGTTTAATAGAAAGGGCCTTTCTAATTTCTTTGGTTTATAAGATACACTTTAATTGATCTAATTTATAAATGATTAATAATATCTAAATGTACATGAACTAACAAACTTTAATTTTACGAAAAAATATTGCAGGACATACATCGCTCTCAAAGATTTGCTTTACAAACTTTGTTAATTCTATCAAACAAGAAATATCTGCTGGCTTTAAAGAAAGTATAAATTTAAAATATATGTTAGGAAGTGATGTTTATTATGTTAATAATAAATGTTAATAATGTTTCCTGGATAAAATGTTTGTCGTGTACTGTCTTAGAAAATTCATACATTTGTATGGCTATTTTTTGTGATATAGTTTATCAAGATCAAACCAAAGGACTAGCTAATAAGCTTCAACTGGCATAGAATGCTTCCGTTAGATTGATTTTTAACTTAAAGAAATACGACCACATCTCAGAATTCTATTGGAAACTGCTATGGAAGCAGGACTGCTCACAACTATCACAGAGTTGACCAACTATATAATATGACATAATAATAATAAGCCATATGTAGCTTAATCAAAGTACATTAGCACTTTGATGCTAATCATCAATGTCAACTCTTTAAACATCCCCCACTCTGACTACGGTGAGATAGTTTATCAAGATCTAACCAAAGAACTAGCTAATAAGCTTCAACTGGCACAGAATGCTTCCGTTAGATTGATTTTTAACTTAAAGAAATACGACCACATCTCAGAATTCTATTGGAAACTGCTATGGAAGCAGGACTGCTATAAGGTACATATGATATTACAAGAATAATGAATACCCATTTTAGTAAAACGTTATTATTTTATATACCTCATAGTGTAACTATTCTTGATTCAGGTTGAGTTTATTAATTACTTTGAAGATACAATGCAAATTATATTTATTATCCATTTATTAAAAAAAATTATCATGAAGGAATTTTTTGAATTGTTAAATAGCCATACAAATGTATGAATTTTCTAAGACAGTACACGACAAACATTTTATCCAGGAAACATTATTAACATTTATGATTAACATAATAAACATCAATTCCTAACATATATTTTAAATTTATACTTTTTTGTATTTTTCCTCATCCTATTTTGATATTATTTAATATTTGTTTATATTTTTATGTATTGTGTTGTTTTGCATGTGAGTTTATTTATTGTAATGTATATAATTGGGGCAACCTGTTTACATTAAATAAAAATTAATATAATAATAATATAATATATACCCATCTACTTCACCTACTGGAAGTTCTTTCTTCTTTGTAATAGCTTAATCCATGACCACCCCCAGAAATCAGCCATTATATTTGCTTTTTACTCATTGTCATTATGTTTCTACACATTTTAATGAAAACACACCTTGTGAAATTATTTTTTTTAAGGCGTGTTTGCTGATATTTTAATTCTGATACATCGGATGTACATAAAAAACTTGTGCCAAACAGTATTGATTTTGCTTTCCTTTACAAACTTTGTTAATTCTATCAAACAAGAAATATCTGCTGGCTGCAAACATGACATGCAAACATGATTTTTAACTTAAAGAAATACGACCACATCTCAGAATTCTATTGGAAACTGCTATAGAAGCAGGACTGCTCACAACTATCACAGAGTTGACCAACTATATGATATGCCATAATAATAATATGCCATATGTATATAAAATGCCTTCAGCCAGCAGATATTTCTTGTTTGATAGAATTAACAAAGTTTGTAAAGGAAAGCAAAATCAATACTGTTTGGCACAAGTTTTTTTATGTACATCCGATGTATAAAATATCAGAATTACTGAAACTAAATAACCTTTATGAGTTAAAATTTTGTTTATTAGTTTAGCAATAGGTGCAAATACATTATTTTGTATTGAAAAGCAACATCATTGCTATTTGTACGTTATTGCATGACCAGTTAACTACAAAGCAATGTAAAAGATAATCACAACAGATATTCTGTAAAATGAGTTTGCTACCTCTTATGCATACCAAACACTTCAATCCCAAACAATCGTAGCTCAACATCTACTTCATATCCATTGTGCGAGCATTTTCTTTTAAACTGCCTATTGCTCAAGGTAACCTTTCTAATATTTTCTTTATCTGATGCAGAAACTGCAGAATTTGGAACCACACAATGAGTTCAATAACAATGCATTTTAAGGAATAAAAATTTTTAGGATGATAATACTGGCAAAAAAAACTGAATAGATTGAAAAATTATTTAATTTATCGTGAAAACAAAGGTATATATTAATGCTCCTGTCAAGCATGATAAGATAAGCATGTCCTATTATATGCTTAAAAATGTTCTTTTATAATACTATACACAAAAGAAAAGAAAAAGGCATGAATAAATAAACTGTTCATGAAAAACGTCAAACAAATTTCATTACAATACTAGTCCATTATTTTTTGGTATCTTAAACATTAAAATTTATAGGACAATAAGTGACCAAGGAGTCGTAGATGGAAAATGATAAGGAAAGTAATGAATTTATAATGTTCATGAACCCTGCATATGATTACATGACGTTCAAATCATTTGCTTCGTTACCTTCCCAAGATTAAGTTCATTGAAATGAAAAAATCCGAAATTAACTCATCGAAATCACATTACGTATCAGAAAATTCTTTTGGCTCAGATCTCTAGAGTTTTCATAAGTAATTCCTAATAAAGGTTCAATGAATAATCCAAGGTATTTATCACGAACTACGCTTAAATGATATGGTTGCGATTTCCATCAAAATAACTTCGGAAAATTGTACTTTTGATGCGTTTCTGTAGTGCAGCGTAGAAAGATTTTAAATCATTTATGAATTATTTATAAGACCTCAGCTTCTGAAAAATTGAAATGGATCCAACCGCTGGAAATAGCATCCTAATCTTATTTAATTAATGCGGTTTATAACGTGATACAAAGATCGAATCTTAAGCAGACAAGAAAAAATTGAGAATCTTCAGTTAATTTGGCAGTCAGCTTTTACCCAATACTGCGCGTGTGAGTCAATTAATTACTCATTTGTCGGCAAGGACGCGTTAAATTGTATGATGGTTGCTTTTTTAATGATGATGTGGGAAGGCGGATATAGTTCTAGGAAACTGTATCGTGTATGAATAAGTGACTGATTACCATGGAGTATGAAATTTATGCTATACTCTTCATTTACTCACGTGATTCTGCTTCTTCTTTTTGAACCGAGAGGTAAGCAGAGTCTTGGTCTTAATTTGCACTAGATTATTCTTTCTTCATTCATTACTGACTCCGTCTTTCGCATATTGTTCTCTAAGTAACGTTGCATTTGAAACATCATAAATTATATTGGAACATCTGATTTTCTTAACATAACAAAGTTGAACGTTCAGTTGCCATACATGCTGTAAGATCAAAATCTCTGGAAATTGAATTTGCTAATCCTTATTGTAGCACGACAAGTTATCCGCAATCTTTCGTTTTTAAACATTCCAGTGTGTCATATAGATTTCGGGGCTCTTGACGTGCGGCAAATGTATCTTTCTTGTACTTCGGTCGCTATCTCAATCCGATTGATCGTCAGTGTGAATTTTTTAGTCTACATATTCTTTTATTTGGAAACAATGGGATGTAGTATTGTTTTTCTTTATCGTGCAGATTCATAAGAACTCACTATTTTGTTATTTTTTGAATTTCTTAATAGAGTCATTCGAACTTCAACTTTCAAAAATCATCGTCGAACAAAGAGAACTGCGAGACGTCTTGTTCTCGAGAACTCCGCGAGATGTCCCGTAGGAGTTTCTTATTTTAGAAAGTGCACTGGTTAATTTTCCCTGATTTCAAGCTGAGTTGTTGTCGGAAAATTTTAATTATCAACATTAATTTTACACGATAATCAAAATGATTGAATTATTTCTTCTAGAACTTCACCCGATTCATATAACGTTAGTCTCAGGGAGCTCCGATTTTATCATTATGCACATATACTTATCGGTTTAAATTTAAGAAGATTCTCGTGGTTCCGGTGCAATCCTGTAAACTGAGTTATAATATTAAGAGGAAAGAATGCTTTGTGGGCGAGAACCGCGATATAGTTGAAAGTAACGGTTTTAGTAAGTTCTTAACTGGTAACTCCGCCTAATTCCATTGTAAATATAAAATTATACATATTATAATTTATTTAAGACGTTATTACAAGGAAAACATACCTTGCCTGCACCTGTAATGACCAATTCATTTAAAGATGTTATTCCTTTGTGTAGTTTACCTTTCCTTTTAAGTTTCCAAGATAATATATTTGTCATTTGTCCTGTTTAAGAAAAATCATTTTTTATGGCCATTTAAAATTCAACTTTCATTTATCTATGTAAAAGTATATATATTAATTGAGTTCCTTCTCAAAAACTCAGTTTTTGCTGGGAGTTGTTTGCTTTCAAAGAAAATGAAAGACAGAGGTACTCTGAAATTTTTTCAGACTAAGTTTCCATGTACTACTACAAGCTTATCAGCAAGGCTTAAATTAAGGTTTTCATTATTTGAGTAAATGATTCATCCTTTACTTTACTACTATTCATATAATTCTGGTCCGTTATTTTCCATTGAATATCTCTATAATTCTATTGTATACTACATTTCAGAGTTACTTGTAAGGGATTAAGATATTCTTATGATTTGCTCGAATAATAAAATATTACTTCTAGATCTCAGGGGGTGAACTTCTTCTTCAGTTACCTTAAAAACAACATACTATAAATTAGGGTGATTAGTATGAAGTGAAACATTTATTATTTTTTGAAATAATTTTTTTGGCACTATGATTACATACTTTATTTATGTCATTCAATCTTGAAACGATTATGCTTGTATTGTTGTTGTTGATTGTTGCTTGTGTGAAATTAGCAAATCTTTGAGAGCGATGTATGTCCTGAAATATTTTTTCGTAAAATTAAAGTTTGTTAGTTCATATACATTTAGATATTATTAATAATTTATAAATTAGATCAAATAAAGTGTATCTTATAATCCAAAGAAATCAGAAAGGCCCTTTCTATGAAACTGTGTGCTAAAGATAATTGTCATTTGTAGATAATTATCTCTCTAGAATATATGAACATGTAAATATCTTTATCAGTGTTTAAAAAAACATATATGTATATTTAAAATTACTAAGTTTCAAAATAATGACAATAATAACAAAAATCATTATGTTTTGTTTTTGCTCATTTAATTGATGTACCATTCAATGAACTATGAAACAAGGATAGAGAGAGATCTGTATGTTCAGGCGTTACTTTGTGGAAGGATATTTCAGAGTATAATGAAGAAAGATCAAAGTTTGTGAAAATATTGAATAATTAAACAAAGTTTGTTCTTTCTTTCTTTAACATACCAAGGAAAAATTATTTTACATTTATGAAAAATGTTTGAAAACAAAAGGAAACTGTACCTTGTATTATTGGGCAACTGATATAGAAAAAGATTCTGGCCAAAAATTGAATTAGAACATTAACCTCTAAATAAATTCTTTCAGAAAAATTTTTATGCTGTGTTTTATAAGGAGGCATCTTTAAGACTCACTTTATGTCAAACAAACCTTCCATTTCTTAATTTGCCTTTAAGAACAGTGGAATGATGCCCAGTATAGTTTACTTAAATGTTTGGCTCTTATTCCTATTCTTCTCGTGAATGCATGACACTTCATATCTGCCCAAATTCCCTTCTAAAATTCTTGTTTAACTCAACTGATGTAGGATACTACAGGATTAGGATGCAGTAGTTGTTTGGTATGTGGATGGGGATAATTTAAAATGCGTTATGGTCATCTGGTAATTTTTTGCGTATCTTGAAACTGTGATCTATATGAAAAATTGACATATTTTGCAGAAAAAGATGGGAGAGATGAAAAAATTTTATTAATTTCACTGAATATTAAATAATTTATAGCCATTTTATCCATTTTAATGTAGTATAGATATTAAGATGTTCTGCTTAGCAGAATTTGCTTTTTTGATTGGATTATAATTGAGCACAACAAATATTCCACCTTATAGAGGAGGACATGACGAATGTTTTTGCAAGCATTCTACAAATATATCTGTGTTTTTTATTGTTTCTTCCTTCCAAAGTTATGAAATTGAATACATATCATAAACTTTTACAATCCTATACATCTTTATTTCAAATGCATCAATGAATCTCAGAAAACACACAATCAGTATTGTGTGCTTATTGGTGGTTGATGTTTCATCTTCTTTCTGTATGGCCAAAATGTCTCTTCCCCATTACTAGGCATGGTCTGGCCTTCTTCATGCTCTCATTATTCTTGATATTCGCTTCTTTTAGTATCCTTCTGTTATAAATCCAGTATTGCAAACCTTCCTGATGTATTATTAAGTGTAAAACCAAAGTGAAACCGGAGTTGACTACTCACAGCTAAGGCCTTGAGAGACTGTTAATTAACTTAAATTTCTCTAAAGAAATTAAAGATGATTAACCCATTTATTTGCTATTTATGTGCTAAAGATGATTGTCATCTGTAGGTAATTAATTCTCTGGGACGTAGTACTGAATTACAATGCTTATAGTTCCTTTCTTTATCCTTTGTGGGAAAAGTCTCTCTTGGTTTTGACATAATTTCTTATGTGGCCCATTTTTCCTTAATCTTCTTATAATATTTTCCATTTGTTCTGGCCACCTTTTGCACTGCATGCATTCTTCAACTAAGGGCAATTTTTTCTCCTGAGCATTTCAAAAGCATGCTCTAACTTCATTTTTAATGAGTTCTTGGAACAAGAATAAAAAAGAAAGGATATTGAAATATGTGCTACATGACCTACAAAGAGATAGTCCTAGTAGGAGAGCTTAGTGTATGCTGAAACGCTAAATGTAAAAACACACTGACTTTGGCTAAAATAAGAGCTTTTCTCTTCTGTAAATGTAATAGCATACCCTCTTCCTATGAAAATAAATTATATGATAGTTATGAATTTTAATGAATGATGTATTAGTGAAAATATTTTTGAAGAATACTAATTATAATATTTATATATATTATTGAAAAATAAATATTAATGTAACTCTACTGGCAAAAATACCATATATTTTATAGTCCATGGAGAGATCTATGCTTGTGTTTATACTATTTTATGTATTTTCACCAGAATAGGACGAATGACCTTTGTCGCATATGAATCCTGATGTCGCCCAGCTGACAATGTGTCCCATCTGGGGTGAGTGTTAGGGTAACCCTTGTTGTTCCTTGAAGAACTAACGTAGAGAGGATGGATCCTGAGATGGTTGCAGATAGTCAGGATGTAACGTCGAAGGAGAGAAGAGGGAGATTGTATCGCAATAAAAGCAATATTTGCTTTCATATTTTCAATAAGCCCTTGTCCGATTATTATTGAACGGCAAACCCTTCCCATTGATGCAACTCTAAGGAAAAATCGTCGTCAACATCGTCGACGTTGGGATTCGGCATTAAAAACTGATCTCGAGTGCGGGGTTTGTGAGCATAAGAATTCTTTAACCGAAGACGCAGTCACCGAGGACAACTGACGAGGACGATGCTGACCGACAACGAGGAGTTCCTGCTCATCGAGCGGAGTAAGCATTGGAAAATAAAGGAAAATTGTAAGTAAGCCAAACTTATTCCTCCTCTTAGTAAAAAATCGATTGAACCAGGCGACAGAGGAAATGGCGGTGATCATCGTAGTATTTCGGAAGAAAGGAAGATCGTTACTGAACAGTTTGATGGCGATAAAAGAAAACTGAGAGAATTCATTGTAACGGCGGATGTGACCTTTTAACTCCTCCCGATAATCACTAAAAGTGAGGCGCGAATCAATGGTGGCGATCTAAATTAATGGTGAGAGATCACTCCAATACTTGGAATGATGTTAAGAAGATGCTGTTAGAGGAATATGTTACCCGGCGTACTCTCGATTATCATGCATGTGAATCGTTTAGTTCCTGCTCGAATGCATCCTGAATGAATCCTGCTCAGCGAGTTAGATAATTTGTAAAAACATTATAATAAGATCGACTTTAAATTAACTAACTGCGCGAACTTGAGTAGAAAGAACGACTTTAGGATTATTTTTGAAATTAGTACTTTTTTTATTCGGAGAATTTATATTAAATTTATTTTCTCGCTGGCGAAAATATTCTAGAGCTGTATACTTATTCGAGTAATAGTTGGCTTGCTTACGGCAATCAAGAGATTTATATTTCGTATGAAAAATAGATGAAAATATATCCGAAAGTTTTATAATTCTTAAATGCCATTGAAACTTAAGTCATTACGTCAGCGTATTTTAAATTAAGTTCGATATCCCATGCATTTGTTATGGTAGCTTTTTTCTGCTCGGGCGTCGAACTAAGGTCAGTCTAAATCAAGATAGTATATTTTCCGCTTGAGTTTCATGTTCTTTCGACATCCCCTAAATTTTAAGTTAAACTTCTACTTGGAGGTGCCTAAACATGTGTTCTATTTTTCCCTTGTATTTCTTATGGAGGTAAGGTGAACTACCCTGAGAACCGGACTCGTGACCTTTTGTGGAACCATCAGTTTATTGCTCTCCATCCTTCGTAAAGTACCTAAAAATAATTATCCAAATAAACCATGCATATGAAATGGGTGAATTTTAAAAGAGCCTGGCATCGAACCAATGACCATCATTAGAAAACGGATGGCGGAAATACACAGAAGTGAGACGTATCTACAGATCTGTGAAATATGAATCTTTGAAGGGAAGAGGAAGTATTTAATGAAATTATTGAAAATCGACTGCTTGCGTTCTTACGGGAGAAGTCCGTTTTTAAATATGTATCCCCGAAGCACTGATAGCGAGAATTTTGCCTATTCAGTGGCATTTGATAATTTCGATAAAAGCGATTGAATTGTGCAAAATATGCTTTTTGCATGATTACAGTACATTATAATATACGTTATTCTTCAATATAAATATATCTCATGTATAAAGTAATTCTAATCTGTAATTAAGTGATACTACTCGCTATTTTAGTAATCTTTCCTGAATCACGAGAACTGATCAGTTTGATCTAGTCAGTACATTGTTAGATTCGGTAATGTAGGTATAAGGTAGGTAAGTACTCAAAATAATAGAATGCGTATAAGTTTATAAATGAAAATACTGCTGGAGAAGTCCAAGAGTGTGATAAATTCATTAAAAATAAGTATATAACAGTAATTTTCAAATTTATCTTGAAAATATGAAATATTAGCAATAATTTTGTGAACATTATTTAATACGGCGCACCGTCGTGCCATCGAATCTGCTCACTGACATTATTATAAAAATATCGTTTAAATTTCAATTCTCCTTTACAATATTGTATTCCGGTACGGTTTTCAACTTCCTGTAGATTATAGCCTAGTGTGGGATGTTCCGTGTAGAATTTACGTTATGAAATCCTTTTCCCAGCTTAGATTTCACAGATTAAAAGGTTTTGCATAGAAGAAAAATCACTCATTATTTATGCTTTAAAAATACATATTGTACTGTGTAGCTTCGAAAAATTAAACTGTAGAATATACACGGGGAACATTCATTATCCTAAGATATAAAGCAAATGCATATCCTGAAAAATAATCATTTGTATACACCTTATAAGAAACTAATGATATATTTTTTTGATTTGATGTTAATACTTAAAAAAGCTAAACCTTGAACCTTCAATTTGTAAATTATAAAATTTTAAAAATTGTGTTAGCGAAAAAAGGGTTTTCTTTTTTTTATATATATTCCACTGATATATTACTACCAAAATGTTCATTCAATTGCCATTTATCAGTCAGTCAGTGGCTGTGGAAGGGTTGAGACGTGTTTTTAGGTAGCTCAGTAGCGAAAGGGAAATCAGCGGGATGGCTGGGATCGAGTGTTTTTTGTGTAAGAGGAAGGTGATGAGGGGCGTTCAGTGCGTGAAATGTGGTTTAGCTTTGGAAAAGTGCAGGAAGCGAGCGAGGAGGTTTGGATGCAGTAGGGACAGCGAAAGGAAGATATCGGAGGAAATGTACCAAATGATATTTAAGCTAAAGAAGGAGCTGAGAAGGAAAGAATTAGCTCACTCGAGTCGGAAAACAGGGATTTAAGAGAGGGAAAAAATGATAGTGAAGGATGGATGAAAGTGGAAAAGAAAAATACAAAAAAGAAAGATGTACTGGTGATGGGCGATTCGATGCTTAGGTACAGCGGTGACGCATGCAGAGAAAAGGGTGGTGTGCTATCCAGGGGGAGGAGCTTGAGACGGAAATAGAGAAAATGGGCAAGAAGGTAGTTTTGTTGCATGTGGGAACAAATGATATTGGCAGAGAGTGAGGACCATGTGGTTGGGCACGTGTGGGATCAAACTTGGCTTTGGGAAAGCGAATATTGTAGTGAGTGGTATAATCAAGAGAGAGGATGTGTCGAACTATAGGATAGATAAATAAAGGTATTGAGTGGACATGTAAAGCTAAGGGTGTTACATTCGTGGATCCAAAATTTTGGATAGATAGGAAAGATTTTGGAAGAGATGGACTTCACTTGAATAGAGAAGGTAATAAAAAGCTTGGACAGTTGTTTTGTAGGGTTGTTGACAATCTGAAGAGATCACAGCCATACAAATCCCCAGTGATGGGGAAGTGCAAAAGAGCTGGAATCTTTCATAGCGAAGGCGGAAAAAGCTGAGATGAATAAAAATGTACTTAGGAAAACGGAGCTTAAGGGTGAAATATATGTTGACGAAGGTAAGTGCTTAAGGGTGGTACAGGTAAATTGTCGTAGTATTGTGAATAAGAAAAACGAATTTAGCAGTTTAATTGAAGATAGTGATCCAAGTATCGTAGTAGGTACCGAGTCGTGGTTAACAGATGATATTTTTCGGACGAAATATTTCCTTTAAATTTCAGTGTATATCGGAGGGATTCTGGCACAAAAGGGGAGGGGTATTTATTTGCGTGAAAAACAACATTGCTAGCTCGTTGGAATGGGTTTTTGAAGATGCCGAAATATTATGCGTAAAAATTTTAAGTCCAAATAGAATGCCTCTACGAATAATAGTAGTATACAGAAGCCATAATAAGAGCCTGGAATCTTTGGATAAATTAAATATGTACGGTACTGGGATCGAGTGTATTGCGTACGATTTTTTAAAGCGTGAGGAAATTTAATTTTTTACGTACCAACTGCCCGAAAAACGTAACTCTGATTATGTTGTTAAGCATCTGCGTATCAATACGAATGTCACAGAATTAAAAGAAGAGCTCGCCTCTCTCGGCTTTGATGTTGTTTCAATTGCTCCACTCTCAACTACTAAACCGTCCGCGTCAGAAGCGGCTGAAGGAATTGCATTCGTCCCACGTCGGCCAATACCGGTTTTCAAAATTACGTTGTCTCCTATTAACGATCTCAAAAAATTTGAAAAAATAAAAACTTTAGCTGAAGTCTCGGTAGAAGTTCTAAACTATACGAAAGCTCTACTTCAATGCTTTAACTGCCTAGAATTCGGTCATACCCGTAACTTCTGTCATGTGACGCCAAAATGCTCTGTTTGTGGGGGCCTCACCTCTTAAAAAATTGTCCTTCACCGCCGAACACCAAAGCAACTTGTATCCACTGTGGAGGAGAACACTCCTCCACCTACAAGGGATGCCCTAAATTTAAAGAATTACGACGCAACATCATAACAAAAACAAGAGACTTCAAGCGAACGCGCAGACGGACGTTGACCTCACCTCCCCTTCTATCTTCCCCTCGCTTCGTGCTCCATACGCAACAGCTGCCACCTCCCCTCCGCCGCCTCTCCTTCACTTCAACCGCTTCGTACCCTCTCATACATCAGCTGCTCAGAATAACCTAACCGCTTCCCCTCCCCTACCGCACAACCAAAACAAACATTCTCTCTCTCTGCTCAACAACTTCTCCCTAAAATTCTTACCGCTCTCACTACAGTTCTCTCCGCTCCTTTTATTAAAGACATGTTCTTTACCTTCTTTGCAGAGGCCCTAAAATTAGTCAATGAATTTTGTAACTAACGTGATGTCGTGGAATGCTTGTAGCATTCGCGGTAGACTGCCTGAGTTGTCTGATTTCTGCTACGATAACATTATTCGAAACGCTTTTATCCAAGAAACTCGACTCCAACCTCAACATAAATTGTTCTCACCAAATTATAATATTCTCCGATTAGATACCGGCCTCTCCTCCAATGGATTAGCAATTTTTTTCGACAAAGAACTTCAATTTCGTCCACTTCCGATCCCAAAACTGCAAAGCGTAGATATTATAGGCATTGAAATCAACTTTAGTAATATTCATCTTCAACTGTACAACGTCTACGTCAAACACGGACGCCTGTCACCTTCGGATTATCATTCTTCATCTCCTCACCAAAATCATCAATTTTCATCGGGGATTGGAATAGTAAACACCCCTCCTCGTCATGCTCCAATCCTAACGGCACCCGCCTCTTTAAATTCATCCAAGAAAGCGACCTCAGCATCCTCTCACCTTTTCCTCTTACCTTTCATAATAGAAAATCATCCGATCTCCTCGACTTCATCATCACGCATAACTTCACTGACATTTCACCTTCATAGCTCATCACTCATTGGATTCAGATTATTATCCCATTGTCTCTCAGCTCATTGGCTCATCCTCTCCAATACCAGATCTCTCTCTGGCATCTCACTCATACCACATCAAGTGGGAAAAATTTTAAAAAGTGGCCGAAGATTACCTTAATCATCTTCCGGTAATTAATGAGCCTATCACCTCCGACAAGATTGACTTTCAAATTGATTTACTCAATGACGCTCTCATTTCTTCTAAAAAAGCATCGCCCATCCCATCATCCTCTAATCACCATCATTCTCCCCTCCCCACATAAAACGACTTATTGCTTGTAAAAATCGTCTTACTCGTCAAATCCAGACATATCGACTTCACGAAGACAAAATCGCTCTAACCAACTTACGGAAAAATATTAAAAAGAAAATACGCATCTTCCTTAATTCTAAATGGAATTCATTAATTAGTACCCTCACCTTCGACAACAATTCTCTTTGGAAAATGTCTAAATCTCTAACCAAACCTCCTAATTTCTATCAACCCTTACTAATTAATAACGAACTAGTTCTTGATCCTCCTAGTAAAGCATCCTTCACGGCAAAATATCTCGCTTCCATCGTGACTCAAGAAAGACAAGACAACGAATTTGACGACACCGTTTACGAAACATGTGACTACCTAGCCGTAATGCAACCTAACGACCCTCCAATCAGCACCGACGAAGACGAAATTTTAGACGTAATTAAAAAAACTTACCGTACGCATATCACCAGGACCAGATGAGTTCACGAATAAAATTATTAAACTACTATCACCATTACCTTCGTTCATCAAATTTATATTAAATTTATTTAATTCTTGCTTACGCATTCACTACTTTCCGGAAAATTGTAAACTCGGAACTGTTCTTCTACTACCCACGTAAAGATCCTTCACTAATCATCGTCCAATCACGCTTCTATCATCACTATCTAAGATATCCATCATTCACAACCGTCTACTCACTTATATCTCCCAAAATAACATCATCATTCCGGAGCAAGCAGGATTCGTCAAGCATCTCTCTACCACGCACCAAGTCCTCCGTCTCATCGAATTTATCACCAGGGGTTATCACTACAAGAACCACACAACTCAGGTAGTATATTACGACATCCGCAATGCTTTCGATAGGGTATGGCATCAAGGCCTCATCTTCAAATTAATTAACCTTTCTTTTCCCCTTCATTTGTGTAAAATTTTCCAAAACTACCTTCATAATTGCAAATTACAAGTTAAAATCAACAACTCATCACCTATCTCAATTAATGCAGGAGTGCCTCAGGGTAGTATCCTCAGCCCTACCCTCTTCATACTATTCATTAACGACCTTTCCTCTAACCCATACATCCAGCGTTACCTCTACGCAGACGACCTTACCATCGCATCCCAATCACCTTCTCCTGACCATAAGACGCATCAATGAATTTAATACGACGTTCGAAACATGGTTAAACAAATGGCATCTCGACATCAATCCATCCAAATGCAAACACATGACTTTTAACATAAACAAGAAAAGACCCACAACTTCTCAGGTTTACATGTACGACACCCCTATTTCGACCACCGACTCGACTAAATTCCTAGGAATGCAAATCAACAACCAACTGACATGGACTTATCATATAAATAACAGCATCACAAAAGCTCAATATGCAAAGTTCAAACTTCTTCCACTATTACGTAAAAACAGCCCACTAACGTCATCAACCAAACTTAGACTGATCTCTCTCTTTGACTGACTCTTTTATCCTACCGCATTTAACTTACGCTTCGACCATAACCTTCAATACCGCCAATTACAACATCAAAAAATAGAAAGCATTTTACAATAAATGCATCAGGTTAGTCACCTCTACAAACAGGCTCATTCCACTTAAGGAAATCAAAAAGTTTCATCAGCTATCGTCAGTTAGCAACTTGGCCGCTAAAATGATGAAAAATTTCACCGCAACTTAACAGACCTTAATAACCCATTGCTTAACAACATATGGAGTTACGACATTAAAAATTTCAGAAAGAAAAAACGATTTAAGCAACCAAAACTGGGCGTTCAACGCTATCAATTCATCCCCTTTAAAAAATCTAAACGTAAACGAAAACCTAATCCGCCTCATAACTTAAACTCATCACCTTACCCTAATTAACCTTCCTAATTAACCTTCCTAATTAAAATTAATCCTTAAACTTTTATTTACTTCTTCCTTCACATCTTCTCACCCTCACCCCTCTCACCTATCACCCTAATATTACCTCAATGCACCCGTGTCACCACCCATAAATGCAGAAGACTGCTTCAGCAATTGGGTTCGTGCCTGCCAAGGGTCACCGGTCGGTCAATGCTTTAGTTGTACTCGAAGGCAACGGAATAACTAGAGGACTGAACTGGTATTTTTTTATGTAACGAATAAGGAAACAAACAACGATGGCAGAACCACGTAGCTGATGGGAGGGAGGGTTCGGTCAAACGTCGAGGAAGAGGAGAGAGTTCGAGTGAGAGTGCGGGTCCCTTGGAAAGTTCTCTCCTATTTTTCATTCTCTCGGTACTTTCGCTGGCTGCAGATAACATGGCCGGATCAAGCAAAGAATCATGGCGTTCGGGTGTGACCGCCACAAGTTCCTTGATTGTTTGTAATAACTTTTCATTTCTGACCTCTTCTGCTCATCTAATCTTCCATCTTCATCTCCATGTCCACATCCTAAAGCTTTCCAGAAATTGGATTACTCTTTTCTTCATTGTCCACATCTTTGCTTATGTTATCAATGAGCTCTCCTGACTAAGTAATTCAGGCGTTCCCTTTTCATCCTCCTCGCAAGTGAATCTAATCCTCCTCCTAGTGAAAGTAGCTTTGACATTGGCTATCCAATTCTATTCTATACTAATCTATTGGTTTCATTTCCATTTTGCAGCTCCATTCCTTTGTACTTCTAACAAACTGGTGCTCTCTATCTGTTCAATCCATTTTCAATTTATCTTTATCCTCATTTCCCTTTCTGTCCTACTTATCTTTTACTTATAAGTAATGTATAGTGCTAAATTTTATTGATCTTCGACCGAATCTGTGACAAGTTTATTTTTAAAATACGGTCTCGTTTAAAGCCGATTGAAAATGACATCTATATCATTTAATCTCATGATCTGTTAATAATTTGAATGAAATAAAATATATTCTGCTGAGTTGATCACGTAAATATTTCACGATTTCACAAGATATTCCGATTGTAAAAAAATTTTGCTTGATTTTCCTTAATTTTTCGTCAAACTATTTCGATCTAATTGATTTTCAGTGATCACGAGGTATTGAAATTATACACGATAATTTCACTTTAAACGCTAAAATAAAACATAATCAAAAATTATTATTTTCAATATAAAACATCGACTGGATGGTCCATCCCCGACTGCTGCACCGTCAATCAATGCTTCGAACATCATGGAAGTAAATGATCACTCTTTAGTGTCCACCCATGCGCCTTCAACGGTAGTGGTTCACTGAATCGTGCGGTTAAAAGGTCCATTATTTTAACACAGAAACGTTCCTTCATTGAGCTTGTTACGAATGCGTAGAAAGGACACGTGCTACCGACCACTCCATTACGACTTTGGGCAGCATTCTTTCCCTCACCTCAACGCTTCTGTTTCCGTCTTTCCAATCTCATTTCTCCTTCTATCTTCTACGAACAGCAATCGAGAGCACCAATCGCTGACCTTTGTATCCCTCGTCCACCTCTACGCTTACTTCCAACGGTAATCGGCCGAGAGGTATGTTGTTCAAAGTGGGCACGTGGTCGAAGAGAACCTTTTGTTCTCGCATCGCAGTTTTTATCCGATGGTCAGCGTGTGTTATAAGATATAAAGTAGTACTGGAATTATTTAATAATAATTATTATTTTATTATAATTATTATACCTTTTAATCATACAAATAAAGACTATGATAGAATATATAGAATATGACGACATTGCCAAATATATTTTTGACAATTATGAGCATGGCAAGTAGAGAAATAACGGAATCTGCTCTCAAATTACTCGAATCATTGCTGTACATATTGCTTTTCCTGGAAACGATAACCTTTATGGATTACCATTTGATATGAAGGTAATAATTAATAGGTAATGAAGATTTCAGTATTAATTTCAGTGGTAAAATTTTGGAATGGCAACGGATGATAAATATCGAGAGAAATTGAAAATAAATACTCGCTTAAAGCTCACTATTGGTCAAGAAGAATAAAATTATATTGAAAATAAAAACACTAAGTTAAAATTTACGTTTTATATTTAAAGTTGCGGCAACTGGATTACAATTGATGGACTGCAAGAGATGAATGTATTTTTCAGATTTTGTAAGCGGCTGAATCGAAATGTAGATACCCGTTTTCAACTCACTGTCAAATCCTTCCTGCTTTAGCTGTTTACATCTTATCATTTTTATGGCCATTTCAGATGCTCTAATTTCCATTAAATTATTAAATAACAAGAGGGATGTATAGGAAGGAAAGTCTTGGGAGTGGCTTCACTGTATCATTGGTGCGGAAATTGCTATCGTACAACTTTAATGACAAACTATGTTCTTTCCTGTAATAAGAAATCTCCGATCGCTTCATTTTAAAATATTTCCATAAAAAAGTACTCTCTAAGGTCAAAATAATAAAACGCGTACAAGTTTATAAATAAAAGTGGTGGTTAAAATACTGCTGGAGAAGTCCAAGAGTGTGATAAATTCATTAAAAATAAGTATATAACAGTAATTTTCAAATTTATCTTGAAAATATGAAATATTAGCAATAATTTTGTGAACATTATTTAATACGGCGCACCGTCGTGCCATCGAATCTGCTCACTGACATTATTATAAAAATATCGTTTAAATTTCAATTCTCCTTTACAATATTGTATTCCGGTACGGTTTTCAACTTCCTGTAGATTATAGCCTAGTGTGGGATGTTCCGTGTAGAATTTACATAATGAAATCCTTTTCCCAGCTTAGATTTCACAGATTAATAGGTTTTGCATGGAAGAAAAATCACTCATTATTTATGCTTTAAAAATACATATTGTACTGTGTAGCTTCGAAAAATTAAACTGTAGAATATACATGGGGAACATTCATTATCCTAAGATATAAAGCAAATGCATATCCTGAAAAATAATCATTTGTATACACCTCATAAGAAACTAATGATATATATATTTGATTTGATGTTAATACTTAAAAAAGCTAAACCTTAAACCTTTAATTTGTGAATAATTAAATTTAAATTTATTTAATTTTAAAAAACGTGTTAGCAAAATAAGGGTTTCTTTTTTTATTTTGAGTCCACTGATTAATTACTACCCAAATTTTAATTAAATTGCCATATTTTTAGATCCGATCATTGGTTATTTTTACTCCATGTTATACATTGAATTAAAAAATATAAAAACTCTTAATATGATACGACTCCTTTTTGATTAAAAAAATTTAGGAATGAAATTAACCTACTTGAATTTAGAATTTTTCCTTCTTTCTACTCTTAAGGGGATGATGAAACTGATAAGAAAATGTAATATATAATGATTTATAAATAGCATATTTCGTTCGAGATTGACAGCGGTAAAAGGCTTTTTAAATTAAGAGATCTACGCCTCTTTTAAAAATATTCCCGAAATTTACCTCGTTGTTTGAGTCGTAAGGTCTGGGAAGGGTAGTTCCCTAGGAAACGTAATAGGCCTCGTTTCATTTGTCGCGGCGGGAATTTCTCTTTCTGATTCAATCGAATCCATCCCCACCCCTCACTGAGAGGCCCCTTAAAAAAAGAGAGACTGCCCTTTGATAGACAAAAAATAACTGTTCGGGAAAAGGCACCCCCATTAGCCGCGAGTGAAACGAGTCATCCTAGCCGGTCTCTTTTTCTTCTATGATCTCTATCGACCGGATTGCTTCCTTTCTCACATACTCTCGGTATCTATAACGCACCGCCTTAAATTGAGCGCACAAAAACTAGCAAACGGTGTCCCAATCGGAGTGTCTCCATTCCTGATGATGTATCGACACGCCCTATTCCTTCGATGTCTTTTTTCTAAACCGAGCATTTGAGGCCACGCGTATAACGATAATGGAGGATGTGGCCGAAAATGGAGAGGGGTGGATTATGAACGGGGCCAATATTCATTGGGAATGGAAAGGAGTAAAAATAGTGTTTGAAAGAACGGCAGCTGTTGCGTGAACGACTGATGAAGAACTAGCTCATGCAATCTTGCTAACGCATTAATAATCCGTGTTCGAAAAAGGAGAATATTTCTGTTTTAAAGAGCTTTGTTTGAAAGACAACCTTTCAGTCCATGGCAAAGACAGTAAGGCCAATGGTTTGTTATAATGCGCATTTTCATCGTTAATTCTAAATTGATTTAAAAATAGTGTTTTCAGCGAAAGCTGTGTGCTAAAAATTGGATAAGTGATCGGTTGTAATAAACGACAGGTACTTTTGAGTAACTCCAATGTAAAAATCCGAATGGAACCTTTCGAGAAATAATTAATAATAAATAAGAATAAATATCATAACTTAATCATTTACACAAGATCTTCACAAATTTTAGTCGCAGTGAATTATAAAAATGTAAGGTAATATTAAAATTTTTGGAATCTCATTCATTGTTTAAAGGTAAGGTACTCTAATCTACTGTTAAGATGTTTCAGTTCAATGTTTAAATTCAATGAAAGAACGCTTCAAATAGTTGATCTCTTTAACCATTCATACTTAATTAGCCGCATATCTTTCATTTAATCAACCCATGAGCGAGAGAAATTTTAATCTTTCTCTTTAAATCCTCTTTCAGCATCGAGCGTATCTCTTGAAATTCCATCGGTATTACTTCTATTTTGTATTGCTATTTTCTGAAGTCCTTGTTTCGATGGTAATTCGAAACATCCATCACGCCACTCAGTCAGTTTATGTGTCAATTCTTCCCGTTTCTGCAGTATTCCCTAAATCTCCATTCAAATTATCTTCTATGTCTCGACTAGAATAAGTTTTATTTTCTATCCGAAACGTATGAATTAAATCCTCTCAGCAACAGCAGCTTTCTTCCATACATTTTTATCTCTCAATATTCATCATGAAAACAGAATTTTATTAATGCATCCCATATAAATAAAAATCCGGGGAGTAAGAGGAGTTTTATTTCTGGAAATATATGTTCTCCATAAGAGGAGGAGGATTTACGTCTGAAAGCATTCAAAGGCTTTGTCACGATGTTTCGCTAAACGGACCGATTCGTCACTAAGAGTAACTATTCAAGCTCAGCTCTTGAGTTATTATTTCTATTTTAGAAAAGAGTCATAAATAAAACAAATGAGTTGTTGAAATGAATATTAGAAGGCGTGACTTCGTGGAATGCCATAGTAAGAAAAACAACTTTGTGAATTTCCACAGAGAATTTCTGTGGAATTTTCTGTGGAAATTTACAAAAGTTGTTTTTATTAAATGAGTTGTTGCCATGTTTGTTAAGAAGTATATTTTGAAACGTTTAAAAGAATCGTGATTTCTATGAAGTAGTCAATATTCATTAGTACCTCACACCGACAGTGAAGTCGTAATATTCTTAATAACTTAAAATATTGTGTAAGAACAATCAATTCATTTATGAAACGATATAATAGATGTATCTTGTAATTTATTTCGGTTACCCTCTTGGGTATATTATTATATTCTTCAACGGAAGGGACGATTAATATTTTTTAGGCATTGATTCTATTATGTATTATATTTTTATCGTGCATCTTATTCTCAATTATAGAATTTATTAAGGTTTATGAGTCTATTTAATATCAATCACACAGTCCAAAATAAAACGAAAACTAAAAATTTATTAATAACTGTAATTTGAATAACATACGTAATTCATAAATTAAAATTCAGACGATAATTTAATTTTGTTTTATCCAATTTCTTTAACTTAGATTTTAGAAAATATTAAGACAGAACTTTGATAAATTAAATCTTTGTAAAATATAAAAAAACTTCGATTTAGGACAAATGTACCATTCTTAATGGCGTAAGATTTATTATAGATGTTTAGCGGGGATAGGCAATTATTTGTCGAAAATGTTAACATTGATAAACCCTATTACAGTTGATATGGAAAAAATATAACATTAAGAAGTAGAAGCCCATCACATCGGAAAATCCTTTATGTCATTTCATCAGTACATTTCGTTAATATTTCTGCTAGAATCTTTTCATTACACTTCAAATCCGATCCGGTAAGTCCGGAGTCTGGTAAGCAAAAGATATCGTTTGAATCTGGCATTTCCATCCGTCGCGATCTCTTCCCAGGCGTTCCGAACACTTCACATCCGATGGCCACTTTCCATCCGATATTTTATACTCTTCGGTAAAAAGCTCGAATTTTCGCCGAGTGGCTTCATGGCGCTGTGATTATGAATATTTCTTCCTCGCGTCAAACCTCTGAAGGGATCAAAAAATGACGGTGGAGGTGCCTACTTTCCTGATCGATTTTGCTACGTAGTAATACTTTCCAACATTCGCTTTCCATGAGTCATCGAGAATCTGTGATCGCCCTACGAGGAGAGGCCCTGTCCGTTCGCTGATTCGACTAAACTATCCCTAGATTATGACAAAAACGAATCGTTCTCATTCTGGTATTAACGAAGGAAGGAAGCAACTTGGAGGACTTAAAAATCCCTGAAAAGTAATTATTGCACTGAAATTTAAACATAAAAAATTGCAATGCAGCGTTAAAATCCTCTCTGAACTGTCTATTTAATTCTATCTCTTAGATTGTCAAATAAAACTTGTATTTTTATAACAAGAAGGAAATTGTTGAACAAAAATTGGTAAATGGCACTCGTTCGCAGAATGTTTTAATTAGGGTCATTGATAGGGAGAGTAAAAAGACAATGCCAAATTGAAATTATCACAGAGGAGTTAGAGAAAATGGCCACATTATAAATGGGAGAGTTTAGGCCAGAAATGAATATGCTGTCAAATAATTCCTTAAAGTAATTTTGCCGTTCTTCCTTTATGCCTAAAAATTCCATGGTGAGGATTGAGGATATGTAAATAATCATATTTTTGTGGACTGAATTATCAAAAGGTTTACATTTAAAAAGGAAGACGTTCAACAAATCTTAAGGAAGTGGAAGAAATTAAGGGAAATTCTCAAGGTGCTTTTAAAGATTTCAAAAGAATCTTTATGAGAAGGTAAATATAATAAGTATGCTATGCAGACTTTGGAATACGAATGATGATGAAAACTCTGATTCTTAAAATTTTCTCAACCTTCATCAAGAAAAATGGAAAGGAAAGAATATGGAAATTGAAATGCTCACCATGATGTACCGTTAAAAGACTGAGATTGAATCAGAATGTTCATTTCTTTGAAACGGATGGAAAACAATGTAATTTCCTCTCAAATTTGCGATTCCTCCCAAGAATTTTTTTCCTCGCATAACCATGATTTATCACTAAAGGAATTGATGTAGTTAAATGTTGACTTAAATAGAATAAGAAATGAAAATTGTTTTATAAGAAAAATATCTTTATGAGAACGTTATGAAATTAATGCTAAAACTAGGTTAGTATTTAATGAATAGAGAATTAATAATAGAATGAATAGAATTTCAATTTTACTGAATCCGAGTTTTCGGGAAAATCGCGGAAGGCTTTTATCTAAAATAAATTATTATATCCATATAAGATAACTATTATAATTATAAATATCCTTATAAGATAACTATTATAATTATAAATATTCTTATAAGTTAACTCAGAAGTCAGGAAAAGTTTGGAAATTAAACGTCGCACGGTGGGCTAGAATCGAAAAAAGCTGGCCAAAAATACAAAATGCGTTTTTTTGAGTGCGGACTTTGAAATTAGCATGGACAATCTCAAGTAAATTCTGCATCGACTGTTAAAGTCATTTGACTTAGTTACCCCACAAATAAGTTTTACAAGGGGTCGAAGTTGACTAAATTTCGGGAAAAACGGCCGTTTTCGATTTTTCGCAGAAATCTTGAATTTCAAACCAGCGCCGAACCAAAACGAATAAAAGGTAAAAACGAATAAACGATAAAATATCGAAAAATAAAATGATTTTTCTAAAGCCATGCAACGGCAAAATCCGCGCGGCGGAGGGCCGTCCTCCGTGCCTATCTAAGTTTCCAGATGATACACGTGCCGTTTTGAGTGTAACAATTTCTGATGTTGTTATACTGTATGTCAAACTGAACTTTCTCTTCAACCCTCAATTGCAAGGAAAAGAAATCACACATCTGGCATTTTTCGTCTGATCCTTCGCGCGCCTCGAGTAAACCTTTGCTTAGGACAATCTGGAAGGATAGTTTTATGACACTCAGCTGCTCTTCCTAAGGATAAACGGTTACCCTTCGAATTGTTTTAGCATTTTCCATTTCGAAATATTCTAAGACTTTCAGTTACATCTTGTCTATGGTGAAGGTTAGTGGCGATTCGGTGCTCTTATAGTAGTGTTCACTGTTCTACATATTCCAAGCTCCTCGAGTGTTATTTGCAATATTTCTGTTAACTGGGCAGAAAATTTGAAGAAGAAATTTCAGGTAAGTGACGTTAATGGATATTATTTATTATTATCAACGCAAAAATATAGATGAGGGGTTATAGATATTTATTATTTAGCGATTTAATTGAGTCACTCTCATTTGTTACAACCGTCAATATTTTCTTAATCCAATGCTGAAGGAGATATATATGGTAAAAAAATCTCTGTTACACTTTCAGAATTGAGATTTAATTATTCCGTCTGGTCCATAGTTTTTTTTCTCCGAAAGTAATAGTATACTTTGTCCGACTTACAAGGAGTGTAAACATAGGTGTCTCCTGACTTTTGAATGAGACTAGCATAGTTCGATAGAGGATCAAAATTAAGAAGACACGTCTTTTTTTATAGACGTTTCTCGCCGTAAGTTTAGGAGATATTAACGTTCAAAGATTGCAATTTTTTTCAAATTTCGCGCCGGGACAACCCAAACCCGCTTATCTCAGATAAGAGCTCTTCCGAACTCCTCCGTTATCAGCGAGTTCGGTGGTGGAGTTGGTTAAGGCAATAACAAAGCTTTTTCTAACCGTCATTTTTGCGCGGTGGACGCTGGTTCGCGACCCGGCGACTGAAATTTTTTTCTCTTTGATTATAATCTATTTGTCTCGTATTTAGCGTCTATTATACACTGTGCACATATTTTGGAGTTATTACGCGATCTAATCTTATCTTTTCTGTTAGGTTTTCTCTACAAGTTTAGTAATTCATACTGAAGTAAATAGTCTTCATAGCATCATTTATTTAATTAGAGCACACCAGTTAATAGGTGAGAATGCCATTGGATAGTGGAAGCCTGCATATTACGCGTCATTATCCCTTGTACTTTGAACCTAACTATCCAGAGTAATGGAAAATCCATCGAAATAGTTCAAGAAAACTAACATATGTCATAATGTTAAACAGTAAATAAATCTAAAGATCGTTAATAAATAATCAATAGAAGGTTGATTTCAGCCTCTCGCGTGGTATTTATCAAAAAGTAATTTAAGCACAAATAAATCTGCACCAAGAATAGTGTATGAAGCCTGGTTTCTTGCACTTATAGACCTTACGTTTTATTTCCAGAGCATCTACATCATTTACGAATAATATTTCCCCATTCTTCATCAGTTCACTTCATGCCATGCGAACCTGTTCATTTCACAAATTGAGGCTTGTAATTGATGATGAAAGGTGGACTAGTATAATTCCTAATGTTCAGATGTTAATTCCCTTCCTTCTGCGAATTAAATGAGAAACTCTGTACTATGATTTAAGTTTTCATCTGTCGATAGAAGTGCATAGAACTTGGCTGTTAAGTGCTGTTGACTGTTGATGGGATCATCCGTAGCGTACATCACGGTTTACCCATACCGTCGACGAATATTGGGCGCAAATACATTGATTGGTTTTCTCACCCCAGGAATCGACCAGGCATAAAGAGTCGACGTAGCGGAATAAATGATTAAGTAGAAATTATTCGTAAATTCACGCGATAATTTTCTGAATTTGATATCCGTAATGAAGATATATTCAAATTCTTCTGTTTAGCGATCTATTTTCACCAATAATTCAAAGGTCTCGTAAAGGTGTATGAAGACCTGAAGTTTTCCAAACATCGTGAGTCCACACTCTGCATTATAAGATTGGGTAAACTTACCGAGATTGTCAACAAAAACCTTCGTTTTTAAGCGTATGAATTAGTAAACTTGTAGAGAAAACCTAACAGAAAAGATAAGATTAGATCGCGTAATAACTCCAAAATATGTGCACAGTGTATAATAGACGCTAAATACGAGACAAATAGATTATAATCAAAGAGAAAAAAATTTCAGTCGCCGGGTCGCGAACCAGCGTCCACCGCGCAAAAATGACGGTTAGAAAAAGCTTTGTTATTGCCTCAACCAACTCCACCACCGAACTCGCTGATAACGGAGGAGTTCGGAAGAGCTCTTATCTGAGATAAGCGGGTTTGGGTTGTCCCGGCGCGAAATTTGAAAAAAATTGCAATCTTTGAACGTTAATATCTCCTAAACTTACGGCGAGAAACGTCTATAAAGAAAGACGTGTCTTCTTAATTTTGATCCTCTATCGAACTATGCTAGTCTCATTCAAAAGTCAGGAGACACCTATGTTTACACTCCTTGTTAGACATGACCCGTTTAACGCTTCACAATATTATGCTGAAGGGATGTAATGAATCATTTTCTCGTAAAAAGCAGCTTTTGATGAACGTCCGAATAAAAAAACTACACTCAGAAGGAAATGTTGATGGGCAGAATGCTCTTAAGGTTTACCTATATGATTTCTTATTCTCGCTCTATCAAAGGAAATGGGAGCAGATTTACCGTAAAAATGGAAGATTCGTCAAGTGTAATTCTAGTTGGGTGAATGAGAAAGTCAATTTTCCTGATATAGTGTTCCAAAATCTACCTAGTACTTCCATGACTCCAGATTAGTATTGTAAAAAGAATGATCGCCTGCCGCCCGATTTCCCGCGCGCGCAGGTCCGCGTTACAGTCGTAATAAAAATTCGTTATCGACAATACCGTTGAACATAGAGTGTTGAAAATTGAAGGATAAATAAATCCAGGGTTTTCCGAGAAACTTTCTTCTCAGTTTTTTCTTATGTAAATAGAACGAAAAGTAGCAGGCGACTACATTTTTCAACTCATTTTGCCGAAAACTCACGGTTTTTCCTTGGATAACTTCCCATAATTTCTCTCCATTAAAAAAAACTTAAAAGATAACAAAATTATTAGAAAGTGAATAAAATGAGGCAAATATTGATACCAAGAAAGATGAGATATCTTTGATAATGGATCCAAATTCCTCGGTTCAAAAAATATACTTTTTTTGTAAATTTGAGATGGTAATGTGATTTTATTTTTGAAATAATTCGAACCATTTAGAATTTTAGAAAATATTACTTTTCTTGCAAGAATACATTGTTCGGCTTCTACAATTTCTAATGGAGTCGGCCTTATAAATAAAATGAGATAATCCATCCCTTTTTAATTCATCAGGCAGCAAAAAATCAGAAGATGTGCCTTTCTGAGGGATTCTTGAGCATGATGGCTCTTGAATTTAGTCTTCTGGAAAAGCCGCATCACCTTTTAGGAGGGTTACCGCAATGTAGGACCCAGGGTCTAACTGTGAAATCATACTTTGTTTGGGTTTCCGGAGCAGTTATAGCTCGGTGTTTAACCTTTCTATAGATATTGATGCATAAAGGCCGCCATCACAGTTTTCTTCTAATTCTAATGATTCGCATTGGCATTGTCGCGATGATCAACTGCGCCCATATGCATTTTGTATTTTCGGACGACATAAGGCTGCGAGACAAAGGTATGCTTTCCGTTTTTCCTGCTGAATATCTTACCTAATTGAAGAAGCAATGCAAAACGGCTTGCCTAAGAGGCAACTGAGATATCGTTCCATATCATTATTTATAGATCAATGGATTAATCAAAATCGGTGATAATATATCCTCTCCTTTAGCGAATTTCTTCGTACTTTTATTGCACATTTTCTACTTACCGTATAGTACCTGTAGTGAAATAATTCTCTTCTTTAAAAAGACTTAACTCTGCGGACGACGAAAAAAAAAACTATCGAAACACTTATGATGTTGGAATGACTTATAACGATTGAATAATTACGCTGGTACCCAAACCTAATTTGCTCACATAGGAGCTTAGTCTGGTGCAACCCTACGGCAAAAACTAAGAAAGTGACCGATCTGATGAACAAAGACGCCAGAATTCGAAATCAAAACTCACAGGTTCATTTTATATAAACGTCTTCGCGGAATGACGTCCAAAATTAGGTAACATCTGCTTATCTATGGATGAATTACGCGAAATATTCCGAATCGCCATTCTTTTTATTTAACACGTTAAACCATGTCTTCATTTTTGCAAACTGGTCTCTTTTTTCTAAACGTTAATAATCTGAAAAATTAATATTTTCTTTAATTTCCCGTAAATTATTCCTTCTGAAAGAGCTACGGACCAAATCCATGCCTTCCCCAAGATCCTTTGACCAATACGCATCCAGCTCGGGAAACATGTTAAATCCTGTAAGAAGCAATTATTCAATGAATTTCATTAAATCTTATTTAGGTGGAATTCATGCCTATTCTTGTTTCGCTGCCTGTTTTTTCGAAGAGAACTATTTTCTCTAAGACATCGTCGTCCGAAATAATCGGAAAATTTATAAATGCATTTTAAGCATAATATGTATGGTTTCTTTGAAATAAACTCCATTTCCTTACGCAATGGATCTCCTATATCGTTCCTCGGGAAAAGAACGAAAAAATTCGTAAGAAAGAGTTAAAAGCGAGTATGAGTTTCCGCTGTGAATGGATGCAGAATAGATACGGAGGAAGATACGGTTATCAGAAAAGTCGTTGGAGCATTCACGAAGACTCCTATGTATACACCGATTGTATAGCCTGCATCGTTGTAATCTTTCAATTTTTTTCTGCGAAGGCTGCTCGAGAAACTATAAATAGCGGACTTGTTGGTCTATTGCATCTCACCCGCGACTATGCGGAACGATCATTTTCTGCAGCGGGCTCGTGAATTTACTACTTGGGTGGGTATTCAGATTCGTCTCATAGTCCAACTACCGCTCGTTCCTCAGATAAGCTTGTCATTTCCGATGCGTTTGCGATCGAGCGCCTGCTGTATTCGAGATATCAAGGCAGGTAGCGAATGACGTGACCTGAGCGTGAATTGGATGCGTCGAGCAGAGAGTCGAGAGATTCATCCGTTTAAAAGATGGCACGTCTTAAAAGTAATTGTTTCACAGGTCGTTGAAAGTAAACGAATGCAATTGGATCATAGACAATATTTATTTTAAACACATCATAATTTACATCAAAGGTATCAATTTTCCATCCATTTTGTCCATAACAGAAGCCGAGCTACGTCTTCCCACTATTCGTTGTTCGTCCATGTGTGAGGAATAAACCATCCACGTCTGAAAACTGTGCTGAGCTGTGGTTGCTGTATGGAAATCCTTTCCCAGCAGGTTTTGGAAGCGGCTGAAAAGAGAGAATTTTTAAAATTTAGTGCACTTTAGGAATCACTTGGTTCGCAGTCAGAATGAAAGGGCGCTGTAGCATCATCCTTTCCACAATAACTTTGCATATGGAATGTAAAGGGTACGGTCCAGTATTTCGACATAATCAGCAACGCTTAGATGAATACAAGAAATCATAGCAAAGCTGCAGGATTCGGAGGGAAAATGTGCCACTGCAAGTGTGGGAGCTCAAGAGACTGCAGCGCTAATTCCCGTGGGAAGAATTACTCTTAATAAGCCCCTGCAAGGAAGTAGGAAACTCCAATAACGAAGCGGTTCTATCCCAAAAGTCCCTAGGTAAGCTGGATTCCATCGTAAGATTCTCCAAAGAGATGTATGGGGACATGAATCCGTATCCGATGATAATACCTTCTGGAGAATTATAATTCTGAAAGGGAATGGTGAAATCCAGAAGACTTAGCCAAGGAATTTAAGACCGAGGAAATGATGTTGATAGCAAAGGAAAAAAGCCTTATAGATTGTCAAAGTCTCGGCTGAAAGGCAGACAAGAAAAGCAGAAATTCCGAGCAAGCCCTCAGGAAGATCGGCCAATTTGCAGGGAACCAATGAAGTCCTTGGATCTATGTAAAGTACTGAATGCGACTGGGATAGCTGATACCCTTCGTAATTGCACTCTCTTCCTGTGCCTCCTGAGGACTTGATGAATGTAAGCTTGAAGCATAGAAGTTAACAAGCTATCATTGAATTCAGCCTGGGAATGCTAGGAGGCATGATGAAATTCAGCAGAACATTGCAACGCTGCAGCGTAATAATTCAAAGGAAAAGTTCACGACTTGGTACATTACAGTCGGCTGAGAACACTGGACATAAGATGCATGGATAGATGGGGGACACACGGTGGCAATGGAAGTTCCAAAGATACCCAAAATGATCCAGATTAGGAGAAGAAAAGAGTGCCTGCTGAAATGATGTGCATTAGCTGCATGTCAACTTCATGGTAAAATGAAGGAAGATGTAACAACATTAAGGGAGGAGAAATGAAAAAGCTAAACGACAAAGAAAGACCTCACTGCCAGCGGAAATGAAACTGAGGAGGATAATTGTGTTTACCCCTTCTTGCTGTTCATAAAGAGTCCTTGTAATTGATTTGCAACAACAAATATTATGTTCTGCCTCCACTAATATGTAAGCCTTCAATTCAATTGCATGGAAGGAATATTATGACCAGTTTGAGGTCAGAGCTTGAAAAGGCAATTTACTCACACAGTCCAAGTTGCAAACAATTCCCTCCATCATCTGGGAATAGTCTTGGCAACCCTTTCCAACACTCTCCTCGTGGATAGGATGGCGAACGTTCTCGTTTCCAATGGCATCCTAGAAGTGAAGAATGATTAAATCATTAAGAAAAGATACAAACATGTAGTTCCAAGGCTCAATTTACTACATCAACACCTTCAAGGCTCTTTATTATTTATGTTTAACTGTGAATAGCTCTTATTTCACGTCTCGTGCAATTCAAATAAATTAAAATTGATATCTTGAATCCCATTAAGTCATAGCTTGTGTATGTTTATAAACGTACATAATGATTGTGGAAAGATGTTCATGGAAGAAAATAGGAATGTAATAGAAGACTTGAGGTATCTCAGATTTTGCACGTTTCGGAATGCAGCCAATAGTTAAATTTACCCCTTTTCTAAATTAAACGATGAAATATTGAAATTAATAAATTTTGAACTACCGCTAAACATTTATCTCGCTTCTGATTGGCTGAGAATTATACCACCGCTGTCAGTGCAGAAGCTGTATTCTTAATTTTTATGCAGGATAATACTTTACCTCACGACCGATTGAATATCACCAAAATTTCTGTCTTCTTTTATGTCGACTGCCAGCAATGGCGGTTTTCTTGAAATCGGGCTATTTGAGTCGACGATGCTTATGAATTCAGTTTTTTTGCGCGGTAAGACTCACGTAGTTGGTAAAAAGTCATAATAAATACTAGTCTTCATTAAAATTTAATCGGTTTCGAATAACCTCATGTTTGTTTTCTAAAATCTTTCTTGAATTTTAGATTCCCGCCGGAGACAATCGCGTCTCGAAATGCCACCGTGCGTAATGCACTTTCCGCAGCGACCTCACCGTGTCAACATCCTCCCTTTCACCAGTCATTCATTTTCCCTTTTTTCTAATTTAATTCCTCCTATCGAGGATAAAATCATGCTCATTAAAACTATGAAGCTACGCCCTTGCTCCCTGGGCGAAGAAACGCCTTCGGAAACGTAATAAAGTTCGCATTTTAGCGAAGAGTTGCGAGCCCATATGTACGATACAGCCGAGAGATTATTAATCCGTCGATCAACAACGCCGTCATTAGTATTTATCTAGCCTTTTTTCTAATTCGGTGAAGGAATCTCGAATGGGGATGAATAGGAATCTAGGTGTTCGAAACGCTTCGCACGGTAGCGATCGGTACATAAAATTCCATCCGCACATTCTTGTCATCGAGGGCAAAGAGCGTTAGAAATATTTTTCAATGGGACGTTCCTTACCTTGCTAAGCCTTTCGACTGAACCTCGCTTCCTTACTGTAAGCTGTGCCGCTTGATCTGCTCTGGGATGACGATGCCTTCCTCTACGAAGCTGCAGTCAATCTAATCAATCTTTTATGTGCACCGCTAACCACAGAACGCAATAACATTGCCACAACACTTAATCCAGGAGAAACTTGGAGATTTGATAGCCATTGCATCGATGGAAAACGGCGTTTCAAAAGCAACTCGATTCACGAATTACAACAACGAACTGTGCTCGCTACCGATAACCTCCCAAAGAGGCGACACTTGAACGATAACTTGGCCCTCTGTCGGATTTCGGATATTTTCCGTATGACGAACGATTTCGATCTCTCTCAGCCTTTCCTCATTTCTGCGTAGGGTATCTAAACTTTTGAAACTCCCTTTGGATTCCCTTTTTCGAACAGTAAAGTTGGATCGAGTGTCATTCTACGCAAAAATACTTTTCGACGAGGCATCTCGTTCCTCGGGAAAAGAACGAAAATAATACGTAAGAAAGAGATTCACCCATAAACCGCCGCGGTCTGAATTATCGAGAAATTTACCAATTTTTTATGAATCTTCTATTATTTACCTGGAATAGACAAATTATAAATTTGGCTGAAAAAAATTGTAAGTGCGAAAAAAATGATTTTGATGTCTCGCAATTTCGGCGGAATCCGTTAACTTTATATTTTCGGCTATGAAACACACATAATTTCGTGGTTTTTTATTGCAATATCACCTAAGAAATGCTGTAAGTGACTGATCAATGAATTTTAATTTTGCCTTTGAGGCTTTCCTTCGACAAATCTACTTTAAAAGGCATAGATAACATAATTATTGTTGCAATAAGGCCGTGAATTTTATGATTCCCGATGTAAATTGGGTGGAAATATCTATAGACAATGCAATATTTTCTCCGCGTAAACTACTTTTTTTGTAAATTTGAGATGGTAATGTGATTTTATTTTTGGAATAATTCGAAACATTTAGGATTTAAGAAAATATTACTTTTCTTGCAAGAATAAATAGTTCGGCTTCTACAATTTCTAATGGAGTCGGCCTTATAAATAAAATGAGATAATCCATCCCTTTTTAATTCATCAGGCAGCAAAAAATCAGAAGATGTGCCTTTCTGAGGGTTTCTTGAGCATGATGGCTCTTGAATTTAGTCTTCTGGAAAAGCCGCATCACCTTTTAGGAGGGTTACCGCAATGTAGGACCCAGGGTCTAACTGTGAAATCTTCCTTTCTTTGGGTTTCCGGAGCAGTTATAGCTTGGTGTTTACCTTTCTATAGATATTGATGCATAAAGGCCGCCATCACAGTTTTCTTCTAATTCTAATGATTCGCATTGGCATTGTCGCGATGATCAACTGCGCCCATATGCGTTTTGTATTCTCGGACGACATGAGGCTGCGAGACAAAGGTATACTTTCCGTTTTTCCTGCTGAATATCTTACCTAATGGAAGAAGCAATGCAAAACGGCTTGCCTGAGAGACAACTGAGATATCGTTCCATAGCATTATTTATAGATCAATGGATTTATCAAAATCGGTGATAATATATCCTCTCTTTTAGCGAATTTCTTCGTACTTTTATTGCACATTTTCTACTTACCGTATAGTACCTGTAGTGAAATAATTCTCTTCTTTAAAAAGACTTAACTCTGCGGACGACGAAAAAAAAATTATCGAAACACTAATGATGTTGGAATGACTTATAACGATTGAATAATTACGATGGTACCCAAACCTAATTTGCTTTCATAGGAGCTTAGTCTGGTGCCACCCTACGGCAAAAACTAAAAAAGTGACCGATCTCATGATCAACGACGCCAGAATTTGAAATCAAAACTCACAGGTTCATTTTATATAAACGTCTTCGCGGAATGACGTCCAAAATTAGGTAACATCTGCTTATCTATGGATGAATTACGCGAAATATTCCGAATCGCCATTCTTTTTATTTAACACGTTAAACCATGTCTTCATTTTTGCAAACTGGTCTCTTTTTTCTAAACGTTAATAATCTGAAAAATTAATATTTTCTTTAATTTCCCGTAAATTATTCCTTCTGAAAGAGCTACGGACCAAATCCATGCCTTCCCCAAGATCCTTTGACCAATACGCATCCAGCTCGGGAAACATGTTAAATCCTGTAAGAAGCAATTATTCAATGAATTTCATTAAATCTTATTTAGGTGGAATTCATGCCTATTCTTGTTTCGCTGCCTGTTTTTTCGAAGAGAACTATTTTCTCTAAGACATCGTCGTCCGAAATAATCGGAAAATTTATAAATGCATTTTAAGCATAATATGTATGGTTTCTTTGAAATAAACTCCATTTCCTTACGCAATGGATCTCCTATATCGTTCCTCGGGAAAAGAACGAAAAAATTCGTAAGAAAGAGTTAAAAGCGAGTATGAGTTTCCGCTGTGAATGGATGCAGAATAGATACGGAGGAAGATACGGTTATCAGAAAAGTCGTTGGAGCATTCACGAAGACTCCTATGTATACACCGATTGTATAGCCTGCATCGTTGTAATCTTTCAATTTTTTTCTGCGAAGGCTGCTCGAGAAACTATAAATAGCGGACTTGTTGGTCTATTGCATCTCACCCGCGACTATGCGGAACGATCATTCTCTGCAGCGGGCTCGTGAATTTACTACTTGGGTGGGTATTCAGATTCGTCTCATAGTCCAACTACCGCTCGTTCCTCAGATAAGCTTGTCATTTCCGATGCGTTTGCGATCGAGCGCCTGCTGTATTCGAGATATCAAGGCAGGTAGCGAATGACGTGACCTGAGCGTGAATTGGATGCGTCGAGCAGAGAGTCGAGAGATTCATCCGTTTAAAAGATGGCACGTCTTAAAAGTAATTGTTTCACAGGTCGTTGAAAGTAAACGAATGCAATTGGATCATAGACAATATTTATTTTAAACACATCATAATTTACATCAAAGGTATCAATTTTCCATCCATTTTGTCCATAACAGAAGCCGAGCTACGTCTTCCCACTATTCGTTGTTCGTCCATGTGTGAGGAATAAACCATCCACGTCTGAAAACTGTGCTGAGCTGTCCTTGCTGTATGGAAATCCTTTCCCAGCAGGTTTTGGAAGCGGCTGAAAAGAGAGAATTTTTAAAATTTAGTGCACTTTAGGAATCACTTGGTTCGCAGTCAGAATGAAAGGGCGCTGTAGCATCATCCTTTCCACAATAACTTTGCATATGGAATGTAAAGGGTACGGTCCAGTATTTCGACATAATCAGCAACGCTTAGATGAATACAAGAAATCATAGCAAAGCTGCAGGATTCGGAGGGAAAATGTGCCACTGCAAGTGTGGGAGCTCAAGAGACTGCAGCGCTAATTCCCGTGGGAAGAATTACTCTTAATAAGCCCCTGCAAGGAAGTAGGAAACTCCAATAACGAAGCGGTTCTATCCCAAAAGTCCCTAGGTAAGCTGGATTCCATCGTAAGATTCTCCAAAGAGATGTATGGGGACATGAATCCGTATCCGATGATAATACCTTCTGGAGAATTATAATTCTGAAAGGGAATGGTGAAATCCAGAAGACTTAGCCAAGGAATTTAAGACCGAGGAAATGATGTTGATAGCAAAGGAAAAAAGCCTTATAGATTGTCAAAGTCTCGGCTGAAAGGCAGACAAGAAAAGCAGAAATTCCGAGCAAGCCCTCAGGAAGACCGGCCAATTTGCAGGGAACCAATGAAGTCCTTGGATCTATGTAAAGTACTGAATGCGACTGGGATAGCTGATACCCTTCGTAATTGCGCTCTCTTCCTGTGCCTCCTGAGGACTTGATGAATGTAAGCTTGAAGCATAGAAAAGATCAAAGAAGTTAACAAGCTATCATTGAATTCAGCCTGGGAATGCTAGGAGGCATGATGAAATTCAGCAGAACATTGCAACGCTGCAGCGTAATAATTCAAAGGAAAAGTTCACGACTTGGTACATTACAGTCGGCTGAGAACACTGGACATAAGATGCATGGATAGATGGGGGACACACGGTGGCAATGGAAGTTCCAAAGACACCCAAAATGATCCAGATTAGGAGAAGAAAAGAGTGCCTGCTGAAATGATGTGCATTAGCTGCATGTCAACTTCATGGTAAAATGAAGGAAGATGTAACAAAATTAAGGGAGGAGAAATGAAAAAGCTAAACGACAAAGAAAGACCTCACTGCCAGCGGAAATGAAACTGAGGAGGATAATTGTGTTTACCCCTTCTTGCTGTTCATAAAGAGTCCTTGTAATTGATTTGCAACAACAAATATTATGTTCTGCCTCCACTAATATGTAAGCCTTCAATTCAATTGCATGGAAGGAATATTATGACCAGTTTGAGGTCAGAGCTTGAAAAGGCAATTTACTCACACAGTCCAAGTTGCAAACAATTCCCTCCATCATCTGGGAATAGTCTTGGCAACCCTTTCCAACACTCTCCTCGTGGATAGGATGGCGAACGTTCTCGTTTCCAATGGCATCCTAGAAGTGAAGAATGATTAAATCATTAAGAAAAGATACAAACATGTAGTTCCAAGGCTCAATTTACTACATCAACACCTTCAAGGCTCTTTATTATTTATGTTTAACTGTGAATAGCTCTTATTTCACGTCTCGTGCAATTCAAATAAATTAAAATTGATATCTTGAATCCCATTAAGTCATAGCTTGTGTATGTTTATAAACGTACATACTGATTGTGGAAAGATGTTCATGGAAGAAAATAGGAATGTAATAGAAGACTTGAGGTATCTCAGATTTTGCACGTTTCGGAATGCAGCCAATAGTTAAATTTACCCCTTTTCTAAATTAAACGATGAAATATTGAAATTAATAAATTTTGAACTACCGCTAAACATTTATCTCGCTTCTGATTGGCTGAGAATTATACCACCGCTGTCAGTGCAGAAGCTGTATTCTTAATTTTTATGCCAGATAATACTTTACCTCACGACCGATTGAATATCACCAAAATTTCTGTCTTCTTTTATGTCGACTGGCAGCAATGGCGGTTTTCTTGAAATCGGGCTATTTGAGTCGACGATGCTTATGAATTCAGTTTTTTTGCGCGGTAAGACTCACGTAGTTGGTAAAAAGTCATAATAAATACTAGTCTTCATTAAAATTTAATCGGTTTCGAATAACCTCATGTTTGTTTTCTAAAATCTTTCTTGAATTTTAGATTCCCGCCGGTGACAATCGCGTCTCGAAATGCCACCGTGCGTAATGCACTTTCCGCAGCGACCTCACCGTGTCAACATCCTCCCTTTCACCAGTCATTCATTTTCCCTTTTTTCTAATTTAATTCCTCCTATCGAGGATAAAATCATGCTCATTAAAACTATGAAGCTACGCCCTTGCTCCCTGGGCGAAGAAACGCCTTCGGAAACGTAATAAAGTTCGCATTTTAGCGAAGAGTTGAGAGCCCATATGTACGATACAGCCGAGAGATTATTAATCCGTCGATCAACAACGCCGTCATTAGTATTTATCTAGCCTTTTTTCTAATTCGGTGAAGGAATCTCGAATGGGGATGAATAGGAATCTAGGTATTCGAAACGCTTCGCACGGTAGCGATCGGTACATAAAATTCCATCCGCACATTCTTGTCATCGAGGGCAAAGAGCGCTAGAAATATTTTTCAATGGGACGTTCCTTACCTTGCTAAGCCTTTCGACTGAACCTCGCTTCCTTACTGTAAGCTGTGCCGCTTGATCTGCTCTGGGATGACGATGCATTCCTCTACGAAGCTGCAGTCAATCTAATCAATCTTTTATGTGCACCGCTAACCACAGAACGCAATAACATTGCCACAACACTTAATCCAGGAGAAACTTGGAGATTTGATAGCCATTGCATCGATGGAAAACGGCGTTTCAAAAGCAACCCGATTCACGAATTACAACAACGAACTGTGCTCGCTACCGATAACCTCCCAAAGAGGCGACACTTGAACGATAACTTGGCCCTCTGTCGGATTTCGGATATTTTCCGTATGACGAACGATTTCGATCTCTCTCAGCCTTTCCTCATTTCTGCGTAGGGTATCTAAACTTTTGAAACTCCCTTTGGATTCCCTTTTTCGAACAGTAAAGTTGGATCGAGTGTCATTCTACGCAAAAATACTTTTCGACGAGGCATCTCGTTCCTCGGGAAAAGAACGAAAATAATACGTAAGAAAGAGATTCACCCATAAACCGCCGCGGTCTGAATTATCGAGAAATTTACCAATTTTTTATGAATCTTCTATTATTTACCTGGAATAGACAAATTATAAATTTGGCTGAAAAAAAATTGTAAGTGCGAAAAAAATGATTTTGATGTCTCGCAATTTCGGCGGAATCCGTTAACTTTATATTTTCGGCTATGAAACACACATAATTTCGTGGTTTTATATTGCAATATCACCTAAGAAATGCTGTAAGTGACTGATCAATGAATTTTAATTTTGCCTTTGAGGCTTTTCTTCGACAAATCTATTTTAAAAGGCATAGATAACATAATTATTATTGCAATAAGGCCGTGAATTTTATGATTCCCGATGTAAATTGGGTGGAAATATCTATAGACAATGCAATATTTTCTCCGCGTAAACTACTTTTTTTGTAAATTTGAGATGGTAATGTGATTTTATTTTTGGAATAATTCGAAACATTTAGGATTTAAGAAAATATTACTTTTCTTGCAAGAATAAATAGTTCGGCTTCTACAATTTCTAATGGAGTCGGCCTTATAAATAAAATGAGATAATCCATCCCTTTTTAATTCATCAGGCAGCAAAAAATCAGAAGATGTGCCTTTCTGAGGGTTTCTTGAGCATGATGGCTCTTGAATTTAGTCTTCTGGAAAAGCCGCATCACCTTTTAGGAGGGTTACCGCAATGTAGGACCCAGGGTCTAACTGTGAAATCTTCCTTTCTTTGGGTTTCCGGAGCAGTTATAGCTTGGTGTTTACCTTTCTATAGATATTGATGCATAAAGGCCGCCATCACAGTTTTCTTCTAATTCTAATGATTCGCATTGGCATTGTCGCGATGATCAACTGCGCCCATATGCGTTTTGTATTCTCGGACGACATGAGGCTGCGAGACAAAGGTATACTTTCCGTTTTTCCTGCTGAATATCTTACCTAATGGAAGAAGCAATGC
The DNA here is from genome assembly GCA_020796165.1 of Pantala flavescens. NCBI lineage: Eukaryota > Metazoa > Arthropoda > Insecta > Odonata > Libellulidae > Pantala > Pantala flavescens. The sequence goes on from CM036886.1 coordinate 31,330,327, forward strand.
AAAACGGCTTGCCTGAGAGACAACTGAGATATCGTTCCATAGCATTATTTATAGATCAATGGATTTATCAAAATCGGTGATAATATATCCTCTCTTTTAGCGAATTTCTTCGTACTTTTATTGCACATTTTCTACTTACCGTATAGTACCTGTAGTGAAATAATTCTCTTCTTTAAAAAGACTTAACTCTGCGGACGACGAAAAAAAAATTATCGAAACACTAATGATGTTGGAATGACTTATAACGATTGAATAATTACGATGGTACCCAAACCTAATTTGCTTTCATAGGAGCTTAGTCTGGTGCCACCCTACGGCAAAAACTAAAAAAGTGACCGATCTCATGATCAACGACGCCAGAATTTGAAATCAAAACTCACAGGTTCATTTTATATAAACGTCTTCGCGGAATGACGTCCAAAATTAGGTAACATCTGCTTATCTATGGATGAATTACGCGAAATATTCCGAATCGCCATTCTTTTTATTTAACACGTTAAACCATGTCTTCATTTTTGCAAACTGGTCTCTTTTTTCTAAACGTTAATAATCTGAAAAATTAATATTTTCTTTAATTTCCCGTAAATTATTCCTTCTGAAAGAGCTACGGACCAAATCCATGCCTTCCCCAAGATCCTTTGACCAATACGCATCCAGCTCGGGAAACATGTTAAATCCTGTAAGAAGCAATTATTCAATGAATTTCATTAAATCTTATTTAGGTGGAATTCATGCCTATTCTTGTTTCGCTGCCTGTTTTTTCGAAGAGAACTATTTTCTCTAAGACATCGTCGTCCGAAATAATCGGAAAATTTATAAATGCATTTTAAGCATAATATGTATGGTTTCTTTGAAATAAACTCCATTTCCTTACGCAATGGATCTCCTATATCGTTCCTCGGGAAAAGAACGAAAAAATTCGTAAGAAAGAGTTAAAAGCGAGTATGAGTTTCCGCTGTGAATGGATGCAGAATAGATACGGAGGAAGATACGGTTATCAGAAAAGTCGTTGGAGCATTCACGAAGACTCCTATGTATACACCGATTGTATAGCCTGCATCGTTGTAATCTTTCAATTTTTTTCTGCGAAGGCTGCTCGAGAAACTATAAATAGCGGACTTGTTGGTCTATTGCATCTCACCCGCGACTATGCGGAACGATCATTTTCTGCAGCGGGCTCGTGAATTTACTACTTGGGTGGGTATTCAGATTCGTCTCATAGTCCAACTACCGCTCGTTCCTCAGATAAGCTTGTCATTTCCGATGCGTTTGCGATCGAGCGCCTGCTGTATTCGAGATATCAAGGCAGGTAGCGAATGACGTGACCTGAGCGTGAATTGGATGCGTCGAGCAGAGAGTCGAGAGATTCATCCGTTTAAAAGATGGCACGTCTTAAAAGTAATTGTTTCACAGGTCGTTGAAAGTAAACGAATGCAATTGGATCATAGACAATATTTATTTTAAACACATCATAATTTACATCAAAGGTATCAATTTTCCATCCATTTTGTCCATAACAGAAGCCGAGCTACGTCTTCCCACTATTCGTTGTTCGTCCATGTGTGAGGAATAAACCATCCACGTCTGAAAACTGTGCTGAGCTGTCCTTGCTGTATGGAAATCCTTTCCCAGCAGGTTTTGGAAGCGGCTGGAAAGAGAGAATTTTTAAAATTTAGTGCACTTTAGGAATCACTTGGTTCGCAGTCAGAATGAAAGGGCGCTGTAGCATCATCCTTTCCACAATAACTTTGCATATGGAATGTAAAGGGTGCGGTCCAGTATTTCGACATAATCAGCAACGCTTAGATGAATACAAGAAATCATAGCAAAGCTACAGGATTCGGAGGGAAAATGTGCCACTGCAAGTGTGGGAGCTCAAGAGACAACAGCGCTAATTCCCGTGGGAAGAATTACTCTTAATAAGCCCCTGCAAGGAAGTAGGAAACTCCAATAACGAAGCGGTTCTATCCCAAAAGTCCCTAGGTAAGCTGGATTCCATCGTAAGATTCTCCAAAGAGATGTATGGGGACATGAATCCGTATCCGATGATAATACCTTCTGGAGAATTATAATTCTGAAAGGGAATGGTGAAATCCAGAAGACTTAGCCAAGGAATTTAAGACCGAGGAAATGATGTTGATAGCAAAGGAAAAAAGCCTTATAGATTGTCAAAGTCTCGGCTGAAAGGCAGACAAGAAAAGCAGAAATTCCGAGCAAGCCCTCAGGAAGACCGGCCAATTTGCAGGGAACCAATGAAGTCCTTGGATCTATGTAAAGTACTGAATGCGACTGGGATAGCTGATACCCTTCGTAATTGCACTCTCTTCCTGTGCCTCCTGAGGACTTGATGAATGTAAGCTTGAAGCATAGAAAAGATCAAAGAAGTTAACAAGCTATCATTGAATTCAGCCTGGGAATGCTAGGAGGCATGATGAAATTCAGCAGAACATTGCAACGCTGCAGCGTAATAATTCAAAGGAAAAGTTCACGACTTGGTACATTACAGTCGGCTGAGAACACTGGACATAAGATGCATGGATAGATGGGGGACACACGGTGGCAATGGAAGTTCCAAAGACACCCAAAATGATCCAGATTAGGAGAAGAAAAGAGTGCCTGCTGAAATGATGTGCATTAGCTGCATGTCAACTTCATGGTAAAATGAAGGAAGATGTAACAAAATTAAGGGAGGAGAAATGAAAAAGCTAAACGACAAAGAAAGACCTCACTGCCAGTGGAAATGAAACTGAGGAGGATAATTGTGTTTACCCCTTCTTGCTGTTCATATAGAGTCCTTGTAATTGATTTGCAACAACAAATATTATGTTCTGCCTCCACTAATATGTAAGCCTTCAATTCAATTGCATGGAAGGAATATTATGACCAGTTTGAGGTCAGAGCTTGAAAAGGCAATGTACTCACACAGTCCAAGTTGCAAACAATTCCCTCCATCATCTGGGAATAGTCTTGGCAACCCTTTCCAACACTCTCCTCGTGGATAGGATGGCGAACGTTCTCGTTTCCAATGGCATCCTAGAAGTGAAGAATGATTAAATCATTAAGAAAAGATACAAACATGTAGTTCCAAGGCTCAATTTACTACATCAACACCTTCAAGGCTCTTTATTATTTATGTTTAACTGTGAATAGCTCTTATTTCACGTCTCGTGCAATTCAAATAAATTAAAATTGATATCTTGAATCCCATTAAGTCATAGCTTGTGTATGTTTATAAACGTACATACTGATTGTGGAAAGATGTTCATGGAAGAAAATAGGAATGTAATAGAAGACTTGAGGTATCTCAGATTTTGCACGTTTCGGAATGCAGCCAATAGTTAAATTTACCCCTTTTCTAAATTAAACGATGAAATATTGAAATTAATAAATTTTGAACTACCGCTAAACATTTATCTCGCTTCTGATTGGCTGAGAATTATACCACCGCTGTCAGTGCAGAAGCTGTATTCTTAATTTTTATGCCAGATAATACTTTACCTCACGACCGATTGAATATCACCAAAATTTCTGTCTTCTTTTATGTCGACTGGCAGCAATGGCGGTTTTCTTGAAATCGGGCTATTTGAGTCGACGATGCTTATGAATTCAGTTTTTTTGCGCGGTAAGACTCACGTAGTTGGTAAAAAGTCATAATAAATACTAGTCTTCATTAAAATTTAATCGGTTTCGAATAACCTCATGTTTGTTTTCTAAAATCTTTCTTGAATTTTAGATTCCCGCCGGTGACAATCGCGTCTCGAAATGCCACCGTGCGTAATGCACTTTCCGCAGCGACCTCACCGTGTCAACATCCTCCCTTTCACCAGTCATTCATTTTCCCTTTTTTCTAATTTAATTCCTCCTATCGAGGATAAAATCATGCTCATTAAAACTATGAAGCTACGCCCTTGCTCCCTGGGCGAAGAAACGCCTTCGGAAACGTAATAAAGTTCGCATTTTAGCGAAGAGTTGAGAGCCCATATGTACGATACAGCCGAGAGATTATTAATCCGTCGATCAACAACGCCGTCATTAGTATTTATCTAGCCTTTTTTCTAATTCGGTGAAGGAATCTCGAATGGGGATGAATAGGAATCTAGGTATTCGAAACGCTTCGCACGGTAGCGATCGGTACATAAAATTCCATCCGCACATTCTTGTCATCGAGGGCAAAGAGCGTTAGAAATATTTTTCAATGGGACGTTCCTTACCTTGCTTAAGCCTTTCGACTGAACCTCGCTTCCTTACTGTAAGCTGTGCCGCTTGATCTGCTCTGGGAAGACGATGCCTTCCTCTGCGAAGCTGCCGTCAATCTAATCAATCTTTTATGTGCACCGCTAACCACAGAACGCAATAACATTGCCACAACACTTAATCCAGGAGAAACTTGGAGATTTGATAGCCATTGCATCGATGGAAAACGGCGTTTCAAAAGCAACTCGATTCACGAATTACAACAACGAACTGTGCTCGCTACCGATAACCTCCCAAAGAGGCGACACTTGAACGATAACTTGGCCCTCTGTCGGATTTCGGATATTTTCCGTATGACGAACGATTTCGATCTCTCTCAGCCTTTCCTCATTTCTGCGTAGGGTATCTAAACTTTTGAAACTCCCTTTGGATTCCCTTTTTCGAACAGTAAAGTTGGATCGAGTGTCATTCTACGCAAAAATACTTTTCGACGAGGCATCTCGTTCCTCGGGAAAAGAACGAAAATAATACGTAAGAAAGAGATTCACCCATAAACCGCCGCGGTTGGAATTATCGAGAAATTTACCAATTTTTTATGAATCTTCTATTATTTACCTGGAATAGACAAATTATAAATTTGGCTGAAAAAAAATTGTAAGTGCGAAAAAAATGATTTTGATGTCTCGCAATTTCGGCGGAATCCGTTAACTTTATATTTTCGGCTATGAAACACACATAATTTCGTGGTTTTTTATTGCAATATCACCTAAGAAATGCTGTAAGTGACTGATCAATGAATTTTAATTTTGCCTTTGAGGCTTTTCTTCGACAAATCTATTTTAAAAGGCATAGATAACATAATTATTATTGCAATAAGGCCGTGAATTTTATGATTCCCGATGTAAATTGGGTGGAAATATCTATAGACAATGCAATATTTTCTCCGCGTAAACTACTTTTTTTGTAAATTTGAGATGGTAATGTGAGTTTATTTTTGGAATAATTCGAAACATTTAGGATTTAAGAAAATATTACTTTTCTTGCAAGAATAAATAGTTCGGCTTCTACAATTTCTAATGGAGTCGGCCTTATAAATAAAATGAGATAATCCATCCCTTTTTAATTCATCAGGCAGCAAAAAATCAGAAGATGTGCCTTTCTGAGGGTTTCTTGAGCATGATGGCTCTTGAATTTAGTCTTCTGGAAAAGCCGCATCACCTTTTAGGAGGGTTACCGCAATGTAGGACCCAGGGTCTAACTGTGAAATCTTCCTTTCTTTGGGTTTCCGGAGCAGTTATAGCTTGGTGTTTACCTTTCTATAGATATTGATGCATAAAGGCCGCCATCACAGTTTTCTTCTAATTCTAATGATTCGCATTGGCATTGTCGCGATGATCAACTGCGCCCATATCATTTTGTATTCTCGGACGACATGAGGCTGCGAGACAAAGGTATACTTTCCGTTTTTCCTGCTGAATATCTTACCTAATGGAAGAAGCAATGCAAAACGGCTTGCCTGAGAGACAACTGAGATATCGTTCCATAGCATTATTTATAGATCAATGGATTTATCAAAATCGGTGATAATATATCCTCTCTTTTAGCGAATTTCTTCGTACTTTTATTGCACATTTTCTACTTACCGTATAGTACCTGTAGTGAAATAATTCTCTTCTTTAAAAAGACTTAACTCTGCGGACGACGAAAAAAAAATTATCGAAACACTTATGATGTTGGAATGACTTATAACGATTGAATAATTACGCTGGTACCCAAACCTAATTTGCTTTCATAGGAGCTTAGTCTGGTGCCACCCTACGGCAAAAACTAAAAAAGTGACCGATCTCATGATCAACGACGCCAGAATTTGAAATCAAAACTCACAGGTTCATTTTATATAAACGTCTTCGCGGAATGACGTCCAAAATTAGGTAACATCTGCTTATCTATGGATGAATTACGCGAAATATTCCGAATCGCCATTCTTTTTATTTAACACGTTAAACCATGTCTTCATTTTTGCAAACTGGTCTCTTTTTTCTAAACGTTAATAATCTGAAAAATTAATATTTTCTTTAATTTCCCGTAAATTATTCCTTCTGAAAGAGCTACGGACCAAATCCATGCCTTCCCCAAGATCCTTTGACCAATACGCATCCAGCTCGGGAAACATGTTAAATCCTGTAAGAAGCAATTATTCAATGAATTTCATTAAATCTTATTTAGGTGGAATTCATGCCTATTCTTGTTTCGCTGCCTGTTTTTTCGAAGAGAACTATTTTCTCTAAGACATCGTCGTCCGAAATAATCGGAAAATTTATAAATGCATTTTAAGCATAATATGTATGGTTTCTTTGAAATAAACTCCATTTCCTTACGCAATGGATCTCCTATATCGTTCCTCGGGAAAAGAACGAAAAAATTCGTAAGAAAGAGTTAAAAGCGAGTATGAGTTTCCGCTGTGAATGGATGCAGAATAGATACGGAGGAAGATACGGTTATCAGAAAAGTCGTTGGAGCATTCACGAAGACTCCTATGTATACACCGATTGTATAGCCTGCATCGTTGTAATCTTTCAATTTTTTTCTGCGAAGGCTGCTCGAGAAACTATAAATAGCGGACTTGTTGGTCTATTGCATCTCACCCGCGACTATGCGGAACGATCATTTTCTGCAGCGGGCTCGTGAATTTACTACTTGGGTGGGTATTCAGATTCGTCTCATAGTCCAACTACCGCTCGTTCCTCAGATAAGCTTGTCATTTCCGATGCGTTTGCGATCGAGCGCCTGCTGTATTCGAGATATCAAGGCAGGTAGCGAATGACGTGACCTGAGCGTGAATTGGATGCGTCGAGCAGAGAGTCGAGAGATTCATCCGTTTAAAAGATGGCACGTCTTAAAAGTAATTGTTTCACAGGTCGTTGAAAGTAAACGAATGCAATTGGATCATAGACAATATTTATTTTAAACACATCATAATTTACATCAAAGGTATCAATTTTCCATCCATTTTGTCCATAACAGAAGCCGAGCTACGTCTTCCCACTATTCGTTGTTCGTCCATGTGTGAGGAATAAACCATCCACGTCTGAAAACTGTGCTGAGCTGTCCTTGCTGTATGGAAATCCTTTCCCAGCAGGTTTTGGAAGCGGCTGGAAAGAGAGAATTTTTAAAATTTAGTGCACTTTAGGAATCACTTGGTTCGCAGTCAGAATGAAAGGGCGCTGTAGCATCATCCTTTCCACAATAACTTTGCATATGGAATGTAAAGGGTACGGTCCAGTATTTCGACATAATCAGCAACGCTTAGATGAATACAAGAAATCATAGCAAAGCTACAGGATTCGGAGGGAAAATGTGCCACTGCAAGTGTGGGAGCTCAAGAGACTGCAGCGCTAATTCCCGTGGGAAGAATTACTCTTAATAAGCCCCTGCAAGGAAGTAGGAAACTCCAATAACGAAGCGGTTCTATCCCAAAAGTCCCTAGGTAAGCTGGATTCCATCGTAAGATTCTCCAAAGAGATGTATGGGGACATGAATCCGTATCCGATGATAATACCTTCTGGAGAATTATAATTCTGAAAGGGAATGGTGAAATCCAGAAGACTTAGCCAAGGAATTTAAGACCGAGGAAATGATGTTGATAGCAAAGGAAAAAAGCCTTATAGATTGTCAAAGTCTCGGCTGAAAGGCAGACAAGAAAAGCAGAAATTCCGAGCAAGCCCTCAGGAAGATCGGCCAATTTGCAGGGAACCAATGAAGTCCTTGGATCTATGTAAAGTACTGAATGCGACTGGGATAGCTGATACCCTTCGTAATTGCGCTCTCTTCCTGTGCCTCCTGAGGACTTGATGAATGTAAGCTTGAAGCATAGAAAAGATCAAAGAAGTTAACAAGCTATCATTGAATTCAGCCTGGGAATGCTAGGAGGCATGATGAAATTCAGCAGAACATTGCAACGCTGCAGCGTAATAATTCAAAGGAAAAGTTCACGACTTGGTACATTACAGTCGGCTGAGAACACTGGACATAAGATGCATGGATAGATGGGGGACACACGGTGGCAATGGAAGTTCCAAAGACACCCAAAATGATCCAGATTAGGAGAAGAAAAGAGTGCCTGCTGAAATGATGTGCATTAGCTGCATGTCAACTTCATGGTAAAATGAAGGAAGATGTAACAAAATTAAGGGAGGAGAAATGAAAAAGCTAAACGACAAAGAAAGACCTCACTGCCAGTGGAAATGAAACTGAGGAGGATAATTGTGTTTACCCCTTCTTGCTGTTCATATAGAGTCCTTGTAATTGATTTGCAACAACAAATATTATGTTCTGCCTCCACTAATATGTAAGCCTTCAATTCAATTGCATGGAAGGAATATTATGACCAGTTTGAGGTCAGAGCTTGAAAAGGCAATGTACTCACACAGTCCAAGTTGCAAACAATTCCCTCCATCATCTGGGAATAGTCTTGGCAACCCTTTCCAACACTCTCCTCGTGGATAGGATGGCGAACGTTCTCGTTTCCAATGGCATCCTAGAAGTGAAGAATGATTAAATCATTAAGAAAAGATACAAACATGTAGTTCCAAGGCTCAATTTACTACATCAACACCTTCAAGGCTCTTTATTATTTATGTTTAACTGTGAATAGCTCTTATTTCACGTCTCGTGCAATTCAAATAAATTAAAATTGATATCTTGAATCCCATTAAGTCATAGCTTGTGTATGTTTATAAACGTACATACTGATTGTGGAAAGATGTTCATGGAAGAAAATAGGAATGTAATAGAAGACTTGAGGTATCTCAGATTTTGCACGTTTCGGAATGCAGCCAATAGTTAAATTTACCCCTTTTCTAAATTAAACGATGAAATATTGAAATTAATAAATTTTGAACTACCGCTAAACATTTATCTCGCTTCTGATTGGCTGAGAATTATACCACCGCTGTCAGTGCAGAAGCTGTATTCTTAATTTTTATGCCAGATAATACTTTACCTCACGACCGATTGAATATCACCAAAATTTCTGTCTTCTTTTATGTCGACTGGCAGCAATGGCGGTTTTCTTGAAATCGGGCTATTTGAGTCGACGATGCTTATGAATTCAGTTTTTTTGCGCGGTAAGACTCACGTAGTTGGTAAAAAGTCATAATAAATACTAGTCTTCATTAAAATTTAATCGGTTTCGAATAACCTCATGTTTGTTTTCTAAAATCTTTCTTGAATTTTAGATTCCCGCCGGTGACAATCGCGTCTCGAAATGCCACCGTGCGTAATGCACTTTCCGCAGCGACCTCACCGTGTCAACATCCTCCCTTTCACCAGTCATTCATTTTCCCTTTTTTCTAATTTAATTCCTCCTATCGAGGATAAAATCATGCTCATTAAAACTATGAAGCTACGCCCTTGCTCCCTGGGCGAAGAAACGCCTTCGGAAACGTAATAAAGTTCGCATTTTAGCGAAGAGTTGAGAGCCCATATGTACGATACAGCCGAGAGATTATTAATCCGTCGATCAACAACGCCGTCATTAGTATTTATCTAGCCTTTTTTCTAATTCGGTGAAGGAATCTCGAATGGGGATGAATAGGAATCTAGGTATTCGAAACGCTTCGCACGGTAGCGATCGGTACATAAAATTCCATCCGCACATTCTTGTCATCGAGGGCAAAGAGCGTTAGAAATATTTTTCAATGGGACGTTCCTTACCTTGCTTAAGCCTTTCGACTGAACCTCGCTTCCTTACTGTAAGCTGTGCCGCTTGATCTGCTCTGGGAAGACGATGCCTTCCTCTGCGAAGCTGCCGTCAATCTAATCAATCTTTTATGTGCACCGCTAACCACAGAACGCAATAACATTGCCACAACACTTAATCCAGGAGAAACTTGGAGATTTGATAGCCATTGCATCGATGGAAAACGGCGTTTCAAAAGCAACTCGATTCACGAATTACAACAACGAACTGTGCTCGCTACCGATAACCTCCCAAAGAGGCGACACTTGAACGATAACTTGGCCCTCTGTCGGATTTCGGATATTTTCCGTATGACGAACGATTTCGATCTCTCTCAGCCTTTCCTCATTTCTGCGTAGGGTATCTAAACTTTTGAAACTCCCTTTGGATTCCCTTTTTCGAACAGTAAAGTTGGATCGAGTGTCATTCTACGCAAAAATACTTTTCGACGAGGCATCTCGTTCCTCGGGAAAAGAACGAAAATAATACGTAAGAAAGAGATTCACCCATAAACCGCCGCGGTTGGAATTATCGAGAAATTTACCAATTTTTTATGAATCTTCTATTATTTACCTGGAATAGACAAATTATAAATTTGGCTGAAAAAAAATTGTAAGTGCGAAAAAAATGATTTTGATGTCTCGCAATTTCGGCGGAATCCGTTAACTTTATATTTTCGGCTATGAAACACACATAATTTCGTGGTTTTTTATTGCAATATCACCTAAGAAATGCTGTAAGTGACTGATCAATGAATTTTAATTTTGCCTTTGAGGCTTTTCTTCGACAAATCTATTTTAAAAGGCATAGATAACATAATTATTATTGCAATAAGGCCGTGAATTTTATGATTCCCGATGTAAATTGGGTGGAAATATCTATAGACAATGCAATATTTTCTCCGCGTAAACTACTTTTTTTGTAAATTTGAGATGGTAATGTGAGTTTATTTTTGGAATAATTCGAAACATTTAGGATTTAAGAAAATATTACTTTTCTTGCAAGAATAAATAGTTCGGCTTCTACAATTTCTAATGGAGTCGGCCTTATAAATAAAATGAGATAATCCATCCCTTTTTAATTCATCAGGCAGCAAAAAATCAGAAGATGTGCCTTTCTGAGGGTTTCTTGAGCATGATGGCTCTTGAATTTAGTCTTCTGGAAAAGCCGCATCACCTTTTAGGAGGGTTACCGCAATGTAGGACCCAGGGTCTAACTGTGAAATCTTCCTTTCTTTGGGTTTCCGGAGCAGTTATAGCTTGGTGTTTACCTTTCTATAGATATTGATGCATAAAGGCCGCCATCACAGTTTTCTTCTAATTCTAATGATTCGCATTGGCATTGTCGCGATGATCAACTGCGCCCATATCATTTTGTATTCTCGGACGACATGAGGCTGCGAGACAAAGGTATACTTTCCGTTTTTCCTGCTGAATATCTTACCTAATGGAAGAAGCAATGCAAAACGGCTTGCCTGAGAGACAACTGAGATATCGTTCCATAGCATTATTTATAGATCAATGGATTTATCAAAATCGGTGATAATATATCCTCTCTTTTAGCGAATTTCTTCGTACTTTTATTGCACATTTTCTACTTACCGTATAGTACCTGTAGTGAAATAATTCTCTTCTTTAAAAAGACTTAACTCTGCGGACGACGAAAAAAAAATTATCGAAACACTTATGATGTTGGAATGACTTATAACGATTGAATAATTACGCTGGTACCCAAACCTAATTTGCTTTCATAGGAGCTTAGTCTGGTGCCACCCTACGGCAAAAACTAAAAAAGTGACCGATCTCATGATCAACGACGCCAGAATTTGAAATCAAAACTCACAGGTTCATTTTATATAAACGTCTTCGCGGAATGACGTCCAAAATTAGGTAACATCTGCTTATCTATGGATGAATTACGCGAAATATTCCGAATCGCCATTCTTTTTATTTAACACGTTAAACCATGTCTTCATTTTTGCAAACTGGTCTCTTTTTTCTAAACGTTAATAATCTGAAAAATTAATATTTTCTTTAATTTCCCGTAAATTATTCCTTCTGAAAGAGCTACGGACCAAATCCATGCCTTCCCCAAGATCCTTTGACCAATACGCATCCAGCTCGGGAAACATGTTAAATCCTGTAAGAAGCAATTATTCAATGAATTTCATTAAATCTTATTTAGGTGGAATTCATGCCTATTCTTGTTTCGCTGCCTGTTTTTTCGAAGAGAACTATTTTCTCTAAGACATCGTCGTCCGAAATAATCGGAAAATTTATAAATGCATTTTAAGCATAATATGTATGGTTTCTTTGAAATAAACTCCATTTCCTTACGCAATGGATCTCCTATATCGTTCCTCGGGAAAAGAACGAAAAAATTCGTAAGAAAGAGTTAAAAGCGAGTATGAGTTTCCGCTGTGAATGGATGCAGAATAGATACGGAGGAAGATACGGTTATCAGAAAAGTCGTTGGAGCATTCACGAAGACTCCTATGTATACACCGATTGTATAGCCTGCATCGTTGTAATCTTTCAATTTTTTTCTGCGAAGGCTGCTCGAGAAACTATAAATAGCGGACTTGTTGGTCTATTGCATCTCACCCGCGACTATGCGGAACGATCATTTTCTGCAGCGGGCTCGTGAATTTACTACTTGGGTGGGTATTCAGATTCGTCTCATAGTCCAACTACCGCTCGTTCCTCAGATAAGCTTGTCATTTCCGATGCGTTTGCGATCGAGCGCCTGCTGTATTCGAGATATCAAGGCAGGTAGCGAATGACGTGACCTGAGCGTGAATTGGATGCGTCGAGCAGAGAGTCGAGAGATTCATCCGTTTAAAAGATGGCACGTCTTAAAAGTAATTGTTTCACAGGTCGTTGAAAGTAAACGAATGCAATTGGATCATAGACAATATTTATTTTAAACACATCATAATTTACATCAAAGGTATCAATTTTCCATCCATTTTGTCCATAACAGAAGCCGAGCTACGTCTTCCCACTATTCGTTGTTCGTCCA